>JAJGQD010000319.1:0-18646 GCA_020882685.1 Aphelinus atriplicis
CATTTGATAGATGCGAAAGAGAATCATGTAAAAGAGTGTGTTCAAAGGAAACTGGTTGTTGTAAATTGGGAAGAGTCTAAGAACCAAATCGCAGACATATTTACTAAACCTCTTCCTTTTGAGTCTTACAAATATTTAGTGACTAAGTTGATGAATTATGATATTAATTATTAATCGTTATGTTACAGAAAATAAGAAGGTGTGAGAGATGAAAGACGGCGAGGAACCGGAGGATATCATGGGAGGGAGTGTTGGATGTATATATCATTCGGCCCTCCTCCCCTCTCCGCCGGCCACGGCGAGCGCTGGCGCTGTCGCGCCGGTCGCCACTAGTCCCGCGACTGCCGTGAAGCACAGACGCACTCACACGGTTGTGTTCTGTTTAGCGAGGCGCGTATCAATAATACATTTTTAGAAATTACTCGGAGCGTTTTTTTATTCACCTGCCCCTCGTAATAACCATCACTTTATTTATTATTTATTAGGCTACCCCCTTAAAATGAAAGAATTATTATCATTTTCAAAATATTCAAACTAAAAAAGGTTATTCTGAACAAAATTGCAGGTTGACGTCAACTCAAATAACAAAAATAAAAAGATTCTTTAAGATTCTCAAATATACAAAGTGGGAAAAATTATTTTTAGCAAAATTATAAGTAAATACTTGATGCAATGTTCAACGTAAAGTCAAATGAAATATTTGAAAATAAAATATACTGGAATAAATTGGTTTCCTCACGACCAGTTACATTACAGAAAACTCAATATTCAAAAAAAATCAAAGTATTGTGAGAGCACAAAATCAAGTGAAAATAAGTTAGAGCTAAGTGCTCGAATCAAAATAAGATTTGTTTTGGACTCAAATACTAATGGTCTCGCTTGACCTTTTGTGACCTCAAGGTAAATATTATACGCAAGGATGAACGGAAAACTTCTTGAAGCCGCTGCTCTGATGAAGATGTTGAGTGATGCGAGACATCGTCGCGGATGCACCACCAACTGAAGTCGTCTGCAGGGTCGCTCGTCGTCGAGCGCGAAGAGTACAGCACTGCCTGGGAGCACGCAACGTGCGGCCCAAACAAGGATGGAACTTTCTGGAGAGGCTTGGGAGCACAAACTCATGCGGCCCAAGCGTTTCAAGGTCGTTGAAGGTTGAGCGCGGCAAGCCGCAACTCAATGGCTCCAGATCCAGCAACAAAACACAGGACAGAATTAGCCAAGGCGAGCTAACGCAACCTTGGAAATGTGACGAGAGCGAGAAGGAAAATGCCGTATAATAAATAAAAAGAAGATATACAGGCACAACACAAGTACTTTTAGTACCAAAAAGTTTTCTTATTTTTTTGCTCGAGTATAGCTTCCGCAGCTAACTCAGAGCGCGCCGAACAAGTGTGGCGCCGACTCATAAAAATTCTCAAATGAAAAACAAATGGTGAGAGAGTAAAATCAAAAACTCTCACCCGAGTCGATGAATTGTAGTTGGGAAGCGGAAAACGAGAGATAGACACGGTGCCGTCGAAGTTGAAGCGACGACGGTAGGCAGATTTGGCGGCCGACCACGTTTTCAACCAAGAAGAAAAATGCCGCCTGACGAAGCGCTCGATGCGTAAGCGTGAGGGCGAAAATGTCGGCTCCTCTCGTCATCGGGGTCACCAGTTGTGGATAACCACGCGCAAGGCTCCTGGATCACGTCGGGGTCACCAGTTGTGAATACCCACGCGCAAGGCTCCTGGATCACGTCGGGGTCACCAATTGTGGAATTAGGTGCAGGTCTAGAAAGGAAAGAAGACCACAATGATTAATCCAGCAATTTATTAGTGGTCGTTACAAGTTCTCTCTCGCCTCTGTCGGAGGCTATGCCGCTAGGCCATCTACAGCGGAACTGGCCGTTGTATCACCGGTCGCTCGCTCGTTCACTCAAGCTCTCTCGAGTCTCGCTCTTGCGCCACGCATGCGCGATCGGTTATCCCTAACGCGGCTACTCGCAGTTCCCCATTTGTTGCCTACCTCCACTGTAAAGAGAGAGTGGCTGCCTCACGGACTTAGTATATAGGGACGATACGTTGCCTACCTCCACTGTGAAGAGAAAGTGGCTGCCCACACTTCTGAAAGTGGAGAGGGTTTGCGCCAAAAACGCAGGCATTTACACTTTCTCTCTCGTCGGTGTAGCTGTACACCATTAAACAGATGCCGTGTCTGTGTAGCCGCGAAGGCTTCGAACTGAAGTGGATAGAAGCCTTTACAAATTTTCGAATGAGCGCGGGCCTGCGGGTCTATGTATCGAGAGTATTTTCATTGTCATGATATCAAACGATTCAAAAACCTAATGCGGATTATTTATTCTGCCCATTTCAGGTCCCAAGAAAACTAATGATAAATTTCAGAGACTCAAATGCGAGACTCAAAAGCATATGCAGAAATATTTCTCCTCATTCAAATAAATCTCAGGATTGTCCGAGTGACCCATATCGATCAGGTACGACTTGCATTCATTCCGAATATGTGTACATATTTACATGTATAGATGATGGGTCATTAGGGCAATCTTCATTATATATATATATATCGGTGATTCTCTGTCAAGTGAGAGAGTGAAAATGAAAAAAAATTCTGAAATTTTTTTTATGAATTCTAGAAGACTCCATCATATCCCCTGAATTTTTTCAGAATTTTTTAGACCATATGTCCCCTCCTGACAGAGGCTCAAAGTGGTGGAGTTTGCAATATTAAACATTTTTTCAGGACCTTTGACCTCAATTTTGAGCTATCTAGAGATGTTTTAGAGCAAAAACTCAAGGATACTTTTTTACTGGAAAAATGCCAATTTTTTTAGAAAAATTGGTTCCAGGGTCATTGGTAGACATATAGCTATCACATAACTTATTTCCAGGCTTAAAACTGATCAAAAAAAAAGTTTTGATCACCCGCAGCATAATGTGATACATACCAAAAGAAAGCTAATTTTATTACCAAAATGTCCTGACTAGTCGCAGAGTGCTGCATTTGATCTATTTTTTGTAATCAACCAATACATTATGAGAATTAATGAAAATATTCTAAAAATGCGTGACCGCATACGCCTCTTATAAGTATGCTTGTTACTCTGGTTTTCTCATATAATCTGATTGTTTCGTGGCACTTGTACTTGGATACAAGTTGTTACTACTTTATTATCCAAGCCCAGAGTGAGAAGTCGTGAACCGTGTCTTTTTTTATAAATTTAGTTCACATTTAAGTGGCGGTGTAAATCTGTATTCATTGTTTAAACTATTCAAATTAACGAAACACGGTCGAAATTTCGTAAATTGCGCGTATCAGTTCAATGAATTGTTCGAATCAAATGAAATTTGGTATATAGGTTCTATCTAAGGAGATACTTATTATTTATCTTCATTCATGAACATTGCTATAAATTGATCGCAAAAACTAATGCATTTCTGAAGTTCTAGAGTTGAAATTTATACGGTTAAAAAGGTCTCGGTATTTAAGGAAAGTAGCCGCTTTGAAATGATTTGATTTAAAATAATAATTGTAAAATTTTGCTAAAATATTGAATTTTTCTGGGAGCTGATGATTCCTATGTATCCCCACCAGATATATAGTAGAGGTGCGATCTCGCGGGAAATTGACCTATACGGAGGTTTTTCATATACTTGAAGAGGGAGAGACGCATATCAGTTATGCGTGATTGGTGCACTTTTTCTGGAAGATGGGAGAAATTCATTCCCTATGCTTCCGTATAGCGTAAGAGTCCTGGTGGGGGAAGGTTAATGCACCCAGGCGGACGAGTTCTTATCCGAATTAGAATTTCGGGCGCCCGCGGAGCGGGCCTCTTTATCTAACGCACAGCTGCATGCTCTTACGGAAGCTAGTTGTTCACACGGTTGGCTTATCATAGATGTACGACACGAGAGAAGCGTCTCGGCTCGCTTTCTATGTTTGTTTTTCGTGCGTTTTAATCAGTGGCGCATCCGCTATACAGTTATGAATACATGACATGATAGCCCACTTGAAAAAATTACGAGTGCGCACGCGACGTTACACATTCAAACACTAATTTTCGAGTGCGTACTGCACGCCCACGCATCGGCATGTTTCACTTTTTCTTTTACTCAATCTAAGCTTTCATTCCATATATTTTTTTACGTCGGAAAATTGTGGGATGTGCGCCATGTATCCTTTTTGTGGGAAGACCCCACATGAGTCTTTCTTCGCGGACAGATTTCGATATTTGTCTTTCTTCGCGGACAGATTGCGATATGTGTCTACCTTCGCGGACAGATTGCATTTGTCTTTCTTCGTAAAACCCATCGATTTAAAGTAATCGGTACTCATGAGCATAGCATCATATGCTCAAATCGAATATTGCTTGTAACCCCAAGACATATGTATATATGTATAGAGATGTATACATGTCAGGTACCTGTACCCAATATGCGCCATCTAAGCAAGAAAGGTAACCTAAGGAGAAACTTCACCGTGTCAAATGAAAATTTACTAACGTAATTGGTGCCAAATGGAAGGTCTACTCAATACCTTCAAAATGAGATAAATCTCATTTGATTTGATCTTGAGTTTTACGCTGAGATACCCTAGTAAAAATAACTTCCTCACAAAAACGTACAAAAATGTACAAAAACGTACAAAAACGTACAAAACCGTTTATAAACGTCCCATTTGGAACAAAAAATACATTTATATCCATTTTTGTACATTTTTGAATGTTTCTGTACGTTTCTGTACGTTTTTGTACGTTTTTGTACGTTTTCGTATGATTATGTACAGTTTTGTACAGTTTCATACGTTTTTGTACGTTTTTGTACGTTTTTGTATGTTTTTGTACGTTTTTGTACGTTTTCATACGCTTATGTACAGTTTTGTACAGTTTCGTACAGTTTCGTACGTTTTTGTACGTTTTTGTACGTTTTTGTACGTTTTATAGGAGATTAACATAGTGGAATTGAACTTGACATTCTCTGTTAATATAGAATGTATTTTGTAATATTAGGCACATGCCCAGGTGGTAATAGCCTTTGGAAGAAAGAAAGAATTTTGTAATATATTCAATAAATTCTGAAACAGGGAAATGTTCACTTAATTAATCTTATTTTTCGAGCACACATTTGTCTTACAAAATTATTGAAGAATATTAACGAAATATTGAAAAAAGTATTTCTAAATCACATCCCTTAAACAATATATTTAAAATATCAATTGAAAATTTTTGTTCAAACACAAGTATGAAGTACGAAATGCAATGAAATTGCACAACAAATTTACATTTAAGTAATATGTTTCGATATATATATATGTGTGTGTGTGTGTGTATTTATATGCAGTCTCATTTGAAAGGTCGCCGATATAGTAGTTGCTCTTATATAAAATTTAAAAGAAACAACGATTCTATCATTGTGACAAATTATTCTGTATTTGGGATTAATAAGAAATATATGCAAAATGGAGTGCCATGGGTAAAAAATCAAACTAATGTACATGTTATTTGTAGTATGATGAACTGTTCAGATCAAATTTTGATTACAAAAATAATTTGTTCAATTTTTTCATGTAAAAATGATCAAATAAATGTAATTATATATAAATATGTAATGAAGATTAAGTTACTGAAAGGGTTTCTTTAAAGTATAGAAAAACGTATACATATGTATATAAATATACATAAACATACAAAAACGTACAAAAACGTACAAAAATATATACAAACGAACAAGAATGTAAAAAAATGTACAAAAACGTACAAAAACGTACAAAAACGTATACAAACGTACAAAAATGTACAAAAGCATACATAACCATACAAAAACGTACAAAAACATACAAAACCGTATAAAAATGTACGGAAACGTACGAAAACGTATAGAATTGTAGAAAAGTGTACAAAATTGTACAAAATTGTAATGAGTATGTGAACAGTTTTTCAAAGTTTTTCCAAATGGGACACTTATTAACATTTTTGTACGTTTTTGTTCATTTCTATACGTTTTTGTACGTTTTTGTACAATTATGTACAAAAATTATTTTTACTAGGGTACAGCGTTTTGAAAAATGTCGGGAAAAAATTTCGAGCGTACTCAATATGGCGCCACCCTGAAAATACTCCTTTTCATCCAGTTTGAAGCATGAATCATGTCTGAAATGAATAAAATACAAACAAAAGAGTATATTTCTGATATAATTTTATTGAAAAATACATCTTGTTTTTGATTGAACCATATTACATAGACTATATGAACTTTTAACAAGCTAAATCAAATCAAGTTTTCAGTTAAAATTCATGAGAAAACGTTGTTTTTGAAAAAAGAAAATTAACTTATGCAACATTTAATTCCAATATTAATCTCTATAATTAACGAACATTCTTTTTAGTGTAATTTCGACCATGATTGAGATGTTCTCACTGAAATAGAAAAGTTTGATTTTGAAAATGTCCGAGTCCATTTGGGACTAGCTATTGTCTTGATGGTAGAAAAAATCTGTCTGATGTTTTTTCATAGACAGTACTTATAAACGCATAACCTCAAAATTTTTCTCGTTATAGGGTAGCCAATATCTGCTAAGCGTTTAATTTGACTAAACAATTCTTTGTTCTGTACTGTCATTAACGCATATGGTCGACTCATTCTCCTTTTTTCGGATATGTTTTGTTTGACATATCGTTGAAATGTTCGACGAGGTATTTTATATATGCTATAGGGGGGTACCCCTTTGCTCGCTTCGCTCGCCAACCCCCATCCCCCCCGTGTGTTATTTGGAAATCAATAATTTCAATAATAAGTGTAGTAATAATTAAATAAAAATTACATTTAAATCAATAAAACTTGAAACATGAAACTTCGATTTTGTTCAATTGAAAAGAATACTAAACGAACGATTCGAATCCAAATAAAAGCTTAATTTCATCTATGTTCATGTTAAACGTTTGTTTATTCAGTGTCGCGTGCCGCTCGGGGCTTCTCCAGGCGCCACGTTACGAGAACGTGCCGGCCAATGTCGCCTTATTGTCAAGTAGCGCGACCCAGGCTAGAGCACCTCGCCCAAATAAGGGCAACGTAGGCGCAGCAAAGAGACCGACTCGACCCCGCCCTGCAAGGCGCAATGCCTATGGCTGCGCGATCGCGTTATACAATGGGGCCGTAAGTCGCTCGGGCACAGCCCATTGCTGGACCCGTGAAAATGGCCTACGCAAGCGCACACAGCAGGGGAGCCAGGGAACTGCAGAGGTTACGCCTGCGAGTGTAACCAGAGGGACGAAAGCCGTACCGCGCGTCCGCGAAATGCAGGCACCCGAACGGCCGTCAACTAAGCAAAGAGTAGCACGTATGGTTTATGCATCCTCTCCTTTTAAGCAGGCAATCGTAGAACGCAGCCATGTGAAAAAGTCAGCGCAACACGGTATAGGCCGACATTCGCCCCGCAAAAGTTATGCGTCCGGTACACCACCCGGGGACATTCTACGAAGAAAAATCCGCGTATGAGGGCAGCGATAAAACATGCATCGCGCACCTCGAGCAAAGAGAGCAGCTGCCCGATCCTTGGAAAACGAATAAAAAAAGGAGGGGAGCCGCTAACGAAGGCTCAAAAATCACGAACGCCGCTGCCCGATTTCACAGAAACCATAGAGATCGACCCAATGGATTGGAATAAGCCGAAACTATTGCAACTGATTTCCGGCCCACAGCCACCCTCCGCTAACCCTCAATCGAGACGCAGGCGGACTCGCTCTATAAAAACCGGGGGGTGCAGCAGGAGGATCATCATTCGCCCCCGAACCTTTGCCGGTCGCACTTCTGAATTTTGATTCCGCGTTGCTCTGTCCGTCGGTACCTTCTAAGTTTAAATTGTAACGAAACTGTATTAGAGATCTAAGTTGCTGAATAAAGAATTTCATAGTTTAAAATAATTCGTCCGCTTGTTCTTTGAGTTTACCTTCTTACACTGTACTAAAAGAATAATTATCGTTCATTTAATCGAGCCAATTCGATCTTGCAAGTCACAAAAGAAAGCGCGAACGCGTAGTAACGTAGAGTCGCGAAAGAACACTCAAATTCGCCGCGCTTCGCAAGAAGAGCCCGACCGCCTGCTGTGACGAGGGACACCGACCGTAAGCTGACAACAGCCGCCCGGCCCAAGCAGCCACCAGCCACCAGCCACCAGCCACCAGCCTCGCCTGCAAAGTGAGTACCCTTCCCATTGTCCCCGCCGCTATTATAAGCTCTGCTAGTCCTTTGCACTGCTCCACTCTCTTGCACTTGTTTTCCGACCGAAAAGTCATCGCCCCATCCTGGCTCACGCCAAATCGGGAAACGCGCTCGGTAGTTGAACCCGGTAGAAATCTATTCGAAACTAACCGCTACTCCGCGCGTCGGACGTAACATCAGTTTCAAGTTAATAGTGTCATGTGTCAGATCATATTTTTTCGGTTCAGGTTTTTCGCGTGTTTCATTTCAGATTTCCGGTAAGATTTCGAGAAATATTGCAACGGTTGCTAGACACGTAAACAATGGTTTCTATGTGTAAAATGGAGATTTTTTATCCTGTGCAGTTAAAAATACTGGAAACGAAACTCACGTGAATTATTTTTGCCCTTAGCAACGGTTGCTAGGGTGATAAAAAACGGTTGCTGAGGAGCTAATAGGGAAGATTTGTATTTTATGTCCTTTGCCATCGAAAATGATGGAAATGGGTCATGAATTGTTTATTTCCAACATTCGTAACGGTTATTATGGAGCAAATACAACAATTCAGTGTCCTTGGCCATCGAGTGTGTCTTAAAACTGATTTTCCGGCTTCCGAAGCAACGGTTGCAAGGGATGTAAACAATGGTTGCTATGGGTAGAACGGAGATTTTCTATCCTGTGCAGTTGAAAATACTGTAAACGAAACTACGTGAATTTTTCTTCCCCCTACAAATACAAAATACAACAATTAATACAACAAATTGCAAATACAACAATTCAGTGTCCTTGGCCATCGAGTGTGACTTAAAACTGATTTTCCGGCTTCCAAGCAACG
Organism: Aphelinus atriplicis; assembly: GCA_020882685.1. Taxonomy (NCBI): domain Eukaryota; kingdom Metazoa; phylum Arthropoda; class Insecta; order Hymenoptera; family Aphelinidae; genus Aphelinus; species Aphelinus atriplicis. The sequence continues at coordinate 9,031 of JAJGQD010000319.1, forward strand.
GTTGCTAGGGATGTAAACAAACGGTTGCCAAGGATATCAACAGTGAATGCTATGGAGGAGGTCTCATCGATTCTCATTGACTTTTATGGTCCCAATGAGCGCTTATGAGGATTCGTGAGAAAACACGTTAGTAATGGTTGCTAGGGAAACAACCAAGAAATTTTGCTAAAAATTGAACTCGGCCTAGATTTTGTCGCGACTAACCTGTGTGCAAAATTTCAAGAAAATCGGACCAATCCTTCGAGAGTTGGGGATGGCAAAAGGGGGTGGAAAAAAAGGGTGCAAGGAAGGTGTGTAAGAAAGGGGTGTAAAAAAGGGGTGCAAGAAAGGGGTGCAAGAAAGGGGTGCAAAAAAGGGGTGCAAAAAAGGGGTGGAGAAATTTGACGGCGGTGGCGTTGGCGGCGGCGGCGGTCTGGATTTTAATATAGAGAGACTCGAAGCCATCCTCTGCGATATCTCACCTTTCTTGACCTGCTCCAGAGCTTGAACTAAATTTTCTTTCGAACATGTTTGGCGGATATTTACCATCAATGGTTTGATTGTAGCAGCTAGAACAAGAAAATAGGGCGATGTAGATGAGATGTTAAGGAATCGAACAATATGTCGCTCGATTTTTTTGGCCCAGTTTAAGGGTATTAAAAAAATTCGCACTTACCTGAGCAGAATTAGGTCGAGAATCAAAATTGGTGAAAAAATGGAGAAAACGAGCTCTAACAAGTTGGTGTAAGCGTTCCCGATCGGAAAAAATGTTTTCTTTCCTCATTATTTAGTATTGCCGACAAGATCCTGTGCCGCAGCGATGCTCTAGACGTGCGTATATATGAAAAACGAAGGGTGGCGCATTTTGAGTTGTGGCGCAAATTGGGTAAACCTACCTTATTTACTTTTCTATTTGAATAATGTAATTATTATTTAAATGCGAAAAAGCGAAACAGTTTGCAAACAAACATATATGGGGCGTTCTTTGTCAGCTCTCCGAAGCCGGCGCGCGGACGCTAAAACCTCACGTTTTCGACGCTTGTTTTCGACTCTATATGACTCATATCTAAATAATGTTGGATATGCTATCAATGTAGTTTTTTCTCAGCTTTCCGATGGTGAATTTAGTTTTCCGAATTTTTCACATTTTCACAGAAAAAAAATATAAAACAGGCCATATCTCAAAAACCTATATTTTTTAATTTTTTTAACTAGTCTAGATCGAAAGCTGAGGTTTTTCTACGTTGATATGGACCTTCTGGATACCTAATTTTTTTTTGTATTCGAGTAATTGAGTAGCGAACATGAGAAAATGCGCCGCGTCGGGCCGGGCCGCGCCGTGCCGCGCCGCGCTGACTCCACGCGCTCCAGCTCAAGTCTTCTGCTTACAAGAGTGCCGAAATCGGAATATATTTAATATCCATACAAGTCTCTATCTGTTGGATAAACTACTATCTAGCGTTGATCATGTACTCATTTGGGTTATGGACTGAGATATGCGGACATTATTTCATTTCACATTCTTTGACCTCCGTTTTGGCTTTGATATTGAAGACTTTGCCATACTATGTTTCAACTGAACTACTTTTTCAGTTCGTTTTGATCTAGGAAAAATTTATATTCCTCAGCAGATGAAATTTTTTTGACCATCAGTCTGTCATCGGAAGTTGGTATGAACGCATGAAATTGCAGAGTACCTTGTATACCAAACCAATTATCAAATCTTTCTTTCAATTTCAGTTTAGCTTGCTCACAATCATAAATTACCTGAAGAAAGAATACAAACCTAAGAAAATTTATTATAGTACCGATGGAGTGGGTCAACACTTCAAAAATCAGAAAAGTTTCTCTTATCTTATTAATCATAAGAAAGATTTTGGCATTCCCGCGGATTGGCATTTTTGTGCGACCGCACATGGGAAGGGAGCATGCGATGGAATTGGAGCTAATGTGAAACGAGATGCTAAACGAGCAAGTTTACAACGCTCTGCAAATAATCATATTTTAACCGCAGAAGGTTTATTTGAATGGGCAAGAAATTACTGTAAAGAAACCATGGTATTTTATAGTAAAAAAGAAGATTATGAGCAAGCTAAACTGAAATTGAAAGAAAGATTTGATAATTGGTTTGGTATACAAGGTACTCTGCAATTTCATGCGTTCATACCAACTTCCGATGACAGACTGATGGTCAAAAAAATTTCATCTGCTGAGGAATATAAAATTTTTCCTAGATCAAAACGAACTGAAAAAGTAGTTCAGTTGAAACATAGTATGGCAAAGTCTTCAATATCAAAGCCAAAACGGAGGTCAAAGAATGTGAAATGAAATAATGTCCGCATATCTCAGTCCATAACCCAAATGAGTTCATGATCTACGCTAGATAGTAGTTTATCCAACAGATAGAGACTTGTATGGATATTAAATATATTCCGATTTCGGCACTCTTGTAAGCAGAAGACTTGAGCTGGAGCGCGTGGAGTCAGCGCGGCGCGGCACGGCGCGGCCCGGCCCGACGCGGCGCATTTTCTCATGTTCGCTACTCAATTACTCGAATACAAAAAAAAATTAGGTATCCAGAAGGTCCATATCAACGTAGAAAAACCTCAGCTTTCGATCTAGACTAGTTAAAAAAATTAAAAAATATAGGTTTTTGAGATATGGCCTGTTTTATATTTTTTTTCTGTGAAAATGTGAAAAATTCGGAAAACTAAATTCACCATCGGAAAGCTGAGAAAAAACTACATTGATAGCATATCCAACATTATTCAGATATGGGTCATATAGAGTCGAAAACAAGCGTCGAAAACGTGAGGTTTTAGCGTCCGCGCGCCGGCTTCGGAGAGCTGACAAAGAACGCCCCATATATATTTTGATAAATTGAGACCGATAGAACATTGATCGGAGTTTTGGTCTACGAATAAAATGCGCCGAACCCGAATTTGATTTGGAGTAATTACATGGTGATATATATATATATATATATATATATATATATATATCAAATTAAAATTTTTCATGATTTCTGGTTGAAATTGCAACAGTGTGCACAAGTTTACAAGTCGATTTATCCAATCCGTTTAAGTAATTCTTTTGCGCGCGAGCGAACTTGACGCAAAATCGCGAACGAGAATCATATTGATGAAAACCACAAAAATACACGTTGTACGTGATTTTTGACTGCGACAAATCATTCACATCGCAAAAGTCGCAACACTATGCAAAAGTATAACTAGTCAGGATGTGCACAATGTTGAGATATTGTTATATAATTCATTATTTCAGTGCAAAAAGTTGCGAACAAGATGGTGCATCAAGCAGTGCGAAATCCATCGGTGCACTGTTCGCCAAATTTCATTGCGAATTAATCGATAAATGCGAAAAAGCGAAACAGTGTGCAATACTACAGGTATCAACGACGTGCACACTGTTTGAGAAATTTGTAAATAATTAATACCAACCAGAAGATTTGTAGAACAAGTCGCACAACTCGATACGACCATTCCCTATATAAGTGGAGCAATTCAGAGCTCCGCATGCATTATTGCCATAGAAGTATTTTGATAGAGGAGGCAAGCCACCCGTAAACGTGTCCGAGATTTTGGATCCAGCGACCAGTCCCCACCCTTACCTCCCTGGCCCGAACGCATGCGCGAGCACATCACAGCTACACTTCGTTAGCTCAAAACGCTGCGCAATCTTCAACATTCTTAATAATTTTATTGAATACTTCTATGTATTTCAATTCACTAATCCAATGACAAAATAAGCCAATAAATATGATTCAAATCTTAATTTATAACTAACCTAAAAGAAGTAAGAATATCCCTGTAGAATCGATATTAATAATATATATTATTTCTATTGCTTATGATATTAAATTTTTATGAATTGCCGAATTGTAATTGTCAATGAATGATTATATTACGTTAGGATTTGAATAATGATATTCTAATATGAATATAATATTCTAATTGAATAATAGTATTATAACTACACATATAAGATTAAAACTGTAGAATAGTAATACGTCTCTATAGTTATCATTTGACTACTTGAACCGATTAAAAATCGCAATTCAAAAAAAAACGCAAAAAAGCTGAATGTACTTAACGTGCGGAATACGAATTCTGATAAACGTGACAAATTGCCTGCAGAATTACTTTACATAAAATAGTATGCTACATGTCCCCAATAAAAATAATAACAATAAGAGAAATGAAACATGAGAAGAATAAACAGATAATATAAATAATAAAATCTACCGAAACGTTCAACAATTACAAGAATAACAGCGCGTGACAACCAAATCGCAGATGAGCGGAGCCAGAGTGAAATGCGTCCCCGCAGCAAAAATCCCAACACTCGCGGCGGGATCGGTGCGAGTGTATTGGTGTGTCGATGTGTCCGCGCATGCGCTTGACTGGATCCAAAAATACGGACATGCTTTCTCACAGGCTCTCCTATGGCTTGCCTCCTCTATCTGTAATACCTCTATGATTATTGCGCCGGCCGCTGAGGCGAACACGTCGTGCTGTAGCCTACACGAGCCTCGCTCAGTATGTCTACACGGTTACTTTCGGGTCGTGCGACATGTTCAATCTTTGAACATGTATAATAAGCATCAAATAAATCAATTATTTTTGTTACCATAACTTATGTTTTTTCTATTACTTTCAATGTAAAATCAATACAAAAATTTATTTTCATTTTAAATCGGTAAAGCTAACGGAGTGTAGCAGCAATCAGGGTCTCATCTGCATAGTGTCGGATGAGGGTGCGATCATAGCTCACTTGCACGAATTGCGCACCATAGTCAAGGTCTTTCTTGCATAGTGTCGAGTTGGAGTGCGACTATACGGGCAGTGCAAGGATCCTGAGGCTCGTCGGGCATAATCGTCGAATTAAAAGTATTCATTTCATAACTCGAGAGTGAAGCGATGATCAAGGTCTCATCTGTACCGCATCGGATGAAAATGCGATCATAGCTCCTCTGTACAAATTACGCACCACGTCCAAGGTTCTACCTGCATCGTGTCGGGTAGGAAGGCGGTCGTAAGCGTAGTACAGGGTTTCCTGAGTAAGCGCCGCGAAAACAGGAAAGAACAATCAGTTAAACACGTGACGTGTACTCAGATAGACATTTTGGCCAAGATTGGTGACCCGCATCCCATAAGTGGTCTCCCAGTTAGCCGTGCGATATTCCCGTGTTTGAAATGATCTACATTACCTAATTCTTCGATACAATATGGAATCCCAAATAGTAGGAAAGGAATATTCTGTAAATCTTCAACCCATTAAATGCCATGGCTAGCACAGCGCAGATGGCACCAAACTAATTATAGCTTTTTTTTTGCTTTCTCAAAAAGAAAGCTTTGCAACTCATGGAGCTCTTCAGGCATGATTATGATAGTTCTGCTGCAAATACAACCTGCAGATAACATACCCTCGAACGTTTTATTCTCATACACATCCTGTTACTTAACTGCAATATCACGCAACGCACCTTTGTTTTCGTCCAGCGGTTATCCTCACTACGCTACGCGCTTTAGCTTTTGTGTTGTTGAATCTGATTATACCAACTATCGGAACGTGCCTTAGCTGTGGTGGATCTGTATTTACTGGCATATTATAGCTTACAGTATAGCTAGAGATTATATCTACTTCATATAGTTAATTGATCTGCAGTTGACTGTGAAATACAATTCATTTTCTACAAGGGCAATTGGATACTTAATAGTATATTGTGTGACGAACACATTAAAGCAACACATCATGTAATATCTCTACATCTCTGTATAATATTATTATATGTTTATTCTAAGGATTACTCTAAAAATGATACCAGAGCACTTTATCATAAAAACTCATGCAATAATGAGAAGAAATCATTGAAGAAGGAAATCGCAAAGATTGAAGAAAAGAAAGGAAGAATCTCAGTTGTACCAGGAATTGAATATGGAATTGCAAACAAAGATACTGGATAGATTTGAAGAGCAAACCGGTAAGTATTCGGAATCAGAATAATAATAATTTCCAATTGCTAAAAACTCGTTGTTTTAATGATAAAGAGTGATTTATCGGGCTTGTTGGACTATACCAATCAATGAACAAGTAAGATTACGACAGAAATCTGGAGGATCAGAATCACGATAACGCTGGTTTGAATTTAGGCCGGGGAACGTGAATATTTTCTCTAGCAATCTCACTTTTTCATTGATTGGTACAGTACACCAAGCCCCGCGATAAATGATTATATAACTTCAAAACTTGTGGACGTACAAAACTAATTATTAAAATATTATGTCGGGTGAAAAAATACAGTTGCTAATAAATTGAGCTAGGAGGGATGTAGGTAAAGTAACGATCTGTTCCCTGTTGAAAAAAATACATGGATATCCTAGTAAAAAATCCACGGGGATGGTACTAGGATCTTACATGGATTGAACTAGGATCCATATCCTAGCTCAATCCAAGAAAATTTGCTTGCAAATCCACGTGGATTCTGGGACAATCCACATGGATTTTCAAATTATCCACGTGGATTTATTAAAATTTCTTGAAGTAAATCCACGTGACTCCCAGACCAATCAACGTGGATTTTGGGCCAATCTGCGTAGATTTGGGATGAATCCACGTGGATTTGGGGTAAATCCACGTGGATTATTGGACTTTCATTCAAGCGTATCCACGTGAATTGTAGATGAATCCACGTAGATTTTGGGCCAATCCACGTGGATTTAGAATGAATCCACGTGGATTATCCGACTTTAGTTTGAGCGTATCCACGTGGATTTTGGGCCAATCAACGTAGATTTGGGGTGAATCCACGTGGATTATCCGACTTTTATTCAAGCGTATCCACGTGGATTTTGGACATATCTACGTGGATTTGGGGCCAATCCACGTGGATTAAGGATGAATCCATGTGGATTTGGGATGAATCCACGTGGATTTTCCACATTTTATTCTAGCAAATTCACGGGAATTTGTCGTCAATCCAAGTGGATTTTTTAGAATTTATCCTAGCTGATCCACGTGGATTCTCGATCAATCCGCGCGGATTTTTCAGGAATCCACGTGGATTTCCCACATTCCATACTAGCACATCCACGGGAATTTCTGGTCAATCCACGCAGATTTACGATCAATCTACGTGGATTCTTTACGAATCCACGTGGATTAGCTCAAAATCTACGTCGAATCGCCCAAAATTTACGTGGATTGATCTAACCTACTGAAAATTCTCAGGTGAGATCTCAGGTGAGATCTCATGCCAATTTCTCAGGAGAAATTTTTTTCTTAAATTTTTTTTTTCTCAGAATGTACAGGACTAACATTAATTGTTGGCAACATCGCGAAAATGGTGAAAATTATGGTCGATATAGAATTTGGATGAATTGACGAATTATATCATCACTCGATATCAACACTACTAAAAATTTTTAGGTTCATGTAAGGTGAGATCTCAGGTGAGAATTCAGGGATCATTTTTTTTTCTTAATTTTTCTACTCTTCTTTCTCAGAATGTACAGAACTAACATTAATTGTAGACAACATGTGGAAATTAGGGTCGATATAGAATTTCGATGAATTGACGAATTATATCATCACTTGGTATCAAAACTACTAAAAATTTTCAGATTCATGTAAGGTGAGATCTCAGGTAAGATCTCAGGTGAGAACTCAGGTGAGATCTCAGGTGAGATCTCAGGTGAGAATTCAGGGATCATTTTTTCTTCTTAATTTTTTTTCCTCAGAATGTACGGGACTAACATTAATTGTTGACTAACATTAATTTTTAATAGTGTTGATACAAAGTGATGATATAATTCGCCAATTCATCAAAATTTTATATACCGAGTGATGATATAATTGGTCAATTCATCAAAATTCTATATCGACCCTAATTTTCACATGTTACCAACAATTAATGTTAGTCCTGTACATTCTGAGAAAATAAAGTAAAAAGATTAAGAAAAAAAATGATCCCTGAATTCTCACCTGAGATCTCACCTAACATCTTACCTTACATGAACCTAAAAATTTTTAGTAGTTTTGATACCAAGTGATCATATAATTCGTCAATTCATCAAAATTCTATATCGACCCTAATTTTCACATGTTGCTAACAATTGATGTTAGTCCTGTACATTCTGAGAAAAAAAAATTTAAAAAAAAATCTCACCTGAGGAATTGGCATGAGATCTCACCTGAGATCTCACCTGAGAATTTTCAGTAAGGTACAATCCACGTGGATACGCTTGAAGGAAAAGTCAGATAATTCACGTGGATTCATCCCAAATCCACATGGATTTATCCTAAATCCACGTGGATTGGCCCCAAATCCACGTAGATATGTCTAAAGTCCACGTGGATAAAAATCGAATAATCCACGTGGATTCAACCCAAATCCACGTAGATTGGCCAAAAATCTACGTGCATACGCTCAAACTAAAGTCGAATATTCCACGTGGATTCATTCTAAACCCACGTGAATTGGCCCAAAATCTACGTGGATTTATCTACAATCCACGTGGATACGCTTGAATAAAAGTCAAATAATCCACATGGATTTATTCCAAATCCCTATGGATTCATCCTAAATCCACGTGGAAACGCTTGAATGAAAGCCCAATAATCCACGTGGATTCACTCCAAATCCACGTGGATTCATCCCAAATCCACGCAGATTGGCCCAAAATCCACGTTGATTGGTCTGAGAGTCACGTGGATTGACTTCAAGAAATTTTAATAAATCCACGTAGATAATTTGAAAATCCATGTGGATTGTCCCAGAATCCACATGGATTTCCAAGCAAATCTTCTTGGATTGAACTAGGATGGATCCTAGTTCGATCCATGTAGGATCCTAGTACCATCCACGTGGATTTTTTACTAGGATATCCATGTATTTTTTTCCAACAGTGTTGCAAGACGATCGAATCATTGATCGTTGCAGATCGGGTGATAATGCGAGAGAGATGAATTCATGCTCCAGAGATGTCATGAACAGTTGTCTCCCTGGTGGTGCAGATGGTAGTGCAACTGATCGCTTATCAGAAGGAAGCTGGTTTGAATCCAGTCTGGGGAGTGTTACGTTCGTAACGCGGGACCCTACCTTATCAACATGGGTTGTTGAACAGCTGTTACACAGCTCGAGCCGCGTGTTCCCCGCCCAACGCGGCAAGATTCGAGTCTGCCACCTTCTCGGGAAAGATAAACCCGCATCTAATTATGTCCTCGCGTCTCGATCAAGCGCTTCTGTTTGATCGCGCTAGACAAAGAGATTGAGACCCGCTCGGTCTACGGTAGTAGGCCGCGCCACACCTGAGCAAACCTTTTGACAATGGCCCAATGACTCACTTTGGAGTCGGGCAAGATCCCCAAACAGCACCACAACAAACACCTTAGCCAACTAGGTGTTTGTTGGAGCTGATTTGATTCAGGGCATTTCAGAACGGATCCGTATACTTCCACTCAATATTTCGTGACGCATACCCGATCCAAATGGCAAACATGCCCTACATTTTCCGAAACTCTCTTCCTATACCGAAAAACAAATCCCGTATAAAAGGAGGCTTACCGAGGTACCGAGCAGAGTAGAACAGACAGAAATTCCGAGAGTAAGACGGAA
>JAJGQD010000320.1:0-17242 GCA_020882685.1 Aphelinus atriplicis
AATGATAACTTTCCTTCAAATCAATATTTTATATTCAATCGAAGTAGAGAGATATCTTGCATAATAAGAAAAATTAAAACTCCCAAGACCTTGCCAAAATATTCTATTTTTCGGATTTGGATAAGGAAAATCGGTTGAATCGAGGAAATTCGCATTTCGGAAGACTGTATATTTCACGCATATTTACACGATAACTTCACTATAGATTAATATTTCCCATTGAATCGAAGTCGAAAGATACTTTGCAGGACACGGAACGTGAAAAAGCCTGAGATCTTTCTGGAATATTTTATTTTCCGGATTTGGGTGAGAAAATTCGGTTGAATCCAGGTAATTCCCATTTCGGAAGACTGTATATTTCACGCATATTTGCACGATAACTTCACTACAGATTAATATTTCCCATTGAATCGAAGTCGAAAGAGGGATAGTTTGCAGGACAAGGAACGTGAAAAAGCCCGAGATCTCTGTGAGATATTTTATTTTCCGGATTTGGCTGTAAAATTTCGGTTGAATCGAAGAAATTCGTATTCCGGTAAACTGTATATTTGACGCATCTTTACATGATAACTTTATTCAAATCAATATTTTCTATTCAATCGAAGTAGAAAGATATCTTGCATAATAAGAAAAATTAAAACTCCCGAGACCTTGCCAAAATATTTTATTTTCCGGATGTGGATGAGAAAATTTCGTCGAATCGAGGAAATTCGCATTTCGGAAGACTGTATATTTCACGCATCTTTACTCAATAACTTCACTATAGATTAATATTTCCCACTGAATCTAAGTCGGAAGATACTTTGCAGGACAAGGAACGTGAAAACGCTCGAGACCTCTCTGAAATATTTTATTTCCCGGATTCGAATGTGAAAATTCGGTTGAATCGAAGAAATTCGTATTTCGGTAAAGTCTATATTTCACGCATCTTTACATGATAACTTTTCTTCAAATGAATATTTCCTATTAAATCGAAGTAGAAAGATATCTTGCAAGATAAGAAAAGTGAAAAAGCCCGAGACTCTCCCAAAATATTCCAGTTTCCGGATTTGATTGAAAGAATTCGGTTGAATCAAGGAAATTCGCATTTCGGAATATACTGTATATTTCACGCATCTCCATAAGGTAACAGTACTCCGGATCATTTTTTTTTGATGAATCTAAGCAGAAAGATTTTTTGCACGACAAAGAACGCGAAAAGGTCTGAGACCTTTCTGAAATAATTTTTTTTTCTTGACTTTACTGAGAAACTTCGGTTGAATTGAAAAATTCGCATTTCAAAATCTTGTATGTTTGACGCATCTATTCACGATAACTTCACTCCAATCAGAAATTTATGTTGAATTCGTTCAGGAAAATACTGTGTTATAAAAAAAAAGTGATGGGGGTCAAAGTGAAGCGTCTTAACTCGTGATTTGATTGGCCTGTGACGAGTCGCGTAAAATATAGATATAGATAGTGAATGCAGGCAAGCAAGAAACATAAGAACGATAAGTTTTGAGGTTGTTACAGCCAAATCCTTGCCAGATGCTTCCAAAATCTAAATGTAGGTTTTAAAATTGTGGATAATGATAATATAAAATTTGAATGAAATATGAATGTAGGGTTTAAAAATGCGAATATTGGGAATGAATTGATGAGTAAATGGAAAATATTATCGCATGTGAATGATTGGAAAATAATTTTGAAATTCACGAATGTAGATCGCGCGCAGCGCTTCTGAATGTAGCTAGTATAGAAAAAACGTGATAGAGGTTCATCTTCTGTATAAAAATGTTATGATATTCATTTGAATGAGAAAATTCTGTTGAGTAAGGAAATTGGTATTCGATAATCTTTTATATTTCATTCATCTGCATATGATAACTGTTCTCCAAATTATGCAAATGCATACCAAAGTGTATTTTTGTTTAACTTCTGAGAGACCACATTGAGATGTTTGCATTTTGGAAATCTGAGTTCTTCTACGAGGGCCAAATCATCATTCTCTATTTAGAATAAAATAAATTTTCATGTAAAATCGTAACATCAACCAATTTTTGCGATTCAAATTTGACGTTAACCAAAAAATAAAATCGATTCGATTCATTAATATAGATCATTCATTATTTAATTTCATCAAACATTCTTTAAAATATCGGTTCCAACAAAATTGATGAAAAATAAAAGTTCATAAGCTGAATATTACAAAAAGTTTGGATCATAATCTGTTGAATGGAGGCATCGTAAGTCTAGATGTGCATTTTAAATGATTAACCAGTGTAAGTGTGATATGACATTATTTAATTTCATCAAACATTCTTCAAAATATTGGTTACAACACTGTTGACAACTGAATAACTTATAACGAAATACATTCATTCGTATTTTTTTAAATTCACTACTAATATTCTTCAATTTTCAATAAAAATACCGGCCGCAGCGGCGATGTTTTGCCCAGCCTAAATACACGAAGCCAATGAAAAATTCAATCGAAAATTCGAAAATATTTCAATCGAACAAAGGACATCTTGATTGTCTGTTTTTTATCGTCTATTTCAGTATTATATACTTTCCAATGCCCTGTAAAATTATCATATTTATATAATTTTTATACTCGGAAATACAGTAATCGATTTTGTTGATTATTCTCATACGTACCGAAATTTGTTTAATTCTTAAAAAAATGACTGTCGGTTTCGTTTAGATCGATCTGAACTTCCATATCGCTATCAGTGTTAACGTAGCTTGTTTCACCTGATCCAGGACATTTTGTGGATGTGTATTGCACACGTTTCAGATACCTGGATGAAAAATCATCAAATACTCAAAAAATCATTTAAGGTATAGTATTATATTGAATCCCAACCAAAATATGTATGTATATATACATACATAACTTTACATGAACTTTACATGAATATATATATATATATATATATATGAAATATCTCTACGACTTATTCAATTTTAGATATTAAAAAAACGTACTGTATACTCTTGTTACTATCTTCACTTTTCCTCCCGTTGTCTCTTGATTCATACTTGAATTTTTCGTGAATGTGACGGGTTTCAGGATCATATCCCTTAGAACGTCTGGCCTTTGTGGGCCCAAGCTTCCGATCCTTCGATTTGGCTCTCATTTGAAGGCGGATGGAGCGCTCAACCATAAGCGCTGAAAGCAATGTAATTATAAATGATCGAAAGGCTATGTACCGACCAACTCAACACACACCGGTCACCTGCGAGAACCATTATTACTTTGACTTTGCCTACTATTAGCCTGAGTATCCCAAAACCACTCCAACGTGGGTACGCCAGTCAATAGAGTAGAACATGAGTAACTTTATATTGCATGAATATCACCTGAGAAAGTACTGTTCCATAACTATATTATCGACTGTTTTACCTTCGCAGTTGCCATTACTTATACAATTAGCTATAAACGTTACATTTTATAATTTTACAATTAAAACCGATGTAGTTATGTCATAGCTCTAAAGAGAAAGTTTATTGACAATGAAAAGATTAACACAATTAAACTTGGAACAATGCGGTATTTACTAACTGACAACAGCCGTAAAACCCAGGGAATTTTTAAAGTTGTTTGCTCTTTGCATACAAATCCTCAATTCAAGTCATACTTAATAAGGATAGTGAAACTGGCACGCGTGGCCTTGCTTAAGGGGTAATATCCGGCAAATTTTTTTTTTATTTACATTTTTTTTTCATTGGCTTAAATCATGCTAAAACTATCCTAGGATCGAAATATACATTTCCCAAGTACTGAACTGAACTCAAAATTTGTTTGAATCAATTTTTACCGAACAACTTTTACATAAGATACGTATCATTTTGAAACTTTAAACGCGTTTTTCTCAAAACCATGTTTTTAAACTGGGCGAGCAGTATAACTGAAAAAGTTTACATCCAATTGACTTGAAATATCAACTGTAGCTTCTTCATTAGATTATCTAGTGAAGTACACACGATTTTAGCGATTGATTGACAAAAAAAAAGTTATAAACAATTAAAGTTGACTTTTTTTGTCGAAAAAAAAATTTTTTTTCCAAACCGTTGCCATTTTGCGAAAGAAATTCTAAAAATATTATGATGTGATGATTTCAAGTAAATCGGATGTAAACTTTTTCAGTTCTACTGCTCGCCGCGGAAGAACTATTTTAAAAAGCGGTTCACAGAAATCGCTGCACAGCCGCCATTTTGTAAAAAAAGTAACAATAAAGAATTTTCTTCTATTTCCCAAGAGTTGCTTAATCCAATGATATATTATTTATATACCTTACATCTCAAATGTCGTTTAAAAAAAATCATGAGAGAAGCCTTGTTTTTTTGAGCATTCGGTGGATATTACCCCTCAACTGGTAGCGGACATGCAAAGTGCATTTGCGCCAGTCAGTCAGTCAGGGAGTCAGTCAGTCTATCAATTTTGTTCAAAATGTTCGGACTCGTTTTTATTAATCATCGATTTTCATAGATATCATTTAGTTATGGAAAGATGTATCATAACAATCAATAGCATAAACCAAGTACACGCTTACCCTACATGTTTTATTTTATTTCAATCCAAGTGTCCTGAGATACTTGAATAGTAATTGGAAAAGAAAAAGATGGTCAGTGGATAATTCCAATAAGAAATTATCATGATATCAATGAGGCTGAAGTTGTGAAATGGGTAAGCACATGGAGAATCTTTGAAAGAACTAATACAGTTGACTTATTTGATGCAGAAAAAAATAACATTAATTCAAATGAAATTGATTAGCTTCATCCAAAACCCCTCAAGCGCTGACTCATTTACACAATGAAAAAGTAAGACAGGACACACTTATTAACTTGTCAGTCTCAACTTGGAGGGAATCTTCTAATTTTATTCTATTTATTTTATAGAAAAGATATGGAATATGTCATTTTGTAATGCAAAGATGTATCATAACAATCAGTAGCATAAACCAAGTACACGCTTACCCTACATGACATATTTGACATTATTCCAAATGTCCTGATATACTTGAATAGTAATTGGAAAAAAAAGATGGTCAGTGGATAATTCCAATAAGAAATTATCATGATATCTATGAGGCTGAAGTTGTGAAATGTGTAAGCGCATTGAGAATTTTTGAAAGAACTAATACAGTTGACTTATTTGATGCAGAAAAAAATGACATTATTTCAAATGAACTTGATTAGCTCCATCCAAAGCTCCTCAAGCGCAATCAAATTAAAAATTGGTATACATGGGTTTTGATAAAAAAATTTAATTTTTTTCCAAATTTTTGTCAAGTGATCTTAGAGGCTCTAATTTGAATTTTCAAAATCTGAGGCCGATTTGTAATCAGCTACCTCAAAAACCCATAAATACCAATTTTTAAAAAAATTCATTTTTTTTCCAAAATTTCGACAAGTAATTTTAGAGGCTCTAATATGAATTTTCAAAATCTGTGGCCGGATTCTTGATCAGCGCCCTCAAAAACCCATGTATACCAAATTTCAACAAAGTTCAATTTTTCCAAATGTTAAGTGATCTTAGAGGCTCTAATTTGAATTTTCAAAATTTGAGGCCGGATTCGTGATCAGCGACCTCAAATACCCATGTATACCAATTTTTAAAAAAATTCAATTTTTTTTCTAAATTTTTGTCAGGTGATCTTAGAGGCTCTAATTTGAATTTCCAAAATCTGAGGCCGGATTCGTAATCAGCGACCTCAAAAACCCATGATTACCAATTTGACAAAAAATTCAATTTTTTTCCAAATTTTTGTCAGGTGATCTTAGAGGCTCTAATTTGAATTTTCAAAATTTGAGGCCGGATTCGTTATCAGCGACCTCAAAAACACATGTATACCAATTTTTACGAGAATCCATCGAGGCAAAAACTGTTTAATGTAAATAGTCAACTTGGCATATTACATTCAGATGTGTCCTTACACACACACGTACACACATATTTACATACACACACACACGCACACAAGCAATCGCACTCAAGTGCGCGCGTACCGCATCAACTCCGAACTCGAAAAAACGCCGCAAAATAAAATTAAACCTGAGATAGATTTTTCTATAATGTAAAATCTGAGTTAGATCTTTCTTTAAAAGTCGATTTGAGAACGATCTTTCTATACTGCTCGATTCGGAATAGATCTTTTTATTCCGCTCGATTCGAGATAGGTCTTTTTATTCCGCTCGATTCGAGTTAGATCTTTTTATTTCGCTTAATTCGAAATAGATCTTTTTATTTCGCTTAAATCGAAATAGATCTTTCTTTAGCGCGTTTCTGAGATCGTTGCTTTTTCCCCCCAGGCGACGTAATACAGTTGACTTATTTGATGCAGAAAAAAAGGACATAATTTCAAATGAACTTGATTAGCTCCATCCAGAACTCCTCCAGCGCTGACTCATTTACACAATAAAAAAGTAAGACAGGACACAATTATTAACTTGTCAGTCTCAACTTGGAGGGAATCTTCTAATGTTATTCTATTTATTTTATAGAAAAGATATGGAATATGTCATTTTGTAATGCAAAGATGTATCATAACAATCAGTAGCATAAACCAAGTACACGCTTACCCTACATGACATATTTGACATTATTCCAAATGTCCTGATATACTTGAATAGTAATTGGAAAAAAAAGATGGTCAGTGGATAATTCCAATAAGAAATTATCATGATATCTATGAGGCTGAAGTTGTGAAATGTGTAAGCGCATTGAGAATTTTTGAAAGAACTAACACAGTTGACTTATTTGATGCAGAAAAAAATGACATTATTTCAAATGAACTTGATTAGCTCCATCCAAAGCTCCTCAAGCGCTGACTCATTTACACAATAGAAAAGTAAGACAGGACACACTTATTAACTTGTCAGTCTCTACTTGGAGGGAATCTTCTAATTTTTTTCTATTTATCACATAGAAAAGATATGATATGAGTCATTTTGTTGAGGAAAGATGTAGCATGACAGGCAGTAGCATAAGCCAAGTACACGCTTACCATACATGACATATTTGATTTCAATCCAAGTGTCCTAAGATACTTGAACAGTAATTGAAAAAAGCAAGGGTTGTCTGTGGATAATTCCAGTAAGCGAATGATTATAATATCAATGGGGCTGAAGTTGTGAAATGTGTAAGCGCATGGAGAATCTTTGAAATAACTAATACAGTTGACTAATTTGATGCAGAAAAAGAATGCCATTGATTCTACTTAACTTCTCTAGCTTTACTCCAAATCTCCTCCACCGCTGACTCTTAAAACTGAGACAGGGCCCCACATTTATCAACTCGTGAATCTGTACTGAGGGAGATCTTTCAGATTCATTCTTGGTTTTCGCCTCATTTATCATATGGATAGGCGCAGCTGGAGGCGGGACACCAGGCTTTTTTGTGTTTCGGCTCTTGGCAAAATCATCAGATCCCTGAATTTATTTATCAAACTTTTACCTTTATAAAGAATAGGTGTTTCAGGGATCAGCTGAGCTTTCTATCACTACCGCTCAGTAATGACAATTGGTACAGTATGGTACAGCTTTAATGCCGAAATGTAAGTAAAGTAAGCGACGCGCCGGTCCTATTTTCGATTTTTCCGCAAGCGCAAAGAACGCGCGTGAAAACAAATGGAGAGGGGGGCCAAATGTTACAGGTTGCCGTACGCGCATTCGGCGGCCGCCAGGCTGCGCGACACCCCCGCCGCTGCGGCCGGCTGAATTCCGAGAATTGAGCGTTCGGCAAGGTACAATATACGGACGTATATGTCCTATATGCAGAACTCGCATGAAGCGCTATTGGCGACCGCTAAATGCGCGTTCGGCGAGCGGTAACACTTGGCCCCCCTCTCCTTTTCTTTTCACTAGTTAATTGGTTGCGCTTGCGGAAGGATCGTAAATCGAACCAGCTCGAAGCTTACTTACATCTTGTCAGTAAAGCTGGGATCCCCGAAGGCTGTATCAAGGAAATTGTCATTACTGACCAGTGCTGATAGACAACTAAGCTGATCTTTGAAGTACCTGTTCTTGATAAAGGTAATCATAAATGAATTCAAGGATCTACTTTTGCCATGAGCCCGATGAATACAGAAAAGCCTCGTGTCCCGCCTCCACCTTCGCATATCTATAATCTAAAATCACACCAGGTCAATTTTATCGGCATTGAAATCATCCTTCCGCGGGTTCGCCAAGAAATGTGTGATTAAATTTGAATCGACAAATGGACGAAAACCATTATTATTTCAGTCCGCATGAAAGGGCGTGAAGTTTTTTTCGTGATAGCGGGGTGTTTTTGTATCTCACACCATTTACACATTCCATCACCAATGGCAGAGTTTTGGATAAAACTACTCAAGTTAATTTGAATGAATGTGATTTTTTTCTGCATCAAATAAGTCAACTGTATTAGTTATTTCAAAAATTCTCCACGCGCTTACCCATTTCACAACTTCAGCCTCATTGATATTATAATCATTCGCTTAATGGAACTATCCACATACAACCCTTTTTTTCTTTCAATTACTATTCAAGTATCTCAGGACACTTGAATTAAAATAAAATATGTTAAGTAGGGTAAGCGTGTACTTGGTTTATGATACTGACTGTCATGCTACATCTTTTCATAGAAAAAAGACATGTCTCATATCCTTTCCATATACATAAAATAAAATTGGAACATTCTCCCCAAGTTGAGACTGACCAGTTAATAAGTGTGTCCTGTCTCACTTTTTACATTGTG
This sequence comes from Aphelinus atriplicis, assembly GCA_020882685.1. NCBI lineage: Eukaryota > Metazoa > Arthropoda > Insecta > Hymenoptera > Aphelinidae > Aphelinus > Aphelinus atriplicis. The sequence goes on from JAJGQD010000320.1 coordinate 8,726, forward strand.
TAGATGAGTCAGCGCTGGAAGAGTTTCAGATGGAGCTAATCAAGTTGATTTGAATAAATGTCATTTTTATTTTGCATCAAATCAGTCAACTGTATTAGTTTTCCCAAAGATTCTCCATGCGCTTACCCATTTCACAACTTCAGCCTCATTGATATTATAATCATTCGCTTAATGGAACTATCCACATACAACCCTTTTTTTCTTTCAATTACTATTCAAGTATCTCAGGACACTTGAATTAAAATAAAATATGTTAGTAGGGTAAGCGTGTACTTGGTTTATGATACTGACTGTCATGCTACATCTTTTCATAGAAAAAAGACATGTCTCATATCCTTTCCATATACATAAAATAAAATTGGAACATTCTCCCCAAGTTGAGACTGACCAGTTAATAAGTGTGTCCTGTCTCACTTTTTACATTGTGTAGATGAGTCAGCGCTGGAAGAGTTTCAGATGGAGCTAATCAAGTTGATTTGAATAAATGTCATTTTTATTTTGCATCAAATCAGTCAACTGTATTAGTTTTCCCAAAGATTCTCCACGCGCTTACCCATTTCACAACTTCAGCCTCATTGATATTATAATCATTCGCTTAATGGAATTATCCACATACAACCCTTTTTTTCTTTCAATTACTATTCAAGTATCTCAGGACACTTGAATTAAAATAAAATATGTTAAGTAGGGTAAGCGTGTACTTGGTTTATGATACTGACTGTCATGCTACATCTTTTCATAGAAAAAAGACATGTCTCATATCCTTTCCATATACATAAAATAAAATTGGAACATTCTCCCCAAGTTGAGACTGACCAGTTAATAAGTGTGTCCTGTCTCACTTTTTACATTGTGTAGATGAGTCAGCGCTGGAAGAGTTTCAGATGCAGCTAATCAAGTTGATTTGAATAAATGTCATTTTTATTTTGCACCAAATCAGTCAACTGTATTAGTTTTCCCAAAGATTCTCCATGCGCTTACCCATTTCACAATTTTAGCCTCATTGATATTATAATCATTCGCTTAATGGAATTATCCACATACAACCCTTTTTTTCTTTCAATTACTATTCAAGTATCTCAGGACACTTGAATTAAAATAAAATATGTTATGTAGGGTAAGCGTGTACTTGGTTTATGATACTGACTGTCATGCTACATCTTTTCATAAGAAAATGACTTGTCTCATATCCTTTCTATATACATAAAATAAAATTGGAACATTCTCCCCAAGTTGAGACTGACCAGTTAATAAGTGTGTCCTGTCTCACTTTTTACATTGTGTAGATGAGTCAGTGCTGGAAGAGTTTCAGATGGAGCTAATCAAGTTGATTTGAATAAATGTCATTTTTATTTTGCACCAAATCAGTCAACTGTATTAGTTTTCCCAAAGATTCTCCATGCGCTTACCCATTTCACAATTTTAGCCTCATTGATATTATAATCATTCGCTTAATGGAATTATCCACATACAACCCTTTTTTTCTTTCAATTACTATTCAAGTATCTCAGGACACTTGAATTAAAATAAAATATGTTAAGTAGGGTAAGCGTGTACTTGGTTTATGATACTGACTGTCATGCTACATCTTTTCATAGAAAAAAGACATGTCTCATATCCTTTCCATATACATAAAATAAAATTGGAACATTCTCCCCAAGTTGAGACTGACCAGTTAATAAGTGTGTCCTGTCTCACTTTTTACATTGTGTAGATGAGTCAGCGCTGGAAGAGTTTCAGATGCAGCTAATCAAGTTGATTTGAATAAATGTCATTTTTATTTTGCACCAAATCAGTCAACTGTATTAGTTTTCCCAAAGATTCTCCATGCGCTTACCCATTTCACAATTTTAGCCTCATTGATATTATAATCATTCGCTTAATGGAATTATCCACATACAACCCTTTTTTTCTTTCAATTACTATTCAAGTATCTCAGGACACTTGAATTAAAATAAAATATGTTATGTAGGGTAAGCGTGTACTTGGTTTATGATACTGACTGTCATGCTACATCTTTTCATAAGAAAATGACTTGTCTCATATCCTTTCTATATACATAAAATAAAATTGGAACATTCTCCCCAAGTTGAGACTGACCAGTTAATAAGTGTGTCCTGTCTCACTTTTTACATTGTGTAGATGAGTCAGCGCTGGAAGAGTTTCAGATGAAGCTAATCAAGTTGATTTGAATCAATGTCATTTTTTTTTTGGCATCAAATTAGTCAATTGTATTAGTTATTCCAAAGATTCTCCATGCGCTTAGCCATTTCACAATTCCAGCCTCATTGACATTATAATAATTCGCTTAATGGAATTATCAAGAGACAATCCTTTTTTTCTTCCAATTACTATTCAAGTATCTCAGGACACTTGGATTAAAATAAAATATGTTATGCAGGGTTAGAGTGTACTTGGTTTATGCTACTGACTGTCATGCTACATCTTTACATAAAAAAATGACCTATCTCATATCCTTTCTAATAATTAGAATAAAATTAGAAGATCACCCCCAAGTTGAGACTGTTAAGTTAATAATTGTGTCCTGTCTCACTTTTTACATTGTGTAAATGAGTAAATGCAACTGAATTTGATAATATGATTAATTCACGCGTAAAACGGCTGGATACAAAGGACATGTATGCCGTCCAAGACAGCACTGGCGCAAACGCACTCCCCGTGTCCACTACCAGTTAAGCAAGGCCATGCGCGCCAGTTTCACTGTCCTTACGGCAATCTAGCTTTGGTAAAACGGCAAAACGCCATAAAACATGCAAAAAAATGCATGTATCTTTCTATGTAAGCGGCATGAAAGAAAGACACATGTTGTTATTTCCCCACGAACACTAGACGTAAATGCGTCCAAGTAATGGTTAATCAAGAACTGTCTTCTACTCTATTGATTGGCGTACCCGCGTTGGAATGGTTTTCGGACACGCAGGCTAATAGTGGGCAAAGTCAGGATTATGTCGCAGGTGACCGGTGTGTGTTCAGTTGGTCGGTACTTAGCCTTTCGATCATTTATAATCACATTGCTTCCAGCGCTTATGGTTGAGCGCTCCAACCGCCTTCAAATGAGAGCCAAATCGAAGGATCGGAAGCTTGGGCCTAAAAAGGCCAGACGTTCTAAGGGGTATGATCCTGAAACATGTCATGTTCACGGAGGGTTCAAGTATGAATCAAGAGGCAATGGAAGGAAAAGTGAAGATGGCAACAAAAGTATACAGTAAGTGTTTTTAGTATCCAAAATTGAATATCTCGTAGAGATATTAATTTTACATATCTATTTTTTGTATGTATGTAAAGTTTTGATTGTTGGCAATCAACGAATTTAGAACAATTCAGCCCTGCAAAAGGTTTTAGTAGTTATGGTTGTTCAATATATCTGTGCGGCGTGTACCGATACATATACCGGTATAGCACTTTCCGAAAATTCGTTGGTAGTCAAAGGTGAGAACTTTACATGTATATATACTCTTGTAAAGTTATGTATATACATATACATACATAATTTGGTTGGGATTCAAAATAATACTATGCCTCAAATTATTTTTTGATTATTTGATGATTTTTTATTCAGATATCTGAGGTGTGTGCAATACAGATCCACAAGATGTCCCGGATCAGGTAAAACAACTAATGGTATATTTACCATCATTAACGCTCATGACCACATGCCGTCAGAGCACTATAATGGTGATTTACAGTTCAGAGAACTCCTCTTCAGAACCATGTGTACACCTGGCGTAACAAGCATGAAGAATGCCTACGACGAGATTGCATCGATGTAAGTTCTCTTTGTTAATTTAAATATTACTTACTACATTCAGACGCGCTGCGCGAGATTTACATCCGTGCGTTTCAAAATTATGTTACAATCATTAACATACGATAATCTTTTCCATTTACTCATCAATTCATTCACAATATTCGTATTTTTTAATCCTACATTAATATTTTATGCAACTATTATTTTATTTTGATTATTTAACTGGCTTCACTTTGACCCCCATCACTTTTTTATATAAGGACTATATAATTGAAAAAACATTATTTGCCAGGATGCCAGACGAAGCAGATCGGTGGAGTTTTGAGGCAGCACGCAGGACTCTCGATCGATGGAAAAGTGATTTTGAGCAGCGCACGACCATGGGCGCAGTCAAAACCATGGAAGAGTTTTCGGAAAAACTTGAAACTCCTGAAGGAGAAAAAATGTTAGAATATAATTTTGAACAGACTACTTATTCTCTTAAATGGGGCATAATTAACGTTGGCCAAACTAAGCACATGGCTTTCTGGTGTCCCCATCTACTGAATCAGTCAAGAAAGAGTGAAAGTTGGCGAATCGACGCTACGTTCCGATTTTTACCAAAAATAAAGAAAGCCAAACAGCTGCTAAGTATAATGGCCAGAATTCATGGCAAAGTAAGTTTTGAAAATAGTATATGATGTACCTGAGCGAGGTGCATATGCTATCTTTCGTCTCTACTGTGAGAAAAGTATCATTTATTGCAAACTCCAGAGAGCTCCCGCTGGAAGAAAAAATTATTATTCTGAGCACAATTTACAGTTTTCAAATAATTTTCAGGCAGTGCCATTTTTTTGGGTGGTCATGGCCCACAAGACGATATCTGATTACAAGGCAGTTTTCAATTTTGTCAAAGAAATATGTCCAGAAATTGCCCCGCTTAAAATTCATTGCGATTTTGAGCGGGCGCTTCATAAAGCTGCCGTAGATATTTTTGGTGCAAGCATCAGGGGATGCTTTTTCCATTTTACACAAGTAAGTTCATTAAATATATTACTGTAGCGTATATTTTTCAATGTAACATATATTCATTTTACGAATTTTTTATTTAGGCTTTGTATCGACAAGCCATAAAAAAAAAAGCAGCGACCAAGAGAAATAAACAGCTAAACCCTGAGATGCATGCCATATTGAAAAAATTTATGGCATTGGCATTTCTCCCACACGATTCAATTAATGACAAATTCAATGAATTGAAACGAGAAGTGTTGGAGAAATGCCACAAAAAAATGTTTGCTTTTGTGAAATATTTTGAAAGTACATGGATCAGAGGGTACACCCCACGTTATTGGTCTGTTTATAAGGAAGAACATCGAACCAACAACGATATAGAAGCGTATCACCGCGTGTTAAACAGAAAACTGGTCTGTGCCCTCACCGCTTCTGGTTTCCTAAGTATGCATGATAATTAAAAATTGTAATTACGAAATGCTACAACTAAAATAATGTTGCATTAAAATGATGTGAATATTTTGCAGGGAAACTAATCCAAGTTGTCAAAAACTACCGTACCGATATACATTGTCTAGTAAGAGGTGGGTTGAAAAAACGGCAACAGAAGGCAGTATTTGCTCTTAAAGGTGATCGTCTAAAACAACTTTGGCGAAGGTACAAAAAAAAGGAAATCGACATACATTCGCTATACGATTCGTGCTGTATTCTGGTGGCTCCGGCACTGGAAGATTTGAAGTTCACAGTCGTCGACCTTATAACTGGTGAGTTAAACGAAAAGATTTATTCATATATGTACACAATGAATACAAGTATTTGTTTTATTTTTTTAGATAAAGATGAGGATAATTTCCATCAATTCTCAAAAGAAGAATCAGAATTTCTGATTGAAATAGGAAATGACGACAGTGAAAATGATTCGAATACTTCCAGTGCCTACAGCTACGTTAACACAGCTAGCGATATGGGGGATCCCGATATGGAAGTTGAGATCAATCTCGACGAAACTGAGAGTCATTTTTTTAAGAATTCTGCAAATTTCGGTACGTATGAGAATAATTAACATAATCGATTACTGTATTTCCGAGTATGAAAATTATATAAATATGATAATTTTACAGGGCATTGGAAAGTACATAATCATGAAATGGACGAAAAAAAACAGACAATCAAAATGTCCTTCGTTCGATTAAAATAGTTTCTAATTTCCGACTGAATTTTTAATTGGCTACATGATTCAGGCTGGGCAAAGTCATTTACTTAAATTTTTCGCTTAGTTTACTTTATCATTGTTTTTGCGCCGTATATATATATATATTTATTTATTTATTTATGTGATTTACGCCAGAGGACAGTTATCAGAATGTACTGTGTTGTAACCGATATTTTTGAAAATGTTTGATACAATTAAATAATGTTTAATCACACTAACACTTGTTAATCATTTGATATCCACATCTCTACTTACGATGCCTCCAGTCAAAAGATTATGATCAAAATTTTTCGTAATATTAAGCTTATAAACTTTGGTTTTCATCAAATGTGTTGTAACCGATATTTTAGAAAATGTTTGATAAAATTAATTAATGAATGATCTATATTTATTAATCGAATCGATTTTCTTTGTTATTTAAGGTCAAATTTGAATCGCAGAAATCGGTTGATATTAAGATTTTACATGAAAATTTATTTAGTTCTGAATAGAGAATGATAATTTGGCCCTCGTGATAAAACTCCGAATTCCAAAATGCAAATATCTCAATATCATCTCTCAGAAGTTAAACAAATAAACACTTTGGTATGCATTTGCATAACTTGGAGTACAGTTATCATATGCAGATGAATGAAATATGCAATATTATCGAATACCAATTTCCGAACTCAACAGAATTTTCTCATTCAAATTAATATTATAACATTTTTATCCAGAAGATCAAACTCTTTCACGTTTCTTGCATTACACAGTATTTTCCTGAACAAATTCAACCGAAATTTCTGATTTGGAGTGAAGTTATCGTGGACAGATGCGTGAAACGTACAATATTTTGAAATGCGAATTTTTCAATTCAACCGAATTTTCTCAGTAAAGTCAAGAAAAAAAAAATATTTCAGAAAGGTCTCAGACTTTTTCACGTTCCTTGCCGTGGAAAGAATGTTTCTGCTTAGATGCATAAAAAAAAAAAATGATCTGGAGTACTGTTATCTCATGAAGATGCGTGAAATATACAGTCTTCATAAATGCGAATTTCCTCGATTCAACCGAATTTTCTCATTAAAATCCGGGAAATAAAATATTCCAGAAAGATCTCATGCTTTTTCACGTTCCGTGTCCTGCAAAGTATCTTTCGACTTCGATTCAATGGGAAATATTAACCTATAGTGAAGTTATCGTGTAAATATGCGTGAAATATACAGTCTTCCGGAATGCGAATTTCCTCGACTCAACCAAATTTTCTCATCCAAATCCAGAAAATAAAATATTTTGGCAACGTCACGGGAGTTTTCACTTTTCTTATCATGCAAGATATCTTTCTACTTCGATTGAATAGAGAATATTGATTTAAAGAAAAGTTATCATGTAAAGATGCGTGAAATATACAGTTTACCGGAATGCGAATTTCTTCGATTCAATCGAAATTTTACAGCCAAATCCGGAAAATAAAATATCTCACAGGGATCTCGGGCTTTTTCACGTTCCTTGTCCTGCAAACTATCTTTCGACTTCGATTCAATGGGGAATATTAATCTATAGTGAAGTTATCGTGCAAATATGCGTGAAATATACAGTCTTCCGAAATACGAATTTCCTCGATTCAACCAAATTTTCTCATCCAAATCCGGAAAATAAAATATTTTGGCAACGTCTCGGGAGTTTTCACTTTTCTTATCATGCAAGATATCTTTCTACTTCGATTGAATAGAAAATATTGATTTGGAGAAAAGTTATCATGTGAAGATGCGTGAAATATACAGTTTACCGAAATGCGAATTTCTTCGATTCAACCGAAATTTTATAGCCAAATCCGGAAAATAAAATATTTTGGCAACGTCTCGGGAGTTTTCACTTTTCTTATCATGTAAGATATCTTTCTACTTCGATTGAATAGAAAATATTGATTTGGAGAAAAGTTATCATGTGAAGATGCGTGAAGTATACAGTTTACCGAAATGCGATTTTGTTCGATTCAACCGAAATTTTATAGCCAAATCCGGAAAATAAAATATTCCAGAAAGATCTCAGGCTTTTTCACGTTCCTTGTCCTGCAAAGTATCTTTCGACTTCGATTCAATGGGAAATATTAATCTATAGTGAAGTTATCGTGTAAATATGCGTGAAATATACAGTCTTCCGAAATGCGAATTGCCTCGATTCAACCAAATTTTCTCATCCAAATCCTGAAAATAAAATATTTTGGCAACGTCTCGGGAGTTTTCACTTTTCTTATCATGCAAGATATCTTTCTACTTCGATTGAATAGACAATATTGATTTGGAGAAAAGTTATCATGTGAAGATGCGTGAAATATACAGTCTTCCGGAATGCGAATTTCCTGGATTCAACCGAATTTTTTTTATTCAAATCCGGAAAATGAAATATTTTAGAAAGGTCTCAGGTTTTTTCACATTTCTTGTCTTGCAAAGTATCTTTTTGTTCAGATTTAGCATGAAATAATGAACTGGAGTGCAGTTATCTTATGAAGATGCGTGAAAAATACTGTAGTCCGAAATCGAATTTTAGTAATTCAACCTATTTTTTT
>JAJGQD010000321.1:0-36793 GCA_020882685.1 Aphelinus atriplicis
CGTCGCACCGAGGACCTCGCCTTTCTCGCGCTCTCGACAATCATGCCTCGAGCAATCTCGTCTTTTACCCCACGACGATTGAAAAATGTCGCGCGGCAAAAAGCCTCACGCCGCGCCAAACAATATCGTCGCGCGCCTCCTTGCTCTCGCGCCGCGGCAAAACAATTGTCGCGCGCTTCCGAGCACTCGCGCCGCGGCAAAACACTATTGTCGCGCTCCGACGAACGCAATCGTCGCGCGATGAACGGGCCTCGACTCGGCGCCGATCCCACGTCACCGATCGCGCACCGCTTCAGTAAGCACTTCCACTTACTTGAGCTTTCCGGGGTCGGCATGCTCGATACTCCAGCGTCTCCGCTGTCCGACATCCTCTCGACCTGGTTGCTCGGTGAAGGGAGGGGACCTGTCGGGAAACTCGCCCCTCTCCTCGTCTCGCCTTTCACACCCCACAATTTCACTTACCACTCGGAAACACTTTTACGCGCAGTGGACGCGGGCCTTTCCCATATCCTGATGGTTATTACGAGGGGCAGGTAAATAAAAAGGCGTTCCGAGTTAGTTTCTAATAGTTTATTATATACGCGCCTTGCTGTATGAAACACGACCGTGTGAGTACGTCCGTGCTTCACGGCAGTCGCGGGACTAGTGACGATCGGCGCGACAGCGCCAGCGCTCGCCGTGTCCGGCGGAGAGGGGAGGAGGGCCGAATGATACATATATATCCAACACGAAATAATTTTAGTTTTAATCGAATTTTAATTTAAATCGAATTCTTTATTTTTTTTCGCTATCGCTCGCTCGAGTCATTCGAGTGAATTTTGATTGAAAAATCTACAAAACATTCTATAATCTTCAATATTCGATTCAGTTTTGATAAGTTATATTTTTGTTGATAGTTATCTATTGTAAATAGATATCAATCGACATCATGATGCATATAAATTATAGCCCTCAATCTTCTCTTTCGATCCATCACACCACATGTTCTTCAAATCGTTATTTTCTGATGTGTTTATCAGATAGAAAATTGGAAAAAATGGTTTTCGGCAACGCGGAAAGTTTTCTATTACGTATACTACGCCCCCGCGTCTATTTTCCTGGATTTTTCACCTCAGATTATAAAAACGCTCATTTGAATCTATAAATCTGCAAGATCAGACTTTGAATAGATAACCCATTTATATTATTTTTCAACGTTATCCTGGAATCAAACGTCGAATATTTGGTTTTATGGTCAATAAGCCCCGGAATAAGAATTTTTCCGACATATAGCCAAATCAAATTGTAGCTCTTGACCTCCTCTTCCGACCCATTACACCGAATTTCCTTCAAATCATCATTTTCCGAATTGTTTATCACTTCCAATTCTTTCGTATGACGAAAATTCGACTATGCATAATTTTCTATGACATAGATTACGCCCCCGCGTCTATTTTTCTGGAGTTTTCACCTCAGATAATGAAAATTCTCATTTTACTCTATAAATCTGCAAGATCAGATTTTGAATAGATAACCCACTAATATTATTTTTTTAACCTTATCCTGGAATCAAACGTCAAATAATTATTTTTGTGGTCTATACGCCCCCACAGTATCAATTTTTCCAACATATAGCCAGTTCAAATTGTAGCTCTTGACCTCCTCTTCCGACCCATTATAACGAATTTCCTTCAAATCATCATTTTCCAAGTTGTTTATCACTTCCAATTCTTTCGTATGACGGAAATTTGACTATAAATAATTTGCTATGACATAGATTACGCCCCCACCAATTATTTCGTATTCACGAGGCACATCTTGCCAAAAATGAGTTTTTTACACATTTCACGCCCACGCATCGATTTTTCTGAAATTTCAATCATGGATGTGAAAGCCCATTCGATGTTCTTCAGATCGGACATACTCGAATTCGATTTAAATCGCACCATATTAGGATTCCACGTATTTCTCTGATCGCAGAAATCACAAAGTAAACCACCATTTTTCAAGTACGTACTTCACGCCCACGCATCCACATATTTCAGTTTTTCACGATAAAAAAAGAAAATGCTCAATGAACTCTGTCGATCTGTACCATCAGAATTTCCATCACGACGCTGATTCATGTACTTTTTTAATGATTCACGAGGCACATCTTGCCAAAAATGAGTTTTTTTCCACATTTCACAACCGCGCATCAATTTTTTCAAAGTTTGAACCATGAAACATTAAAGCCCTTCCAAGGATCTATCGAACAGTCATACCCAAATTTTCATCGTACAATTAATTCATAGTTTTTTTTTATGGTTCATCGGCTAAGAGATGAAACCTAAATTGTAGATAGGGAGATAATGTAGATTCAAAGAGAGGCTCTTAATACGAGTGTCGATTGTACTCCTCTGATACACCGAATTTTAAGTACATACATCACGCTCACGCATCAATATTTTTGAATTTTTCACGATGAATAATTGAAGCGCTCAATGAGATCTATCGATACTTCTAAGTATAATTTTCATCACGACGCTGATTCATAGATTTTTTCAACGGTTTATGCGACACTACTTGACAAAAGTAAGTTTTTTTCCATATTTCACGCCCACCCATCATTTTTTCCAAAATTCTCCCCATGGATATTCAAGCCCATCCGATGTTCCTTCGATCGAACATACCCGACATGTCACAAAATCATAATCTCACGTATCTATCTGAAAGCAAAAAAATCGCAAAGTAAACCACCAACTTTCAATCACATACTTCACGCAGACCCATCAATATTTTTGAATTTTTCACGATGGACAATTGCAGCGCTCAATGAGCTCTATCGATACCTCTAATCATAATTTTCATCACGACGCTGTTTCATAATTTTTTCAACGGTTTATGCGGCACAACTTGACAAAAGTAAGTTTTTTCCATATACCACGCCCACGCATAATTTTTTCCAAAATTTCCTCCATGGATGTTCAAGCCCATCCGATGTTCCTTCGATCGAACATACCCGACATGTCACAAAATCATAATCTCACGTATTTATCTGAAAGCATAAAAAACGCAATGTAAACCACCATTTTTCAATCACATACTTCACGCCCACGCATCAATATTTTTGAATTTTTCTCGATGAATAATTGAAGCGCTCAATAAGCTCTATCGATACCTCTAATCATAATTTTCATCACGACGCTATTTCATAGCTTTTTTCAACGGTTTATGCGGCACAACATGACAAAAGTAAGTTTTTTCCATATACCACGCCCACGCATAATTTTTTCCAAAATTTCCTCCATGGATGTTCAAGCCCATCCGATGTTCCTTCGATCGAACATACCCGAAATGTCACCAAATCATAATCTCACGTATTTATCTGAAAGCATAAAAATCGCAATGTAAACCACCAATTTTCAATCACATACTTCACGCCCACGCATCAATATTTTTGAATTTTTCTCGATGAATAATTGAAGCGCTCAATGAGCTCTATCGATACCTCTAATCATAGTTTTCATCACGACGCAGTTTCATAGATTTTTTTCAACGGTTTATGCGACACTACTTGACAAAAGTAAGTTTTTTCCATATTCCACGCCCACGCATAATTTTTTCCTAAATTTCCTCCATGGATGTTCAAGCCCATCCGATGTTCCTTCGATCGAACATACCCGACATGTCACAAAATCATAATCTCACGTATTTATCTGAAAGCATAAAAATCGCAATGTAAACCACCATTTTTCAATCACATACTTCACGCCCACGCATCAATATTTTTGGATTTTTCCACGATAAATAATTGAAGCGCTCAATGAGCTCTATCGATACCTCTAATCATAGTTTTCATCACGACGCTGTTTCATAGATTTTTTCAAAGGTTTATGCGGCACAACTTGACAAAAGTAAGTTTTTTCCATATACCACGCGCACGCATAATTTTTTCCAAAATTTCCTCCATGGATGTTCAAGCCCATCCGATGTTCCTTCGATCGAACATACCTGACATGTCACAAAATCATAATCTCACGTATTTATCTGAAAGCATATGAATCGCAAAGTAAACCACCAACGTTCAATCACATACTTCACGCAGACGCATCAATATTTTTGAATTTTTCACGATGAGTAATTGAAGCACTCAATGAGCTCTATCGATACCTCTCATCAGAGTTCCCATCACGACGCTGTTTCACAGATTCTATTAACGGTTTATGCGGCACAACTTGACAAAAGTAAGTTTTTTCCATATTTCACGCCCACCCATCATTTTTTCCAAAATTTTCCCCATGGATATTCAAGCCCATCCGATGTTCCTTCGATCGAACATACCCGACATGTCACAAAATCATAATCTCACGTATTTATCTGAAAGCATAAAAAACGCAATGTAAACCACCATTTTTCAATCACATACTTCACGCCCACGCATCAATATTTTTGAATTTTTCACGATGAGTAATTGAAGCGCTCCATGAGCTCTATCGATACCTCTTATCAGAGTTTCCATCACGCCGCTGTTTCACAGATTCTATTAACGGTTTATGAGGCACAACCTGACAAAAGTAAGTATTTTCCACATTTCACGCCCGCGCATAATTTTTTCCAAAATTCTCTCCATGGATATTTCAGCCCATCCGATGTTCCTTCGATCGAACATACCCGACATGTCACCAAATCATACTCTCACGTATTTATCTGAAAGCATAAAAATCGCAAAGTAAACCACCAATTTTCAATCACATACTTTACGCCCACGCATCAATATTTTTGAATTTTTCACGATGAATAATTGAAGCGCTCAATGAGCTCTATCGATACCTCTAATCATAATTTTTATCAAGACGCTGATTCATAGATTTTTTCAACGGTTTATGCGGCACAACTTGACAAAAGTAAGTTTTTTCCATATTTCACGCCCACCCATCATTTTTTCCAAAATTCTCCCCATGGATATTCAAGCCCATCCGATGTTCCTTGGATCGAACATACCCGACATGACACCAAATCATAATCTCACGTATTTATCTGAAAGCATAAAAATCGCAAAGTAAACCACCATTTTTCAATCACATACTTCACGCTCACGCATCAATATTTTTGAATTTTTCACGATGAATAATTGAAGCGCTCAATGAGCTCTATCGATACCTTCAATCAGAATTTTTATCACGACGCTGTTTTATAAGTTTTTTTAACAGTTTATGTGGCACAAGTTGACAAATGTCAGTTTTTTCCATATTTCACGCCCACGCATCATTTTTTCCAAAATTCTCACCATAGAATAGGAAAGACCTTCGATTGATCTATAATCAGTGAAACTCAAATTTGCACCGTTTTTTTTGTAAATTTCAATGTGGAACATGATACCGCAGGCAATTTCCTTTTGATCCGTTTCATTTGTTTCTATGGAAGTCAACTTCTTCATTGAAAAATCTTTCCATGAAATTTCCGAGAGGATTAACTTTATAGTATAGTATAGATTTTCACTTCATATACGATATTATCCATTCTGCTGCTTTATTTTATCATACAGTTCAGAACAGTTGGATTGTAGATTTGAAATCTGTTAATTTGTTTTGATTCACTGAAGTTCACCAGCTTCCATTGATTTCGTAGCTTTCAGCAAACTTCAGAAGTTCTGTGAAAGAAGAGAAATGAATATTGAAGCTCCTACGGTTGAAGTACTTCGAGAAAAAATCACGAAGAATTATTATCTTTGAATTTAAAGATTAAAAGTGGGGAAAATCTAACTTAGCGGATAGAGACTTCATATTCTGAATCATGCTTTATAAATTCAAATGAATAGAATAAAAGAATTAAATAATACATCTACAGCAAATGTAAGGTTATCTCATGTACATATCTAATGATTGGAGTGGTTGACGTTTTCTGGAGCATACAGCATTCCTACGTGATCAGATGAGAGAATCTCCTTAGAACTAAACATTAAAAATAGTTTCAAATCCACAGCACAATGTAATACGTACATAGCTCGTACATAACTCAAACTGAGACAAGAAAATAACTAGCAGCTACTTGTGGGCGCAACAAGTTGTAACGCGAGGACCGCTTGACAATCATAATCGAGGTATCAGCGTCCTATGCGAGCTCGTTCTCTCTTGTTCAGGACCCACAGAAGAAAAGAAAACACAACTCCCGTATCAGTGGACGGATTTCAAGCCTCTATCGTAAGGAAAGTCCTCGCAGCAATCCTGGCCATTGAGATATTGGACTTGACTACACTCGAGATTTTGATCCGTGATCTCACCATCTATTCGCCACTCCCCGAGTTAACTTTCCGAGCACTTGAGCCATCATAGAAATTTCGCCAACACTGTGCATAATAGATGAGTTTGCGTATATTCGAATCATTTGTGTTGCGTCTTGATCCCGATCAAGATATGTGTTTATAGGGTATAAAATAATTTTTATGTTGTGTAATAATCACGGTACGAGTATGTTATTTTCATAAGACTAATATATAATCGACAATGTTTTCAGTGACTGCTGTTAGCTGTCTGCTGTGAGATGCCAGTCAGCTGTGATCAGCTGGGAAATTTCAAATTTGTAACAGAATTATGCTTGTATTCTACTTACAAGCATAGTTCTGTTATTATTTCACTTAAATTACACTTGTGGAAATTATTCTAGAAGACAATTTCATATCGAAATGATGAGTAAAATATTCATACTAATATTGTCAACCATGATGATTGTGGTGTTTGCATATGACTGACGAGTCAACACATTTCGGGCGTTGAACTTTAGCACGCCAGCACTAGCGTTAGTTGAATTCCAGCTGCGCATTGAGCATGTACTGTGAGATTTCAGTAATAGTATATTATGCAACTAGTGCGTGAAATGCGATTTCACGCACCAGTGTGACAAGCCTGCACGAGTCGCCGGCGAAGCCGGCGAACGAGTGTTAGACGGTCACACGAGTGCGTGGAATCGCATTTCACGAGTTGCATACGATATTTTATGTTATAAGTGATCCTAACGCGAATTTCACTCATCGAGATTTGAGTGCGTGAAATATTTTACGCATCGGTTTCCGTGTGTGAAATATTTCACGCATCGATTTCCGTGCGTGAAATGCGATTTTACGCACTAGTGTGTGAAATATTTCACGCACGGAAACCGATGCGATTTCACGCACTAGTGTGTGAAATCGCATTTCACGCACGGAATTCGATGCGTGAAATGAGCGTTTATGATCACGTATAACATAAAATAATTATCCTTTCATCATACTGAGATGGATTATTTGAATGAACTTTACCCACGATCAAGACATTACAATGTCGATGAGGATGTTCGAAAGAATATTAAAAAAGCTACTTGAGGAGATCTGCTACGTTATGCATGACTGACATTTCGTATCCAATATTTTTCCTGCAGTTATCCAGTGACATGCTAGCCCCACCACCTGGCGAGTAAAGACAGCTGGTGGCAGCGTGACACTTATACATCAAGATGGTCACAGATTTTTCAGTTTCACAAAATAACCCAGATAGGCTCAATCCAGTCTAATAATCTTTCTATTATGTAAAGAGGAAACGTTTGTTTGTATGTTCGCAAAAATCTCGAAAACTACTGAACCAATCTCCTCCAAATTTTGACAGTAGCTTTACAATGTACCCTGAAGTGCCATTGGCTATTGAGTTTGATCATTAATTAATTAGGAACGTTTCTATATAAAATGTAGAAATAACATGCAAAACAGCACCGTCTTGTCTCTTTGGCCACTAGATGCTAGACGTCTCATTGAAACCGAAATTCCTCCACCTTATAGCTCGATTTGTTTCCCGACAGATACGTTTTTCTTGTAAAATGTCTTGATTTGTAGGTTGAATTCAGAAAATATCTTCTTTTCAATTAATTTCCAGTACTTTCGAATACGACCATTGATTGCAAGGAAACTCGCATCGACTCGAACTCGCTTGTATATATATACGAGATTGCACGTTTGCTGTAGTCTGCTACACCTGCTGGCTATATTGATACATATACATACATGCATATGGACAATTCTCTGTGGAATCGAACATCAAAAAATTTGATTTTCTTCATCCCCTGGCCAAAAGTACGTGTTCCGCGGACTGATTTCGCACGGGAAAGAGCGATTTTTGCGGCCGCTGGGCTGACGAGCGCCTCTGATTGGCTGCAAGACTTTTGTGGCTCGATGCAAAATTTTCGTTGCTATAGCTGCGAGAGTAAATATTTGCTATCCCGCAGTACCGGTAACCTCGAAATATCGAAACGTCGTGCGTATATAGCCACGGTGGTTCCGCGCGTTGATAAGGCGCTTGACTCTCGTCTAGGAGGTTAGGAATTCGAATCCTGGCGTTCGAAGGCAGCTCCGATTTTTTCGAAGTGCATTGGAATTTCTAAAAATAAAGGAAATGTTGTGATGCATGCGAATAAGGGGCACATGCCGCGTTTGAGGTGGATGCATTGCCACTATATGGACATAGATAATTAAAATTTACTCCGCCGCGCGGTGAGCATTACATATGAATAATGGCAAATCGGACCTCTAGAAGGAACCAACGGCTAATAACGAAAAAGGCAGAAGAAAAATTATGACAATAAAAAACTTTAAAAATATAGGAATTTTCGGTAGGTGCCTCCGCAGGCGAGGAGGAAGTCTTCGACGAGTAAATTTTCGCGCAGAAGCAAAAGAGATCGTGCAAATCTAAAAGTTACCGAACAAATCTTCCAATCCGTCTCTTTAGCTTTTACATGTGTTGTTGATGCCCGCCTCGACCAGTAAAACCTCGGCTTCGCCTCGGTCTTACAAAAGTCGGGCGGGCATCAACAACACATGCAGCGATACAGTGCATTCGCATACGACAAGCAGCCAGCTGACATGAGTATATATATATATATAGCAAAAGCTACATACTCGTCTGGCGCTGCGCGAATTGACCGGCAGGGTGGGTTGCTGACACTGTCCACAAAAAAATTATATACGTGTATCGTAATCTACTATTGTCTCAGAATTTTTTTTTAAGTTCTGGGGCATTATATCATATTCCCAGAAATTTTTTAGATTTCCCGAGCACTTTAGCCCTGTTTAATAAATAGGCAAATTTCCTGATCTTGCTGTTTTTGCATTTTCAGAGGTATATTCAACCTCAATTTACACCCTGAAAATGACCTCTAAGGCAAAAAGTGAATAATACATTTTTATCAGCAAATTACCTGCATGTCATAGAAAAATTATCTACAAGGTCATTGGAGCACATTAAGTACTCCACTTTACCACATTGAGCCTCTAATTTTGAACCCTGGGAATTTGCTTGTCAAGAGCTTTACCACATGAGTACTGAAAGTTGTCCCAACTCATACCACATACAGCCTTTATTGTAAAAAGATGAGTCTGGACTCTGGAAGCTGCCAAAATATTGATATATTAACTCAAATAGTGGTAAAAATAGGCTTAAATGACTATTCAAAGGGAGCCTTGTACCGCCAACATTTCCAAATTTTGCACGTGCAAACACTTGTATGTGGTATTATTACAAGTATCCACTGTAAAACCTTACATTCTGTCATGCTAATACATATCCTGAGTTATCAATATCATATTTATATAGATCAAGCATTACTAATACTTAACGCCACCTAACTCTCAGTAGTTACATGTATTGATGGTCAATATATTGTCTCTATTGTGCTAAAATTTACAAGAAACTTTTAATAAAGTACATGTGTCGTGAATTGTATTCACTCGATAAGAAAGATTAATCCAAAAAGTAAATTATAAGCTGTGCATTACACGTACACCTTATAACACACTAGGTAGTGCATAGATATATGATTTTTTTAATATTAATAAGAAAATGTTGAAGTTTACTAAACATGGGTAATATTCATGAATATTGGAGTCATGAAATCCACTCATATTGTATAAACTGCATAGCTAAGGTCCAAGCAGCTATTGCCGGGCGGGCTCAAACCACAACTTCAAGTTATTTACTCATGGAAATAGATAATATAAATCAATTCATTTGGAAGTATGATCACTAGAGGCGTAATTATATAACGAATTCAAATATATACAGTTTGACTGTCTGGAAATGAGTTTGGAGCTTCCAAAGTGGCTTTGAATGTCTAAAAGTCTATGGTCGGTAACCTAACCTGTGCCGTACGAGGGTCAAACAAGTCTCCAGTATAGGCGTATATAGTAGTAAGTATAACGTTCACAAAGTGGTTTATAAAGTCATTCAAGTACAGGCAAACTATATATATATTTGAATTCGTTATCAAATTACGCATCTCGGCTAATTTCATGACTACATAACTTGAAGTTGTAGTTTGAGCCCACCCGGAAATAGCTACTTGGACCTTAGCTATGCAGTTCATCTAATATGAGCGGATTTCACGAGTCCAATATTTATAAACATCACCTATGTTTAGTGAACTTCGACATCTTCTTATTGATATAAACAGAATCTTATGATATCTATGCACTGCCTAGTGTGTTATAAGATGTATAAAACAATGACTGAAGATAGCGCGATAGCTGGGCCAAGCAGTAGCTAGGAAAACCGATAGCTGGTCAATCAAGAGAAAAAGAATATAGAGGAGAACTAAAAGAAGATATTATGCCAGATAAATGGGATAGTGAGTCCTAAGGACCACCAATAATTGATCCAAGGAGAAGTACACTCAGAACAGAAGAAACTGAAGAAGAAATGAGTGAAGTTATAGATGAAGAGGAAAATGTTACATCAAGTGATGAGGGAATCGGATTGTCACCAAAAGTTACAAAAAGTGACAGTGAAGCATCTGAAGTATTCCAAGATAAATTACATTCCAAAAATCACGGTGGAAGAAGTACAAAGAGCCGCTGACCAACTAGAGGAAAGCATAAGGGTACATCAGAGCAGAACTTGAAATGAGGAGGAAAATGAAGAATTTACTGACCGAAACGTCACAAGACGATCCTGCTATTCAGAATCGGACTTAGACGAACTCTGTAAAGAATCAGAGGATGTAGGGAGAAGAATCGATGAAATGATGTAGAATTTTCAAGACATGGGTAAAGAAATTATGAGTTTAATAGAACAATCAGAAGCGAATGAGAACTCCGAGGACAAAGTTCAAATATCGCAGGGGCCCAGTTGCCATAGAGCTATAACTCTAACACTAACTATAAAAGTGAGGCAACCCAAATACAAGAGTACACCACTGTCAATGACAGGGGTCAAAAAGAGATTTTAATTTAAAGAAATGGATAAGATATCAGAGAAAGATGAAGAGTCATCTGTCAAACTAAACTTCTCAAAATCAGCGGAAAACCCATTACCGTTGATAGTAACTTTGATGCCAGATGCAAGACCCATGAATCAATACATGGATCCGGATAGATGCAAAAAACTTCTATCAGCACAAGAAATCTGGAGAAGAAGATAGTTATACACTACACTTGAAAAATAATGTGATGACCTCAATTAATGCATAGGCACACAAGCTTATGGAAAGAAACCAAACATTAATCAACATGCAAGAGGAACTGAGACGAGTGGTGCAGAGTTTGGCACCTCAACGATCACAGCAGTCAAACACCAATGATCTGATAAGAAGGAGACTAACGCCTTTTTGAATTATAGGCTCTGTCAGTCACTCATTGTTTGGATTGGTAACCGATGATGAAATTCAAGACATCAGCGACAAACTACAAAGCAAAAATTTAGAACAGAAGGAAATAGCGAAACTGATAAGAGAAAAGACGCATATAGTAGCTGCAGAACTGAATGTACTGCGAACATCAGTAAAAGAACAACAAGAAAATTTGGAAATTTTGAAGAACCAAATGATCAAGGAAGTCAACGACAATATACAAATGATGATGATGCTGGATTACTCGTATACAGTGTTTCAACTGCAGGATCAATCGACTGAGACTGATGAAAAAGTGACAAATGCTATAAAGAAACTACGGGAGAACAAGATCTCAAAGTGTCTCCTGACTGATGGTATTCTGTCAAAGATCAACATCGATATCCTACAAACCAAGAGAGAATGGGATCTTCCCATTTCAACAGAACACTTCAGAGCAGAAGAACTGATGGAGTTGGCAAAGAGTGACGTAACCTACCACGAAGGCAAGGCATTGGTGATAATAAAATTACCATTAGTGGATATAATTTATATAAAATGTATCCATTAAATGTGCCACAACTTCTTAATGGAAGCTTCATAGATATGGCATATATAAAGACAACGCATACATATATAGTCATGGACCCGAACCACCAACACTATATGAAATTGCATGAGCAGATACTAGCGAAGTGCATGTATACCGGATACGCATATATTTGACCAATTACTGAACCACTAAAGAACACTTCGAATAAGCATGATTGTGAACATTTCATATCCTTTGACATACAATATTCTCACAGTAACGAGACTCAATGACAATACATTGAATCTGACGGATCCTGGCTGTTCTCTACAGCAGCAAAGAAGGATATCAGAGTAATTTGCAACAACAAACCAGCAGAAGAAGTCATCACTGGAGGAGCAGGAATATTAAAATTCAATACAGGCTGTAAAG
Source organism: Aphelinus atriplicis (assembly GCA_020882685.1). Taxonomy (NCBI): domain Eukaryota; kingdom Metazoa; phylum Arthropoda; class Insecta; order Hymenoptera; family Aphelinidae; genus Aphelinus; species Aphelinus atriplicis. Next base: position 12,548 of record JAJGQD010000321.1, read on the forward strand.
CTCAGAGCGACAAAGTTATCTTACTGAGCGGAGAAAGTAGGACAGATCACAATACATACACACACCAGAAATGAATTTGGACCTAATGAAGATCCATCCAGAACTAAAGGACAAGCTCAGAGAGCACCAGACCCAGAACCAGGACGGACATTCATGGGAACAGAGAGAAGAATCTCTACAGGACATCGTCAACACACTAACGCAGATCAGCTATAACGACATGAACCAACAGACCACACATAGCATGATAGCAGGAAATTATGCACCTTATGCAATCCTAATACTAACAATAACCATCATTTATAGAAACAAATGTGTAAAGAAGCGCAAATGTTGGAATCCAATCAGGACGCATGATGATGCAATAGAAATGGAACTAACAACAAAATTCAACAAAAGCTTAGCACAGGATTGCCAAGAACAAATAGACGAATTAATCAAGCGGGAATTACTGAATCAGGGATCACAGACAACTGAGACACGAATTATCCACAATATATTCATGGAACCCCCAAATAAAAAAAAAAGAAAACAGTTACGACAACTAATTAATCACAATACATGGCTATCAAAAATGCCTATCACGTGGCGTTAATTTGTTTCGTCATTAGTTCTTCAAATAATTGATGAGGTACCTAACAAGCATTTCGGTGAGTTCCTTCGTAATTGGTTAGTTAGAGTTGACAACGTCTCTTATAGTATGTACTGTAATAAGAATACATGATACTCCAACAATATGAGAATTAATCAGAATGAATACTGATGAAAATATAAATTGACTCATATGTTTATTATAGATTTCATTGCTTTTTCTAAGTAATATAAGCGATAAACTAATTCTGCCACATGCTTGAACGCAACATTTTTACTTTTAAATTCCATAGGAGGAAATCTACAACAAATGTGAAGAAAAGGTGGAACTGAGAGACTATATGCAGAATATGGAGGAATGTAGACAGCAGTAGAATCTTCTTCAATTTTAACATATATAGCACTCATATTATTTGTATTTTGTATTAATTCTTTTATACATGGAAAATGAAGAAAATGAAAATTTGCATGCATCAGTAAGTTGTCTGACCATAATCAAAATTCGAGATATAACATTATTAACAGGTACAAAGCAATTGTCGAGGACGACAATGATTGAACTGGGGGATGATGTTAGGTGACGCGATTATAATTTTCAAAATCATTGAGAAATAAAAGTGAGGAAATTTAGAACACATGATCCTTTCCAAATACTACGGGCAAAGAAAAGTAGATTGCTTTAGACGAGTAGAACATCGAGTACGAAGAATGTGCCGGATCAAATGCATGGTGCAATCCTATGATTGCACGGACCAAGTGAGCCACTCCAGGCTACTTTTATTTTCCCAAAATGCAAGTTATGCATAATGTGGCTGACCAAGTGTGCCAATGAGCGGCAGGTATATATATGCCTCCTCCGCTAAGCACAAGTAGTAGTCCTGTCAAAAATCAGTCACAGTCGAGAATCGGCTAAAGTAAGAGCCAAGATTGAAATTACAGTTGTTGTGTGGTGTTTGGAATATAGAAGTTGAGCAGAATTTCATAAAAGTTACATCCAGAATCTTATCGAATCATACAGAGAAATTATAGAAATTATATTCAGAAGTTATAGTAAATTACATTCAGAATCATATAGTGACAATAAATTCAGCTGCACACGATAGAAATCAACAGTTACAAACAAGTAAAATTCATCCCTCTACCGAGCCAGCTACCATCAAACCTAGTTTAATCGTTGTAATACGTGACCCAACGTAATTTAACTAAGCCGAAAGTGAAACTCCGGCGGTCCAGCGACGCGGAAGAGCCATAAAGATTTCCTGGTACGGCGCGGTGCGTCTCTAGATGCGGCGCGTCGCCGAACATCCGCTCGTGACTCGAGGGCCGTTGCGCGCGAGGGCCGCGCTTCTGCTTCCGTGAGAGCAAGCGGAATACTATATTGTACTATATAAGTTACATGCAGACAGGCTGCGACAGTCAGATGAAAAAATTACACGACGCTCTGATTATACAAATGGTCCTATCAACCATTCCAAGAGTTCATTGCGTACCCCATCGTCATGTTTTGTCTTCAAGAAAGTGGATTGATGTCTTTTTATTGCTATTTTAATTTTCATGATTGAGTTTTCAGTCCTACTGTTTCTGTATCTATGGACTAAGATATATAATCTCAAATTTGTTTACATACAAGGATGTAGTGAGGCTATGGGCTATTTACATTGAATTTATACTATTGGGATGAATTATATTGGAATAGTATCAGATTGGCGCCCCTAACGTGTGTGTTCGCGGCCGTGATCGGGGAAATTAGTTGGGAGAGTGCGTGCGCGAGTGAATTTAATTAAAATTCGAACGAGCAAAATTCGAGCCAGCGAGGAAAATATATTTGATTCGGGCGAAGGAATTCGTCGTCGCGAGTTACCGCGAAGCGACCTTGGTAGCGAGCGCGCAGAGGTAAGCGCGAGAACGCGGCACGGGGCGAGTTTTGTTGCCCCGCGTGTTTACGTGCGCCGGCAGGTGCTGTGCCGCGCATGTTTACATGCAGCGAAGCTCGGAACATTCCTGAGCGGCGAACGAGCAGTGATCAAGTTATAGCAGTGATCACTCTGCTAAATTAAATTGATCAGCCCCCTGACGGAGTGCATAACTCCTTATTCCTTCTGAATTTTTTCTGATTGAATTATAATTTATTATTGAATTGCTTTTGTTGCCCTGACGGAGCTCAGCTCCTTATTCCTCCCAATTGATTTATATCGACATATATATATATACATATACATAAACATCCAAAAGGAAGGAAGGAAGACCATCAACATAGCAATGATTAATTATTATTCCAAGGAGGAATAATCAGAACGACAAAATTAATTCTGAGGTTGGGCAAATTAATTTCGCCACGTGGTCGGGTCGGTACGAGCATAAGTGTGTCGATAAGCGAGAGCGCCGGCGCACAGTGGGCTGGAACTGAGAAAAAACGATCAAAATTCTCGCTTCACATGTATTCGTAATCAAAAAAAATTTCTAACCAGATGAAAAGATAGCTAATTGTGCCAGGTATAAGAATCCGACTCCCGGGAGAAATTATAACCACCCTAAGAATGGTTTTTTTGACGCCAAACAGGACCGAATGCTGATTTCCGCACGACTAGTCAACTACATTCCATTATTTCGTTGGGGAAAAAATAAATGAGAATGAAATTCATTGGTTTTCTTTGCTGTTCATCGAAAGCTCGCCAGATCACCATCGAGGTATTGTTTATAACGATAAAAATGCCTCAAATAGCAAAAAAATAATTTTTCTCCATATTTTTCGGTTTTTTCTCCAACCGATTCGCCTGACCATCCACGGAATTGTTTTCTTCGTGGTAGAACTATTCGAAACAAACCAACTCTGTTTCTATTCATTTTCTTGAAGATAATCTTCGTTCAATTTATCATTGAGTAGGAGAAATTCGGAAAACGTTATTGACCTATTATAACCTAAGTAAAATCTTAAGCAGTAGCGCCAGACTAACTATTATATTCTTAAGCAAATCAAAGAAAAATTCACCTGTGTTTTAACTTATATTAATTGCAATTGTTTATACTAAATTATCATTACAAATTGTTTCCAAATTCATCATTTAAAAAAATACAAATATCACTCGATTCTTCGTAAAATATCATGGAAAAAATGTATGAAACACTCTTTTGTCTGAGTCTAGTTTGTTATTGTAAAATCACTATGAAAAAATCAACCCCAGCAAATTCCAAACAGAATCTAGAAGAGATAGCGCCAAACTAACCATTAGATTTGTTGGAATATCGAAAAAAATTTATATGTATTTTATCTTTTGTCAATTGCAATTGTTTATACGAAATTATTTAAACAAATTATTCCAATATTTATCATGCCAAAATAATAAAAATACCAATCTATTGTACGTGGAAAGTTAAGCCAATAATACATGATTAACTTTTGTGCATGAGCGAAAATAAAATACAAATAATTTTTCATTCATATCCTACTTTTGCATGCTTTTATTCCATGTATGAATAGATTATCATATCTATATAACCAATGATCAAAATGTGTACATAAACAGATTCTCTACAACATGTGCCTGTCAATCCATTAACTTCAGATCTCAAAACGCTGATGAACAGGCCAAAGTTAATCCAGTAAGATGATTTTGTGATCATTTGGTAGGTTTCATCTCAAATATAGTTATATTCAATCGTAATTTTTGATCTTCAATATTTTATTGAAGTATCAAAATCTATTGGATTATCAAAATTGATAGAGATCAAAAACTTATGTAGATTTTCTACCACATATGCTTATCAGTGCTGCGACGTCAGACCTAGAAAGGTCGATTAATTAACCAGAGTCAATACTACAAGTCGATTTTGAGGTTGGTTGGTAGAGTTTATCCCGAATAAAGTTTCATTCAATTACTGTTTTAGTTGTTAAAGCGTAAAAGTAAAATCAGATTGTATTCTTCATACATTTATACATGGTGGACCATTTCAATCTAGCTACAATATTATTTTTAGAAGAAAATGCCATAGAAAAGGCTTGTCCAAACAAAAGTTTTTTAGAACAGTGGGGGCAATCTATGACGTTAATTTTCAATGTAGTTCGAGGATTACAGTCTTCTTTCGAAATGAAAGACCTTACTTCCGTCCTCAATCTCACTTTTAGCGTTACCCAGAAACAACGACGCGGACGTAGTGAGTTCTGTTTCCTTCGGGGTGCTTGTTTATCGTGAGTCCCCTTGCCTCTCACGATTGGGGTGCTTGTTTACCGTGAGTCCCCTTGCCTCTCACGATCGAAGGGCTACATTGCTACGTGATGGACAAAAGTTGAAAATCTAGGATGCTAGATCCTATATGTTCTTCTGCATCTTCAATCTCATCTTCCTCTTCAGCAAGTTCGATATCAACAAGTTGTCTCATCTGCTTCGTCAAATGAGAGTGTTCGAATGTCTTATTTCTAGACAATGAGACAACAATGTCAGAGTTTAGAAATAATCTTTCCAACATATCTCGATTTGTTACTTCCCTAGAAATAATATAAAAAAAAGTTTATAGATAATCAAATTTTATCTAAAAAAATTGACTCTGTTTTATTGTACCTTGAAAATTTTCTTGTAAACAATTCTCTAAATCTTTTTATAACCTTGTGATTGGCTTCCAGAGCCTCTTCAGAGAGCATCCCCAAAGGTATGAAAAAAAAATCTGCAACTCTCCACCCATGCATTAAAACAATGTGCATCGAAGTAGGCATATAATACCAACTATAAAGTGCTACATAATGATTGGCAGTTTGTTCGCAATAATCACGAAAGTTCTCAACGTTAATTTTATGTCCTGAGTTAATTACTGCCAAGATAGTTTTAAATCTTTCCAAAAGAGATCTGTCAAATCCTGTAAAAGATCAAATTATTTGTTAATTTTATGTAATAAAAGTTTTATCTGAGAGAAAAAATCTATTCAGTAAGATACAAGATTCTTATTTATTTAAGAGTCCGAATTTGATATGAGAATTTTTAGATATCTCATTCTCTAGGATGGAGTTAAATTTTTAATCATCACCGAAATCACACGAGTAATTATAGAAAAAAACGCAATTTAACAGACTAAAAAAAGTGGAAGTAAATTGAAAAAATTAAATATACTTTTTGATTAGATAAATAAAAATAAAAAATATGAGCATTTGGAAGTGTCCAGGGTTTCGCCCTATGATTAGAAGTGGAATGCCATATATTTAACTTGAGATTTTTTTTAAATCCTGCCGATAGAGGATCATACGGTATATTTCCTTCGTCAACAAGTTTTCGAATACTAGTAATATAAGAGAAACGAATCCTAACTTCAAGATGTCATTTCTATATTTCATGTTGAAGAAATAAAATTTATGAAAAATAATATATTCAGGTTAATCAAAAGATTAAAAGCTTCAAAATATCATATATTTGGATTCATTGGATGAAGAAATTGAGAAGTGATCGGAAGGATTCATTTTATAATCATTAATTCACCTGTTACACGCGAAACAACCTCAATGTTGTTGAAGAACGTCCTGGCGGTATTTCCATCATTGGTGCTCCCAGATCCTTGAGTTGGCTGATCAACTACTATGGATAGTTCTTCATGGAGAGCAGTTTGGATTAATTGTTTTCGAGTTTCTAAGATTGGTCTGTCATCTTTGTTAACCTGATCATTGATAGATTTGCGATATTACATGAAATTGTTAATTTTTGCAAAAAGTACATTCTTCAAATTAAATCACCGTCACCATTGTTAGTAACCAATACTCCAAAGAATCAAAAAGAAATAGCCTGTATTAACAAAGCTTCCCTTACTCTCCATTTTTTCAATTCTATACGATAAGAGACGTGAAGAACTAACTCCATGAATCTAATATAAGCATGCAGAATTGAAAATCCATTTTTTAGAACAGCTTCATTGATCGGTGCTTCAATCATTTGATTGATATTATTCAAGCATGATATTGTATTATTACAGATGAAACATGTTTGACTAGATGTATTATGAATAGCAGAGCAAACCTGAAATATCAGTTTTCAATAAGCACTCGATCATCTAAATTCATTTTCACCAGATATTTTTATTCCAGTTATGAGGAATCAGAAAACGCCCAGGAGTGATTCAATTACATTTTTGTCTCTCCGGACCAAATGACGCCTGATCTCAAATATACGCATCAATGTTCTAAAAAATTTATAATACAGCTGAATGTTTATGAGTCACTGTAACTTATATTTCCATAGTATTTACCAAAACACATGAAATCTTTCTCAGAATAATTAAGAAAATGACAATTCTGAAACATATTCTGAGAATATTTATTCGAAAGTTCATAGAAAGTTATTCAATATGGAATATAATAAATAAAGAGATAATGAACTGTCACGGGTACTTTGTACCGTGAGGTCTCCCTGCCCAGACAATTACCATTATTTATACAGCGCCGGCGAGAGCAGAGCCGAGCGGCCGACAATAAGGTAAGAGAGAGACAGAGAGAGCGCGAGAGAGAGACAACAACAGCGCGACATCACCGCCGCGCCGCGGCAGCTACAGGTGCCGGGCGGAAGCGGGCAGTGTGTGCCCAAGCGCGAGCGCAATCAGAGCGATCGGCCCTTATTCGCCACGACCCAATCGACCCCGAACTTTTTCCGCGCCCGCGCCACGTGCTGTGCCTTTTGTGAGTGCACCTGTGCCCCGTGCCCGTGTGTCAGGCATTAGCGCCGACACCCCGAGCAGCTACATCGCGCCGCGGCCCAAGGCGAGGCCCACGTGTCCAGCGCCAGCCCGGCTCCGGAACGCCGGCATCTTCCGAGCGCCGGCCTTTCTCCTAGAGCCGACATCGCCGTGCCGGCTTCCCACGTCGTCAGCCTCTACACCACGAGCAACGTAAAGGTTGGTTTCCTCGTGTTGCTCTCTCTCTCTCTCAATCGACCGCGCCGCGTCCCCTATATCATTTGTACCCCTTTTGTGCGAATAAAGCATTACTTCTTTTACGTGTGCGCGTTTCTGTGGCCCCGATTCACCACCTGCATCCTTACACACGACTCTGAGAACTCGCCCGGCATCAGCGCCGGCGAGATTGCACTCTCTCGTGTCCCCTTTAGTATTAATAATCATAATTGTTTATTAATGGGCATGAGCCAGTGACATTGGCGCCCCTAACGTGTGGTGGTGAATCGCAAAAAACAGAAAAGCCCATAAATTTAAAATCACGCGTTCGCGAGCGAGGAAAGGTGGAAATTTCCACTCGACCGCGTGATTGAGCGAAGCACGCGTAGCGAAGCAGCGGCTAGGCGAAGCAAGCCGAGAAGCGTGCGACAAATTTTTCCACGAATAGCGACGCGGGCCGGGAGTATTGTCCATATAAGGACATACATAAACAGAACGCCGGCAAGAGTTCCCTCGTCGGAACGCCGGCATCGCAACACGGCGCGGCAGTGTATATACGATACACCGACGGGCCACGCGCGTGCTGCAGAAGTCAGCAAGGGCGGCATCATAACACGGCGCGCATATACAGCGAGTCAGCGAGCGGCCGTGTATACAAGCATAGCGCCGAGTCACACGCGCCCGCGGAACTCGACAAAGGCGCGCGCGCGCATAGATACAGCGAAGCGGCGAGCGGCCGTATATATAGATATACCGTCGCGCACGCTTCCCGCGAGTCGGTAAAGGCGTACGCCCGCACACGCGGAGCCCGGCGGCGCAGCGGTACCCAACCAGCACAGTGGTAGTCAACCTCCACAGTAGTGCTCAACCGGCACAGGGGTGCCCAACTAGCACGGTTTGGGTCGATCAGCTGTTCGATACGGAATCGAAACACACAGCGTGCGAAGGCATACGGAGCCTAAATAACATTCGTCTCCGGTTATAGCAATTAATTTGGCGACTCGTAAAGACGCGGTGAATTAAAATAAGCCCCTTTTTGCCGTCATCGTTTAAATTAATTATTTATAATTCGACAAAGTTGTCGAACCGGAAATAATTTTAAGAATTATATTTTCGAACGTTATTTATTAATAGATATTGAGGCACACACTCAATACGAGTTTCGCGTGTGAGTCAAAAATTTGTTTTACACTATTTTGCAGATTTTTCGGAAGTTTCACACCTTTTTTCAAAATAAGCTTTGAAAGGGTTGTCGACACTATAGAGTGGGGAAATTATTTCAAAGGAAATTATTTCCAAACGACAACAAGGAATCGCCTTGTGATGCTGTTGTAAATTAATAGAAATCAATTTAGTGACACAATAATTCACTAGCGTGTGAAACCAGATCTTACAAGGAATTCAAAAATTTTTTCAAGTAAGTTTAAGCAAGTTTTGCGACTAGTGAAATTTTTTCCGCTTGAGCCAAGGAACCTCAAGCAAGTTGAGATTCCTTGAAGACGTTGAGAACTCAAGCGAGAGAATTTACTGACACGACTCACGCACGCAGCTCGTATATCACTGCCGAAAGGAGCGTGATAAAATAGAATTAAGACAATATTGAATATTAGATAAAATATTGCGAATTTGAATATAGGACTGCTTACGATTGCGCATTAGAATAAGAAGCGAATCCGAAGCGACCGCAAGCGAATTTTGCGAACCAGCGTACAATTGTCTTCCGTAAGTTCAACAAGCGTACCGCCGGAAGGAAAATGGCGAGCAGCATCGAGTTTGATAACGAATACTTCGATTTAACGATATGGATAACCACGTTGAGCAAAGAAGGATTCGACGAAGCACTCCAAAGGCTGGAGCTACAGAAAACGGAAAGCGAGCGCGAAAATATGCAACGGTTAATGCGCAGATTAATGGGGGAGTATACCGCGAGCGATTTCGCTGTAAACGAGTTATGCGAGACAGCGGAGGCATTGCGTGCGCATAGAGACGACGCACTGATAGAGTTCACAGAAGAGCTCGGGAAAACACACGCTCCGAACATATTGAGCAGAACGGTATCCAAAATAGTCGAAGAGCGTGAGAACTCACGACTAACAGAAGGTACCGAGAACACGTCGGCAGCGGAGCAAGCCAACACAGCTGACGAGAACACAATTGAGAACGACGCCTGCGGATTGGCGAACTCAAGCAGACTGTCTGCAGCGGCGGCAGAATTTATAAGACAACCAGCTGTGACGACACACACAACAGCTGACGCGCAGACTACATACAGCTTGCCAGCGATCAGTGTGGCGTCGACAACGACTGTGATAGCCACGTCTCACAGAGGCAGTTCCTATACAACGGCGCCGATCGTAACAACGCGAGCGACTGATGCGACTGCGGACACGGTACTATGCACGCTAGACGGACAGGTGCAGGAAGTACCACGCGCGATTGCAGCAGAAATCGCGCGATTACAGGAAGCAAGGAGAGAAGTAGAAATGGAACGCAAACGCTTGCAAGAAGAACGCAGGCAACAACAAAGATTGGCGCACAGTACGACAATGCCCGGAGCGCAAACGTACACGCAACAAACGTTCGACGTGTCAAACGTACAACGGCAAAACGAACAAATCGCGAAGGAAAATAGAGCGCCGAAGCGAAACGTGAACATACAAGATACGTTTGCGATAAATTATTTCAACGCACCCGAAGAATCGCAAGCGAATGCGACAACACAAGCGGCACCGACTAACGCTGCGAGTGCGCCTGCGAATACCCCGGCGGTAACGCGCCAACAAAACGTCAGCGACTCGACGTTACGCCCAGCGTGGGAGGGGGGAGATCCCAACACGCACGCATATGGTTGGCCTTCAGGCTCACGGCGGACGTTCGCGAACGGCACGGTCGTGGACGTCGGTCGGACGGTTCGCGCGTGGAAACTCAGATTCTCGGGCGAGCTAAACGAGATGAGCATCGAGGAGTTCATCCAACGCGTCGAAGAGTGCAATGGCTCGGCGAACCTTAATGACACCGAGTTGCTCAACGGGTTGACAGAACTGCTGTCAGGTGTCGCACTACAGTGGGCACGACGTACGAGGCATAAGTGGCGTACGTGGCCAGATTTTTGCGACTCGGCAAGGTTGTGTTACGGCATTGACCAACACTTCCAACATCGACTCGTGCGCGAAGCGGAACGTCGCACGCAAGGCCCCGAGGAGCCAGCACGCGACTATATCTTCCGACTGCTGACTATCCTAGATAAGTTAAACCCGCAGTGGCCACTGGCACAGCAATTAGACCTGCTGTATCGAAACTTGCTGCCGGCGCTACAGAGGCTCATCCCACGGGAAAAAGTCGTGGATGTAGACTCTCTGCTGTTAGAAGCACGCCGCGCAGAATATCTGCTGGACGCGGAGCGCACATACAGACCGCCGCCTCCGCCAGACCAATGCTTGCTACCCGAGGCTGCATATAAGCCCGCAGCCAAGGAGCCGAGCTCAAGCGCCGTGATGAGGCCTGAGCAGAAACAGAAAATCGCGGCCATCGAGACGCCGCGTGGCTTGTCAGCGGAAGACATCACGCGTCTCGTAACGCAGGCTGTGCAACAGCAACTCAAGGGCCTCAAGGTCGCACGCGAAGGTGAGACCAGAAGCAACGGCACGACGCCGCCGCCACCGCCAACGATTGCGCACCCGCCAAAAGCAAGCGGGAACGCGCAAAATGCCGGCTCAAGAAATGGCCAGCAGAAGAAGCCGAACAGGAAGAGCAACGGTGAGCGTTTAGTGCTCATGAAGCCGCTTTTAGGCCCGGACCGGCGGAACGCGGGCAAAGAACCGGGCCCGCGACCGGACGGCACATGCTGGAGCTGTGCGTGGCCGGGTTATTATACCAGGACCTGCCCGGAATGCAAATTGCATTTACGCGCCGGCCCCAAAAGAATAGGGGGTCGAGTCCGTGAGGTCACACTCGATACCCCCGCCACCCCGCAGACCTCCGAGGAGCCAATGTACCCGGCGGGCACCATCGTGGGCCCGCTGCTCTTTACGGACACGCCGGAAGGAGCACTCCCCGTGGACGATCTGACTCGGCCAATCAGCCCCTGCGGGCGATATTGGATCCCGAATGTCGACGTGGGAGGGTACCGCATCCGAGGCCTCGATGACTCGGGGGCGACACGTACCGCAATGGGACCGCTCGGGTTGCAAATTGCGACGGAAATCGGCGCGAAAATTTTCCCATATGATGGACCAGGCGCGAGACTAGCCTCGGGCGCTCCCGCCCGAATCCTTGCCCAAGTCGCGCTCCCGGTGAGGATTGGCATTGTAGTATACGACATGCCAATCATCATCCTGGAGCACTGCGATTACGACATCTTGTTGGGCTCGGACTACAGGCAGTTGTTCAACGCGCAAATCGATCCTTGGAATCGCACGCTGACCGTTGTGGGCGACCCGAATCCAATTCCACTGGAACTTGCCGCCTTGAACACCGGTAACCAGCTGGCGTCGATTGGCCTTGCCGATCTCTCGGAGATCCAGGACCGAGCGCTGGCGAACTTAATCGGGAAGTATCGCGTGGTGAATGGCCCACGGATCGGCTGCACGGACTTGATCGAACATAATATCGAGCTCACGTCGTGCAAGCCGATCAAACAAAAGTTCTACCCGGTCTCAAAGAAGATCGAGGAGGAAATGCACAAACAGGTGCGTGATCTCCTCAACGAAGGCATTGTAGAGCCTTCGAACAGCAGCTGGGCAAGCCCTATTGTGATGGTGCGCAAAGCCAACGGCGAGTTCCGCATGTGTGTAGATTACCGCAAGCTGAACTCTGTCACACGGACAAGCGCTTACCCCTTGCCACGCATGGATGCGATCCTGCGAAAGCTGCGTGGGGCCCGCTACATCAGCACCATCGATCTGAAGATGGCCTACCACCAGATCAAGATGGCCGCTGAGGCAAAGCCGATGACGGCGTTCACTGTGCCAGGTATGGGACTCTTCCAGTTCACCAGACTACCATATGGGGTATCTGGTGGCCCGGCCACATTCCAGGAGCTTATCGATGGCCTCATAGGGCCTGAGTTAGAGCCCTATGCGTTCGCATACCTCGACGACGTGATCATATGCACGGAGACCTTCGAGGAGCACCTGGAATGGCTCGAGCATATCTTCATATATCATATCGAGTAGTTGTGCTCCCTTTTTATTCCCATTTAATCTCATTTTCTTTTTTGCAACTCCATATAACGCTTCATTAGTGGTATTTTCGTGTAATGATATCATTATTCGTCTTTTTGTGGGAACAGAAGCGGAAGAGAACGACACTTTAGGACGACCTACACCATTGATGCCTATGAAACGTAATAATAACAACTTTTTACTCATAACGAATTAGCTTCTGCGAATAGGAAGTATTTAAATACTGATTAAGTTGAAATGAGAATTTCTAACCAGTGTCAAAATTCTAATAGTATTAAAGAAACAATGTTATATTATATACATGTAAACAGGGGTGTATACAATAAGAAGGGCCAAAAAATGTCACTTCTCAAAGACATTTTTCATTAAAATTTTTCTTGAATTCGCAATGGAATTTTTCATATATGTTAAAACACTATTCAATTATATCAAACATTTCTTTTTTAAATTTTTCCGAACGAAATGGTGGTAGCATTCTGGTACATACTACTCATTAGTGTCCATCAAATATACTGTAATTTTCATCTGAAAAGTATCAGGGAAGAAAATGTATGTAAAAACAGTTTCTATCTAAGCCTGAAAAGTGTGAAAGAAATAAAAAATCGACGTTTGGCAGAAGATATTTTCCAAAATCGACAATTTCCAATATTTCACAATAATGATTTAATTTTGCAATCATTTTGGTTCAGATAGAAACTGCTATAACTAAGAATAAGAGAGAGAGAGAGAGAGAGAGAGAGAGAGAGAGAGAGAGAGAGAGAGAGAGAGAGAGAGAGAGAAGTATATAATTGAATACATACATTATAATCGCTCTCTCATATTGATAAGAAAATGAACAGGAATTATAATTCGAATCGAATTCAGCATAACTTCTACTATTTTTCGGCAACTTGTTCCATCTTCTCTTAAAGTTGTTATAAAAACTGTTTCTCAATCTTTCTTTGATAACACTCCTCACTTTCTCATTATCTAGCAATGCGAACTTCTCTAAAACCCAACACAAAACCGATTCTTTCTTTTGTTCATCGTTTAAATTGGGATTTAGTTTCATTACACTCATAATATCATTATGCTTTATCGCGATTTTGACCATCGTTTAGAACTTATTCGTGAGATGTTTTCGTCAGAGAAGATTGCTATATACTGAAAGCTGACTGGGTACTGGACTCCGTGAACTTGTATACTTATAACGCAGCTTGGGAGAAAAGGCTTTCGCCGAAGTACGCGACTTTGAAGAGAAAAGTATAAACAAAAACGAATGATAGACAAACGGAGTCGTAAGGCTGAAACTGAAACTTTTGGAAAACGTCCATCATATACATTTATCTAGTATATATTCATTATTATTGACGGATGATATGAATGTAAGATACTACAATCATGAAAACGCATACTATATGCAGATTAGCACTGTAGATATCATAGATTCGTACATGTCGTATACATGTTACCTATAGGTATATTAATATTACATATTGTTAATGTCTTACATATGTACGTATCATTAGTATCACTATATGCACATTATCTGATCCATTGTATGAGAATGAATATCAGGTTCAAAATTTAATGAAAAATATGAGAAAACTTAAATGACCAAGATTTATTACTCATTAAATTTTTCTATGGATGCGCATGAAAAATTGAAAAAATTCGAGAGTTGCAAGGGAAAATTTACAATGGATCCGCTGACGAAAAAGTGAAAATAAATTTGTGACTCTGTACGTTGGCGTAAAAAAGCTCAAATATATGGGGTGTATATGTTATGTACCTTATATATAAATATATAAGGTAGCTCAAATTTCACCAAAACTTCTCAATTCCGTGCGCAGAAGACAGAAATGTAAGAGTCACGCTTTCCAATGAGCTAACTCAATTTCATCACTCATTATTAAGAGTAGAATAAGTATCCATACGTGCTCTAATCGGCAGTTAACAGTGCAAATAATTATTCGACATGTTCCGATTATGCCCGCACTGGATATATCTTTACATATATATATATATATATATATATATATATATATATATATATATATATATATATATATATATATATGAATTTTGTCGCACCTGGAATTCTTTTGATTGTAATATAGTAGTATAATATATTTTTTTTTCTACATGCAAATATTCTATCTTATGTAGAGATAGTTAAATTTTTTATTTGACATGTCAGTTTTCCTCTAACTATTCTTTTCACACTGTAAATACTGTTTTTTGCATGTAATTGAAATATGCCTGATATAGACATCACGGATATATATTAAATATGTACTTTACGTGAATGGTTACTAAATTCACATGAAAATATCATCCCTTAGATTAAAAATATATGCAATAATCATTTTCTAATAATTATTGCATTTATTTGCATTATATTATTGCATATTATATATTGGCATTACATTATTGCATATAAATAAATAATTGCAATTGACAAAAGATAAAACACATATGAATTTTTTTCGATATTCTAACAAATCTAATAGTTAGTTTCGCGCTATCTCTTCTAGATTAAGTTTGGAATTTGCCGGGGTTAATTTGTTTGTAGTGATTTTACAATAACAAATTAGACTTTGACAAAAGAGTGTTTCATACATTTTTTCCATGATATTTTACGTAGAATCGAGTAATTTTTGTATTTTTTTTAAATGATCAATTTTGAAACAATTTGTTTTGATAATTTAGTATAAACAATTGCAATTAATATAAGTTAAAACACAGGTGAATTTTTCTTTGATTTGCTTAAGAATATAATAGTTAGTCTGGCGCTACTACTTGAGATTTTACTTAGGTTATAATAGGTCAATAACGTTTTCCGAATTTCTCCTACTCAATGATAGATTGAACGAAGATTATTCACGAAAAAAATAATTCCGTGGATGGTCAGGCGAATCGGTTGGAGAAAAAAACCGAAAAATATGGAGAAAAATGATTATTTTGCTATTTGAGGCATTTTTATCGTTATAAACAATACCTCGATGGTGATCTGGCGAGCTTTCGATGAACAGCAAAGAAAACCAATGAATTTCATTCTCATTTATTTTTTCCCCAACGAAATAATGGAATGTAGTTGACTAGTCGTGCGGAAATCAGCATTCGGTCCTGTTTGGCGTCAAAAAAACCATTCTTAGGGTGGTTATAATTTCTCCCGGGAGTCGGATTCTTATACCTGGCACAATTAGCTATCTTTTCATCTGGTTAGAAATTTTTTTTGATAACGAATACATGTGAAGCGAGAATTTTGATCGTTTTTTCTCAGTTCCAGCCCACTGTGCGGCGCATGGTAAAACAGAGTGGCCGTATGGTAATTAGATTCGAGCGATTATTGATGCAGTTATCGATCCAGAGTTTAAAATTTTTGCGGGAATATTTGAATTTTGATAGAGAACTTAGAAATTTTTCGGAACTTAGATTTTTTTTTTTTCGGATGATTGAATTATTGTTACAGAACGACGACGCGGTTAGTGAACAATAACGTCGAACGAACAATAATTAAACAATTAATTTAATTCATATGAATTTAATTTCTTTTTCCTTTTTCGAGTGTGAGTGATAGTTTCTTCTGGGTTTTTTTTTTTTTATCTCTGCTTTCGGTTATTTCGATTTTCAATATATTGCATATTCGGATGGTTAGGGTTTTTAGCACACAACCAACGGACGAACGATCATTGGAAATTGAATCAAACCAGATAATATCCAAGCAGTATAATTAAACGAACCAGATAATAATACGTAACTGTATTGGTATTGTATGAACATGTACATTGATTAATATTTTATTTCACACATATTGATTGATATCGCACCATTGTTGTCCCCGACGGAGTTCACACTCCTTGATCCTCCATCATTGCGATTTGAGTGCTATATTTTATTATTTGAGATATACATGTGTACATACAAGACGGAGAATAACTCCTACTGAGAACGTGTTCGAAGTGTAGAGAGACGATATTGGATTTTGTGCGAATAAGCGGAACGGGTGACAGCGTGTACGAGTGGGTCGCGACGAGTGAAGAGATTTTGCGAGTGAACAATATGGTCACACTGTTCTGCTGACTAATTGGTACAATTTTGTTGTTGGTTTGTTGATATATACTGTGGAAATAGAGTCAAATAAATTTTTCGTGTTTACCTTTCAGTTTTTTTTACAATTCGATTAGCTAGTGTGTTGCGACGCGTGTTTAAAGAGAATTTATTTCAAGTTGTTTTAATAATAAACTAACTATTCAAAATGGCAGACGGTGACGTGAACTTGTACAAAGAGGCCATGCAGAAGTTGTTAAAAATAGATAACTGGAACGAACGATTCAAAACGATAATTAATATGAATAAGGAAGTAGTTCGAAGAAAACTTGAGAAAGCGGAAACCGCAGTTACGGGAAAACTGCGTACACAAAAAATACGATTATTGAGATGGGAGATGAAAGAAGCAAAGGTAAGGGGGCACCGTGGTTCGCGGACGATGAAAAGGACCAAGCGCCGCCCATAGTAGAACGAACAATGGTGAGCGGGAGCGACGAGAGCGAAAGCGAGAATATGGGGAATGCAAATCCGGATGAGACGAGTAAGAAAACGGAGAACATTCTCGATTACCTCAAGCTACCAGAAGGGGTAGCAATGTTATCGGCGTTTGAAAAATTTATTATGGAAAATCGGTCGGCGCTCGGGAAGGTTACATTGCCGAAGACGAATGTAGCAAAACTTAATACGAACGAACTGGCCGATTCGAACATATCGTCCGAAAGTGAGAACGAGACCGACGCAAGAACGAGCACGCGTATCGAACAGAGAGCGCGACGGAAAATCACAGTACGCAAGTCGAAGCATCGCGCACCGGTGCCGGTAGCAACGAGCATGAACAACTTTCATGCCGCGCTAGCGTTGTCAGATTCGGACGAGAACGAACTCAACGCGCAACTAGTATTGTCGCCGATTGTAAATGCGAGAATGAGCACACTGGAGCGCAGCTCATTTCAAATTAGTCACGGATGCATTAAAACCATGCATGACTGGAAACTGCGATTTGCGGACGATAGATCGGTTGATGCGTTGGAATTTTTAGAACGACTGAATGACTACAGACTGAGTGTAGATATTCCCGATCTGCGTTGGTGGCGGCGATGCCCAGCATACTTCACAAAGGCGCAGCAGATTGGTTTTGAACGATAAAATGCGGAATCAGAACGTGGCGCAAGTTCGAAAAAGCGTTCAGACACAGATTCGTGGTCGAGATGGACGACGAGGACGTGTGGGAGGAATTACGAGCGCGGAAACAACACAAATCGGAGAAGATTTCGACATTCTTGTCGAAATTCAAATCTATCGTTCGTTATTTTAGAGTCGTGCCAACAGAAGCGAGACAAGTTGACAGAGCTTTCCGAAATCTACTGCCCATATACAGAAGCGCTATGCTTCACATGAGGATAAAATCCTATAGAGAGTTGGAACGAGCGGGCAGAGAGTACGAAAGGCTCCGAGACGTGGACGCGCGTTACGAACCACCGCCGCCCAGAGAAAAGTCGCGAATACCTGCAGCTGCGTACGAGTACGGGAAAAGAGAGGGATCAATATCAGCGACCCGAAAGTCTGAGAGCGAGCGCGGTAACGAGGAGAGTTCTTCAGAGGAAGAAAAAGGAAGGAAATTACAGAAGAGTAAGAGAAATACGAGAGAAAAAGCAGAAGACGCAGCAGTGACGAGTGAACAAACGGTCTCATCAGAGATTAGCGAGCTGAAGCAGAACAAGAGAGCGCAGCGGAATAGCGGCCAATCGGGGCCGCCGCAACATTCAGTGAGTCCCAACGTCAACACTGGGAACGCGTTAGGGGGAGTGTGTTGTTCCTGCCAAAAACCTGGACACAGGGCAGCGGACTGTAGATCAAACGTCTGCTATAATTGCAATGAGAAGGGACACTACTCGCGCAATTGCCCGAAGAAAGCCCAGGGGGCGCTTTATTGTCAGGTGTGCAAGACACCGGGAGTCGAATACGACTCATGTTTTGTATGCCAGGGACTTAAAGCGCTGACGGGAAAAGGGGAGGCGGGAGTGCGTTAAAGTCCCACGCGCTCCACGCCATTACAGAGGGGACGAGCCAGCCGACCTTGAGCCTCCAGACGGGAAAAACGGATCCGACTAACACTAACCTTGAACGAACGGAGACTCAAGCAGTGGAGAAGGCAATTGAGGAGTTCGATAACTGGAAAAACCAGCTGTTGAGCTCAACGAGTCGAGAGAACGGCACGAACGAACGAGCGAATGGAAAATCGGCGAAAACTCGGGACCAGGTTGACGAATCTGACTCGCGAGCTTGTCCTGACCTGTGCGTGGGCGATATCGTGAGAGCCCACCAGATCAAATCTAGTAGTAGTAGTAATGTAAACTGTGATAATATTGATGCTAGTCAGTCAAACCAAACCAAAGAAATAAATAGTTCTAGTCATAATAGTTATAAGAGTAATAATAAATACAGAATGCCGGCCATTATTGTACAATTAAAAAGCTCCGACCTCAAGAGGAAAATTCTACTTGAGAAACACAAAATAACAGGCCTCAAGGGGTTACATATACCTTGAAATTAAAAAGAATTAATTTTGGTTTATGTTTTGTCATGTATTTGGACCTCCTCTTTCGAATGCCGAAACCCGATTTCAAAAGTTCGGCTTCCTTAAAAAGTTATGCCATATTAACTCCAAGTCGTGTTTGAGGCAAATACCGCCAAAACAACGCTGATTCATTTTTTTCTCTGAAGAAGAATATTTTGTATCAATTTTATAATGTTTAATTATCCACGCAGACAGCACTACTGAGACTAACAGAAGACATAAAAAAGAGGTATGGACAAGAAGAAACTGACGCTACTTCTACTTTTCGACTTCAGCTGAGCCTTCGACAAAATTTCTCATTCTAGAATGTTGAAACGGCTCGAGGACATTGGCTTTGCGAGGGCTGCTCTCTCGTGGTTCCACTCATATCTTACGGATAGACAGCAGATTGTTATAACGTAGAGTTTTGACAAATCATCGTGGCTTACCACGAATCTTGGGGTGCCACAGGGGTCAGTCCTCGGACCGCTTCTCTTCTCCATTTACATTGATGACCTACGTGACGTACTTGATATTGAAGGCGTTGAGCGTGTGCTTTATGCAGATGACTTACAAATATATACTCAGGTTACACTTGACAGACTGGCTGAGGGTATAGCATTACTGGAGAAGGCGGCTGCAGCCGTTTCGGGGTGGGCCGGCGCTGCTAAGCTGTTGCTCAATGCCGGAAAAACTCAGGCCATCGCATTTGGGTCTGGATACTATATCAGTCTTCTGCACAAAGAAGCACTCTACGCATCTGACATTGGGATCGGTGGAGTTCGCGTGCCATTCTCTGGAACGGTCAAGGATCTCGGCGTGGTGCTTGACGAAACCCTATCTTGGCGTCAAAACACTGATGCAGTCACAAAAAAGTCCAATAGAACCATGTACAGCTTGCGATATTCTCGTAAATACACGACTGAGATCCTGCGCACACGCCTATCGATGGCTCTGCTGTTTCCTCATCTTGATTACTGTTCTGCGGTATACCTCGACGCATCTCAAGAACAAAACAAGTGCTACAAAATTCATGTGTGGGATATGTATTTCGTATCAGGAGGGACGAACACATCACTCCCTACAGGGCTAAGCAGGGTTGGATGCGCACGGATATTCGGAGTGAATATTCCATGGCTGTACATTTTTGTACAAGATTCTTCGCATCCGACAGCCGGAATACCTTCTGAGCCTCTTCACTAGATATGTGTCCACTATGCCCTCCAGGGGTCTCAATCCACAAAATGACGAGCACTTTTGGAACAAGTTCCTTCCAAGTGCAAGCGGCACAACTTTGGAACTCCCTACGCTCCTCAGACAGAAACTTGCCGTCCTTATCTAGTTTTAAGCGTTCCGTAAAGTCTTATTTTTGAAAATTATCAGAATGACCTTTGCATATTTCTTTTTATAAAAATAGACACGTTATCTGTGATACCTCGTTTGCATAAATTAATGATGACTGGTATATTAGTACTCTGACATTTTATCTGTGATAAATCGCTGTATATATATATTTTTACGATGTTGACAAGGATGATATATGAACCAATTTTATAAGAATGACCAATATTCTAGAGAAACGACTGATATAATTTAAAATGCCAATTTTTGTATTCGTATACAATAAAACATATCTATCTATCTATCTATCTATCTATCTATCTATCTATCTATCTATCTATCTATCTATCTATCTATCTGTCTCTCATACCTTTATCGGCAACGTTAGCTCTCTCGCTGTGTACTGAAACATAACTCAAACTGTAGACATGTGGTGTATTACTCAGCCCAATGAGGAGATATCTCACAGGGCCTGGTATAATGTATGATTGTAATTAATTGCCCGTGACAGCAATAACAAATATGTAGTAACTGCAGCAAATGAGGCACGTTTCTCAGATTCCGTATTCCCGCTGCTCACAGGTCTGCACCAGTGGTAGTTGGATTACGTTGACAGTACTACTAAGAATTCTGATTCCATAAACGTAGAAAAAACATCTTCAAAAAGTTTGAAAAACGTTCATGAAAGATCATTTATTGGTTATGGATACGTTTGAAAAACATTTCCAAAACGGTGATATTATACATGAAGAATCACTGTTCGATTGGATTTCCGCGGACATTACGCACGTTATTCAAACATTTTGAAGATATTTTTCAAACTTTTTTCACGAAGGTTTAAACGTTCGTAGAAAAACGTTATTGAAATGTTTTGAAAACGTTACGTGCTATCCAAGTAGGAACGGGTGTGCTACGAATTACAAACCGCCGCGGAACCATAATAAGAAAGGGTGTGCAACTGAATAAGGAACCTGTACAGAACCAAATCAGGGACGGTTGTGTAACCGAATTACGAACCATCGCGGAAACATCATAGGAAAGCTTATGGAACTGAATTAGAAACCGCGAACTGGATTAACTGAATTAGAAAGCTTATGGAACTGAATTAGGTACCTTCGCGGAACGGCATTAGGAATCTGTGCGGAACCAAATCGGAAACGGGTGGGGAACCGAATTAGGAGCCTGTACGGAACAAAATAAGGAACGGCTGTGCAACTGAATTAGGAACCTGTGCGGAATCAAATTAACCCATTAACGCCCATGGCCAGACCAGCAGAAATACCATGAAACTAATTATTGGATTGCGTGCTTTTCTGAAAAAAATACCCGTATTTTCCTTCATTTCCATTGTTTAAACAATAATTTTTTAAACGAATTGCATCCGAAAACGTCAATTCGAAAAAATAATGGTGCCAATCGATTTAAGAGAAAAAAATCAAGAAAAAAAGGTGGAATACATTTTTTTGATTTCAGCCTTTTTTTCGGCAATCGCGTTGTAAACAATTGGAATTCAGTAAAACCGAGAAAAAGACCGAGAAAAAATGTTCGGCTCACTGGTTTCGCTCTTAACTTTTTGGAAATAATGCAATTACTGATAATTGATCGTAGAGTGTTTCGGAGTCCGATAATCCAATATTTCTGTCGAATTTTATTGATCACAGTTTCTAAAATTCCATGATCAATTTTTCATGATAATGTCTGATTATTAATCTCGTTACATATTGTCTCATATCTGAAATTATAGGGTTATTTTGAAAAATTTCAATAGGTAGTTTACGTACTCTTTCACTAACTCGAAATATTTCCCGTGAATCTAAAATAGGCGCCAAACTTACAATCTCACTAACCTTACTCAATGGCTTATTTGTCAGATTTTTGTCAGATCATTTTCAAAAAATGCTAACTGTATTTCTTTGACCCAAAGTGATTCCGCATTTCTGAAATTCATGAGTGAAATATATTTTTTACCCCTGAGGTTCTTGTAATCAATAACAACTAAAACCCGAGCAGTAAATCTTAGTAATCGGAGCCAACGGGAGAATCGTTCTTAACGTGGTATCCATAGTTGTTTTTCATTAACATCTACCGTACATATAAGCCTGATAGAATTCATTAAATTCGGATTTTCATAATTATTATCCATTTAACCATCTATCATCGGAATGGTACATGAAATCGAAATAACACTCCGGGTCATCAGCTAGATTGAGTTTTGATTGTATCCATTGCCATTCATTCAGGTTAGAATTTTCCGAGATCTCATCAATTCTATGAGCAGCGAATACATTTTGAAGACGAGAATCAGAACGTTACCATGATAGCAGAATACTTGAATCAGTCCAGAAATGTCTTTGTGGAATATTCAATTCAAGTTCTTGTGTCATTTCCCCAATCTACTTGCTAATGAAGCTGCTCGCAGCTTAAGCCGAGGAATAGACATAGGCTTTACCGAAGCTACTGTACTTTTCGCTGCAACGAATGACAGATCTACCGAACTATCATCACCATTACTAAATCGTAAATAAGCCACTGAAGCATATGCTTTTTTAAATGTGTTTCAGAAAATATGTAAACTGATTTTAGTTTCATTCTGGCTATGGAAATAAAATCTCAGAATGCGACATTCACGAACTTTGAATAGATCTTCTAACCACTTCTTCCAAGATTCAAAATTCTTTGCTTTGAGTTCTTCATCCCATTTAATCTCGAATTTCTTGAAAATTATTCTTGAAAAAATTGTATAAGGCATTATAAATCCGAGAGGATCATATACTGACATAATTATGCGGAGAAATTCACGCTTCGTTGGTTTCTCATGACAGTATGAAATATCGCGAGGGATTTTATATAAATCCAACTTGAAGCTCAATTCATCTGACATTGTGTCCCAATTCAATCCCAGTACCTTTTCATTTTGTGCTTTGTCTAAGCTAACTGATTTTTTGATGGTCTGATTAGTTATGTCTTTAATACTTTCAGCCCAGTGCTAGCCCACCCATGCATATGAAAATTAGCTGTAGCTTTTATTTCAATTACATCTCAAACTATTGGAATGGCTTGTTCTTCTGTATCAAAACTATTCAAGTTGTCGTCCATATAAGAATCTTCTATAATACGTTTAACTGCAGTTGGTTCTGTTGATTCAAATTCTAACGCGCTTTTGTTTCTTACATAAATTACAGAATTCCGTGATTATCTAGACCCGAATTACATTGATCGCATCGCGCATTCCTATGGCTCTCCTGATTGATTTTTCCTCTCCAATAAAATCTTTGACTTCCAATATTGATCGCGCTCTTCTTAACTCGTTTAATTCGTTATGATAGAAGGGCGTACGTGAGAAGAATATGTGGGCACTATGGCCAGACAGGAGCAATGACCGGAGGGGTGTCATATTTCTCAGTGTAATCTGACGCCCTATCATTGACCGTGCCTGACCATAGTGCTCGTTTTACTTCTCCGGATCTAATGACCCGGTGTCATATTTCTCATGTGAGTGAATATGATACCAGGTCAAATGACCCTGACCAAAGTGCCCCAGCGTTCTGAGATGTCTCATGCGGTTATCACCAGGTCTTAAAACTTATCAAGGCTTTTATTGGCCTATAATTTTTTTCGTATATTTGGTAGGCTGGTCGTCATTAGTTCAAATTTTTGAAGAGATAGTATCCTCATCAAACA
>JAJGQD010000322.1:0-19881 GCA_020882685.1 Aphelinus atriplicis
ACGCGAGCGCGCGGGAACCCTGGCATTAGCACTGCCAATCATTGTAATTAAGTTATTTCATTTCGTTTCATTAAAACTCATTATGTTCTAACCAAGCCTCCTACTCTCCACTTATCACGCTTGAGCCTTTTTTCCGATTAGATCCATCCCCTTTCCGCGGTCTCGGTGAGCCTTCTGCTCGCCCAGAAGATCAGAGCGACCGGGACAAGCATCGAAGAGGGAGAGCCTGCAGCGGGAAGCGCCAGCCAACAGGTAAGGGGCGCGTATTACACGGAATAAGGTCTGGCCGCCCCCAACGAGCTCAACGTTTCGCCAGCAAATCACCACGCGTTTTCTCAGCCGACAATCCCCCAATAATCGCGCGCCTTATAACGAAGCGCCCCGTTACAAAACATATAAAATTCTATATTTTACTGAATTTTCTTCTTAACTTGAAGAACCTCTGGGTAAATAATATTTTTTGTCGTCTTTTTATTATGTGGTAATAGAATGAATTGATACTCAGATTTACCCGCCTTACAGAATCCAACGTATAATTGACCATGGGAAAAGCATTCTATACGTAAATCAATTCTAACGTATTTAAACGTTTGGCTTTGTGCTTTGTTGACTATAATAGCAAAAAAAATTTTTATAGGGAATTATAATCTCTTCAATTGGAAACGTAAATCAGTAGGGATCATGGGAATTCTAGGTATAAGAGCAGTCTCTCCGGGGCTTCGTACATTTATTTTCTGGTATACGAGCAGCGTGAATGATCAGCTTATGATCATGTATTGGTGTATTTTCTAAATTGTACTTGAATCTTTTAATTAAATTATTACCTTCTAGCATGCAGTTTTGCAAAGTTTTTACCAGGTTCTTGTTCAAATCCGGGACGATATTAGAACGAAGCGAGAGCTGGCCAGCTTCAGAAACGAATAAAAATTGTAAAAATTGCGGATTCTCGCCCGAAATAGGCAATAGACTTCCAAAACGATGACAAAATTGCCCTTGGATCTTGAACGTTGGGATAAAATTCCATTCCACGATTCGTTTTGCACCGAAAAAAGTTGTTTGGAATAAAGTATTGTATTTCCTCGAATTCTTGAGAAAATTTTCTGATTGTGGATGAAATCCCGAAATTATATTTTTAAGAAGTTCTGGAGGTTCCTCAAGTTGTAAAAGAGAAACTCTGCCTCCTGCACAATACATGCTTACGGCTTCATCGTGCCATTCTTTGGCGAAGCAATGATTGCATATTT
This sequence comes from Aphelinus atriplicis, assembly GCA_020882685.1. Classification (NCBI taxonomy): domain Eukaryota; kingdom Metazoa; phylum Arthropoda; class Insecta; order Hymenoptera; family Aphelinidae; genus Aphelinus; species Aphelinus atriplicis. The sequence goes on from JAJGQD010000322.1 coordinate 1,245, forward strand.
TATCCATTTAACTTATTTGCACATCTTTTGAATCAATATAATTCAGAAGACAGTTATATTCGAAAGTAGTTCTGCAACCTGCCAGATGGACTCTGGTTTGCTCTGAGACTGCTCTACGATATACAGACATTCGATTTGCAGACCGAGTCTGACGACTCAATCCGCTCAAGCGTGCTTTCGGCATAATATTATGCATGCGAAAAATTTTCTCCAAAGGAGAGAGAGAATTTCTATGCAGTTTCAGGCTGTACTCATGAGTAAAAATACATTAACTCTCTTGCGGAAAGCTCTCAGCCACCTAGTGGAAAAAGCGCAAAGCTCGTCACTGTAACCTGGGTCGGCGAGTGGAGGGACTACATTCCGCTCATGCGCCGTGCCTGCCATTTGGGGGTTCTGCGGTTAATACGCCAAGAAGTAGTAGTTCGACTATTTATTCGTTCAAATAATAATTATTTTTTAACGTCCACATATTTCGAACGACGTATAAATTCGGGCTTGGTGGACTATCCCAAAGTGATATTGCGAGAAAAAAATTCCACGCTCCCCGGGCTGGATTTGAACCAGCGATCTCCTGATATCAGGATGTTCACTAATGGGATCTTCATTATCGACCTCAAGCTCTTGAGGTTCGAACGCCAATCCCATATTCCTATATGGAGACTGTACTCTGTCTTCGTGGCTATAATATAGAGTATAGCTTACCAATCATCAGTGACTGTCAATGACCTGTTAGTAAACTATGTTGAACATCTGAGATGCTGTGATGCAGTGTTGTTATTACTCACAGTTTAAGAAAAAGTGAATGAAGTTTTTCTCATTGCTTGTACATTGTACAAGCAGATTTTCTCCAATGTAGGTATGTTCTCCATTGAACAAGCAGATTTTCTTCAATGTAGGTGGCTGATCAGTTTTTCATGGGATGGAGTTGCGGCAAGATTCAGATAAGTTAATACTTTTAACCTGTACTTTCTTACCCTATCTATTTTCTCTAAGAATATGATTCTCTGTTGTTCATGTTTTTTGTTACAGGTACGCTGAACACGATTGAAATTGGAACGGCAGTTGGGTACTAATTAAATGTAAGCAGAATATTATTTTAGGTCACCAGTGTGACAACAAGTGATCTGAAGTGCTTATAACTAAAATTCGATTCTGACACTGAATTGTCATGGAATTTGTATGTATTCGTGTCACTTGTACTTGGATAAAAGTTGTTATTACTTTATTATCCAAGTCCAGAGTGGGAAGTCGTGAACCGTATCTTTTTTCATCAATTTATCCCATATTTCATTCTGTTTGAGTGCAATGTTTCTGTGAATTTGAGTAATATAACTGAATTAAGTGATTCTACGTGTCTTGCAGGATATTGAATGCAGTAGGATCCGACAAGTGCTAGTGAATATAAAGTTCATTCAAAGTTCATTCAATCAGTTCTTTTATTTTTGTGAAGATTTGATTTGAAGTTATTTATTGACTGGTTAATGAATTTAGTTAATTATTTTTTTTGCAGTTCAAAAATAGATGTAAATGAAGGGTTTTGATATGAACATGAGTAAGCAAGTACAAGACTTCTATAGCACAGTGTATTTCAGTTGACGTGTTGGATCTTTTTCAATGATAACATCTTAAATGAATATCCACAAGTCCACAGGAGAAGACGTCTAGATATGTTATGAGTGTTAGATTCATTAAGACTTCTGTGAGTAATTGCAGTATTCGACAATTGTGAGACGATCAGTGTAACTCAAGACTGTTCACTTTACCAGCTTCTTATTCGCCAGCTCGTATAATTCTCGAATATAGAAATTCATCCCCTACTACCATGGAAATATTGAGACGATCAGTGTAACTCAAGACTGTTCACTTTACCAGCTCCATATCCCCCAGCTCATATAATTTACGAATATGGAAATGAATCACAGATTACTGTAGAAATGTTGGATAGCTACTCATACCTGTTAGAAGGACAGAATAAGTATTGTGATTAAGTAAAGAAGTGTGAACAGTTATATGTGAAAAATAGCTGTGATCTGAAGCAGCTTATGGATGAAGATCTACATCGTCACAAGAGAAGACGTCTAGACATGTTATGTAGTGTTTGCTCCATTGACACTTCCATTGGTGATTTCAGTATTCGACAGTTCAAAGATGATTAGTGTAACTCAAGACTATTTTGAATTTACTAGCTCCTTATGCCCAAGCTCATATTTCACGGATATGAAAATTTATTACCTACTACCATGGAAATGTTGGATAACTATTCATACTTGGTGTAGGCACAGAATTAACATTATGTTAAAGTGAACACCAGTGAACAGTTATATGTGAAAAACATCTATGATGGAAAGCAGCTAGTAATGAAACTCCACAACTTTACAGGAGGAGATGTTTAGAGTTGTTATGTAGTGTTTACGCCATTGACACTTCTATCGGTCATTTCAACATTCGACAATTTGAACCTATTGAAAACCCACTTCCGAAAAATTACGTAAAATACCTACATGGGTCCTGCGGACCCGAGCATGAAAAATGCTGATAAATTTTTTCGCTATGCATATAATGACTTCCGGATTTTTTCACATACAGTTCAAACATTGTTTGAGAGAGCCGCATAGGAATTATTGTCAATTCTAATTTTTTAATGATCGAAAAAAATCGTTGAAGAAAAAATGAAGAAGAGTCGACTTTTTTTTAAAAATCCATAGCTTTTTTGTTTTTTCATATTTTTACGTGAAATTTACAGTGGAAGAATATCAAATACTGTAGTTTACGATAAAAATAATTTTATAAGGATCTCCTGGAAAAAAGGTATTTATTCCGAAGATTGAATGTCATGACAAGAGGGTAAAAATAAAAATTACATAAGTTACAATTCACATCATTCATTTCTATAAAAAAGGTTGGAAAATAACAAAATAATATACTTTATCAATATTTATGAAACTACAATGAAATTAAAAGAAAGTCTGTACAAAAAAATGCGTTACTCCTCCACTGAATCGCCGATACAATGAGTACATCTTTTCGGCAGAATGCGCACCTTTTTCTACTGGCGGCTTGGACTCTTTCTGGCTCAACTGGGTGTTGTATAATCAACAAATCAGCAATATCGATTCTCAAGCCAAGTCTCATTGTATGAATCGAGTAACGATACATTAAATGTGGCTTGGCAAGGTGCATTGAGAGACTTTCTAAGCATTTTGCAGCTGATACGAGTTTTTTATTTTGTTTGATATTCTGTTGGTTGGATAAAATACGGGAATTGACAGCTGCAATGTCGAGCATTCCCGAAAAACTCTCACGGGCCACCGCCTAGTTTTTTTTGCTACTGTATGGGAATGGTAGAGCCAATCAAAACAATCGGTACCATCTTTCGTTTTATTGTAATGCTTGACTATTTAAGGCTTTTCGTCTTCTATAGCAGTAGTATGTTTAACAGCGTTCATACTTCCACTCGAAATATGCTCAAAACACAAAAAAACATTAGAAAGAAAAAATACATATCTTCACAAAAATATACGTACAACACACACTTGGGTCTAGCGGACCCGAGAAAAAAGATTTCGCGCCGATCAGCACGTGGGTACTACTACACGTTTCGGCGGGAATCGGAGACTACGCGGGCCTACTCTAGTACCTTCAAACTATAATAAATGTCGCTGACATTAGAGTTTCAACGTGATCGTTAGACGGTACATCATTTGAAAGTTTGGCCGGGTCTCCTGGACCCAGTGGTTGCTTAAAGGGTTAAGAGGATCAGTGAAACTGAAGACTAAGTGACTTCACTATAACTGTGAATAGTGCATTGTATTTGTTATTTTGTATATGTTGAAATATTAATCATAATAAATTTTTATCAACCCTTTGAAGCATGCTTTCTTCTACTGCATACTCTGGTCTGAATTCTTGCACCCGAGGATTTTTGGGGTCGCTGATCACGAATCTGAGGTTAGTTTTTCAAAGTTCAAAATGGCGGATCCAAGATGACGGATGAAAATTTTTGAAAGTCAACCCAATTTGATCAAATTTGGTTTACAGGGGTTCTTGAGGTCGCTGATCACGAATCGGAAGACAAAATATGGAAGTTCTTACATTCAAAATAGCGGATTTAAAATGGCAAACTCAAATGTACAAAAAAAATAGACACAGAGTTCTCAAAATTTGTACTCGGAGGTTTTCGGGGTCGAATATTGATAGAAGTAACCGCGTTTGGTTGATTCCAGAGACACGAGCGAGGACGTAGCGGTTATTGTCTCAATTTTTTTTGTTTTCTTTCTTTCGTTTCTTTTTTATTTTTTATATTTTATTATATTTTTATAGTATAAGTGTTCATTGATGGTAATGTCGAAAACAGTTTTTTCCAAGTTTTATGCATAATGGCACGTTTCAGGTACTGCAAATGTATAAAGTTCTGCAAGGTTTAGACTTTGTACTACAAAGAGCACATCGTCTTGGATTTTGTACACATTCAGGTAAATGACATGATTGAGAGCGCCTTTTCTCGATTGGTACTACAGGTTTTGTTACTTTTGGAATTTCCAGTCTGCCATGTTGATTCTGCCATCCTGAATGTAGAAAAATTGTAAAACTGATTTCATATTCATTGTCAGCGATCCTAAAAACCCCTGAGTAAAAATTTCCAGACGAAAATACGTTATTTTTAAAATTTTTGGCCCGCCATTTTGCATTCGCCATATTGGATTTGAGAAAATCAAATTTGTAATTGCATATTCATAATCAGCGACCCCGAAAACCTCTGATTGAACATTTTTAACAAAAATACGTTATTTTTAAAGTTTTGGTCTGCCATTTTGAGTTCGACATTTTCATTTTTGAAAGTCTGACCACAGATTCATAATCAGCACCTATCAAAACCCTATAATGATATAACTTTTCATAAAAATCGAACGACAAATGAGCTGGAAAATGATTTTTTCCTAAAAAATCTCATTTTTCCGCAATGCGCCGCCTGCGGCGAAGAAAGAGAGATCACAGCCCATGGTCCGTGACCAAGTCAGAGCGGCATTGTGAAATACTACGGATGCGGGAAGGAGATTCCCAGGACCTGGCTCGTTGATCCCGAAATTCCACCTGGATTCTCCTGGAATCCACCTGGATTTTCTCAAAATCAACCTGGATCATCCCAAAAGCCATCAGGATTATTTCCAGGACCTGGCTCGGTCATTCTCAAAATCCACCTGGAACCCAGCCCAAATCCACCTGGAATCCAGGCTGAATCTACCTGGAATCCAGGCTGAATCCACCTGGAATCCAGGCTGAATCCACCTGGAATCCAGCTCAAATCCACCTGGAATCTAGTCCAAATCCACCTGGAATCCAGGCTCGTTATTTTCGACAGGGAATTGCCCAACCTGTTCGGGAAACGCAAGCAAGAGTAGTTAAACGAGGCTGAATACGCTCTCCATGCACTGCAGGCCTCAGTCGAGCCTCGATGCCAAGACCCAGAGAGTTCGACAAGCGAACCACAGCAGAATGGGCCGGCGGACGCCGACTTGGGCGGCTACACGGATACAAGCAACTCCGACGAGTCTATCCATCCCGAAGGACGACAGGGGAATTGGTGGCTTCAAGCCGCCATCGACGGATATCGGCTGCGCGGTCTGTATATATGACACAACAGATTTGCGCACGACGATAGGTAGCGTCAGATTGCAACTAGCCACGCCGTGCGGCCACAAAGTTATGCTGCGTGCGACCAGCACAACCTACCTCGCCAGCGAAAATCACGAGATATGTGGATCTGCCGTTAACGATTACGGGCATCCCAAAAGACACTCTTGTGAACATCATGCCGAACAGTTATACCGATTGCATAATCGGATCCAATATAATTACCGCATTCGGACTCACTAACGACCCAAGCTCCGGCAAGTGCTTTGTAGGAGCAGCCAACGACTCAGTGGATCTTGATTTCAACGAGCTCGGAAGCGACTTGTCCACGCTCTGCGCGACAGGGCTCGCCGACTTAACGAAAAGTGAGCGCCTGCAGCTAAATTCGTTGCTTGACAAACTCTGAGCGACTACCAGAGTAACTAACTCAAACCCCGTTACAATACATGCACATAAAAACCTGAAAAAAAATTTGGAGTGTTCTGGTGATGGATGAAAATATTTTGTCCAAACAGAATCACAAACAAAATTTCGACTCTGCCCACTTGACGGGGAACGTTAAAGTAATATCTTCAAGCCATTAAATGTGTGTAAATTGTCGATCTTTGAGGGCCATTCCAGAGTGAAGTGGACAAAGGAAAATTCACAAAATCCACCACATATTTATTTTATGCGACGTTTCGCCAGTTAGGTTTACTGGCCTCATCAGGCTAAAAATTTATTACACAAAAAACACGTAATAAATAATACAGTTTAGGAACAAATTAAAATTAGAACATAACTGTGAACCGCTAATTTACAAGAGATATGTTGATGACACCTTTTTATGTGTAAAAAAAGAACACGTTGAAATAGTTATTAAAGTTTTCAATGAATACAATAAAAATTTAAAATTCACTCATGAATTAGAAGAAAATAATTCTATAAATTTCTTAGATACAACAATTACCAGAACCAACAATAAATTAATCACTAACTGGTATCAAAAACCAACATGCTCTGGTAGATTATTAAATTTCAATTCAAATCATACAATTCAACAAAAACGTAACATCATTTCCAATTTAATAGATAGATCAGTTTTACTTTCAGATAAAAGATTCCATAACGACAATATTAATAAAGTTAAAAGAATATTATTGGAGAACTATTACCCACAGAAATTCATAGAATCATGTGTAAATGACCGACTTCGTTCAATTAGATTCTCTAAAAAGAAAAATAGTCCAGATAAAAAAAGTCCCCTTTGTACTTTGGCAATACCTTTTCAAGATACATTCTATAATAAAGTATCCGGCTCCCTTAAAAAATTAAACATTAGAACAGTTCCTTTAGTCAATCCATAATCTTACAAACATAATAAAATTAGGCAAAGATAAAACAGATATTTTAGATCAAACTGAGGTAGTTTATAAATTTAATTGCAACGACTGTTCGGCATGTTATATTGGCGAGACGAAGAGAAAATTAAAAGATAGAATTACAGAAAATAAAAAAATTACTGATAAACCACTTCCGGTCCCTTTGCATTTAATAGAAAATAGTACACACACATTTGATTGGAATAACGTTAAAATTTTAGACCGCGAAGCGAATTATAAGAAACGACTTATTTCGGAAATGCTCCACATCAATATGTACTAACACACACTTAATAGGAAGGAAGACACACAACAACTCAGTCACACGTATAGGAAGCTTAGCAAGATTTTTCAAAACAAACACACCAATGTATCTGATGGTATATAAGACCTCTGACGCTATCTTTATACACAATAAATGCAGCCGCTTCCACTGCCGAACGTAATATTATATTTTCATTCAAAACTGGTGAGAAAGAATATTTTATTGTTACTTCGTCGATTGTTTTGTTCCTAAACTGTATTATTTATTACGTGTTTTTTGTGTAATAAATTTTTAGCCTGATGAGGCCAGTAAACCTAACTGGCGAAACGTTTTCGACGGTTGAGGTTGGAAATGATCAATTCAGAATCTATTTTGATCATTTTCGACGACAAAAGACACCAAATTTTCCCAATTTTCTCTATAGCACGTTGAAAATACTGGAAACGAAACTTACATGAATTTTTCCCCCTTAGCAACGGTTGCTAGAACGGTGAACAACGGTTGCTAAGGAGCTAATTGGGAAGATTTTGTGTCCTTTGCCGTCGAAAATGACGGCAATAGGTCATAAATTAATAATTTCCAACATTCGTAACGGTTGCTAGGGAGGTAAACAACGGTTGCTATGGAGAAAATGGGACAATTCAGTGTCCTTGGCCATCGAGTGTGACTTAGAGCTGATTTTCCGGCTTGCCCCAATGAGCACTCATAAGGATTTGTGAGAAAACACGTTAGAAACGGTTGCTAAGGAAATAACCAACGGATTTCGCTGAAAATTTAACTCGCCCGAGATTTTGCCGCGATTAATTTGTGTGCAAAATTTCAATACGATCGGACCATTTCTTCGAGAGTTATCGTGGACGAAAAAAAACGTTACACACATACATACATACATACATACATACATACATACATACATACATACATACATACATACATTACGTCTGATTCGGTGGGTCGATTTTAGCCCCATTACAAAGCTTTCTCTTTGAGAAAGCAAAAAGATAGATATAGAACTACTAAATACAAAAGAGGACAGAGATTTTAACCCGTGATTTTACAATAAGACCTGCCTAAAGACCTCTGTATATTTATTATCTAGCCTCGTTTAACTCTCGAAGACCGAAAGGAGCCAGAAAATACAGGGTTGGAATAAATAAAGGGATTTGGTTTTGACTCGAGGAGAGGCCTCGTAGTGGTGAACGCTCTCACTGATTTATCCAGAGACCTTAACAGTGGCTCTTCTGGTATAATCAATTATTAGGATAAGGAGTAGGAAGGTAAATAGAGATAGAAAGAGAGAAAAACACTTACTTTTGTTGATTTTGGTTTTCTTAATTTCCAAACAATTCCTCAGCCTCAGAGGAAAACGTCGACTGTCAACCTAGTGACAGAGTCCGCGACAATCGGCTAAGCGACAGAACTCACTTCAAGAATGAGATTGGCAAGGGGACTTAACCCTGTGGGTACTTAGCCCAAAAAAAACACTACTCGCTTCCAAGAGCGAGGACTTTGCCGGTCAGAGCCTAGGCCAATAGTGACGCTTCCCTCCGCGGACCGTATACAGATTTCCTCGGTTGCGCCAGATTCAAGGGCGGGGTTTCGAGGACGGCCTCTAACTCCTCCCTTGAACCAATCAAAATTAAGTTTATTGAAATAAGGCTAATTGTTAAAACTAAAGTTCTATTCGAACAGATATCGGTAATTACGATGAAACGCACATTTCGCGCCATCCGCATAAGTGAAATTCGCGTGCAAAACAGCGTTTGAATTCGGAGATTCGCGAGTTCTCGAATATGCGCGAAATAGTTATGAAATCTAGGAACTGAGGATGTTTTCTATCAGTAAAATATTATATCTAATGATTGCCGAAGTTTTATTCCCATTCGAATAATCGAAAGTTATGATAATTCGCGAATGAAAATAAAATGCATTTCTTTATGATGCTTGGTCGATTGCGAGCGAACAGATCAATATTTTGAAATTCGGGAAACGCCAAAAGTTTTGTTAATAGATAAGGAAGAAAAAGTTAATGGAGTGTGAGACCGTCACTATTGTTTAAACATACGTAATCAAAGATGCGCGGGGAAACATAATTAATAGCTAAAGGCGCTTAAAGTTATTCATAATTGATAACAATATTTGTTAAACAATAAGAGAATCTCCTAGAGAAATGGGAATATTGAGATAAAATTGATATCCTCTGAAAGTACAGGGATTTTTAGGCAGATTGCCGTATTGAATGAAAATGAAAATTAATAACTATTAACAACAAAGGGCATAGCGTCCTTTTTCAAGGTGACGCGCAGGAAAATTTGTATCGCGGGGAAGTGCGCGTCATGGGCGTGTTCAAACTTAGCGTCATCTAGAGGGGAGCAATCTTCGCGGAAAAGCAATAAAAAAATTCGGCACGTACGCCAGTTCTCTGATTTTGAGGAGGCTCAACGAACTGACTTCTCGGCTTCAGGCGGATGCATAAATTGCATTTTGACGGGCGGCCATCGATGCTCGACGGAAAAACCTATTGTCTAACCGTCCGGAGCGCATCATCTAAGGCGCTCCGGTATGCGGTATCGGTGACGCGGCCAGTGTTGCACTTAGGCGGCGGCTAATTTACGACGCGGGGGTCGCGGTCAGTTCGGCCGAAACAGCGCAGCTGCAGGCGGCGATTGACATAGCGAGGCACGCTTTCCCTTTCCAGGTCTTCGTATCGGTACGCGAGATGCGCATTCTATTATTTTAATCGCGGTCGCGTGAATTTACATACGATTTAGATTATTGGAACGCGAAAAATTTTTTTCAATTTAAGGATCAATTTGACACCAAACACGTAATGGTACGCATGACGTCACAATTACAAAAAAATTCTCCAATAAACTTCAACTATCGTGATCACCTCTGATCACAATTAGAGCATGGATATATAGCGGTAATGTTGCAAAAAAAATCGAGAAAATTTTTTTTCCCGAAAATTTTTGCATTTTTTATGTTCAAATCGGCCATATTTTTTTTCTCAATGTCCAATCAAAATTTTGAGCCCATATTCTGAAAGAGCATGAAATTCTACGTCGAAATATCTACAAATGAAATGATTTCAACTCCGATAACATGGAAAATAATCGTGTTGAAAATGCACTAAAAACGGTACGGTTCGGCGTGAATGGGTTAATACGGTTTCAATGTATGTATGACAATTTTGTCGGATCGTGCGCAGCTATGCTTAAATGAATGCTCGCGCGCGCGTTTCCTTCTAGATTTTTATTTAATCTAAAGAATAGAACGCAAGTTGACACACTACGAACGATCTAATGAACATTTTCAGCCGTAACGAACGATTTTCCAATTCTATGAACGTACGCGCGTATCGTGCGCAAATTTTCAAACTTACGAAAAAATTGACCTGAACATACAAAAAATTTCCATTAACGCACAAAGAGTGCATGAAATCGTGCGTTAGAGAGCTCTAACGCACAAACGTTAGATCTGTGAATGAGAGCCCAGGCTTACACTCCGCACTCAAAAGGGCGGGTGCATATACTAACGGATAACCTTTTCGCGTATCGGGCTCACAATACTACACGCGCACCGACTCTGGAGAGTTAACGTAAAACGCCCCACTAACGAAAGTATGTCCCCTTCGCGCTCATGTATATGAGCGTATACTGGCCAAGCAGTACCAAAATTTATAGAAAAATAATATTTGCAATAGATCATTGGTACACCACCCAGCTACCCACACACCCACAATCTCATTCACAACAGACAAACAAACCCAAATCTCACAAAAACCAATTTGTACAAAATTTGCACTCCAACCACACAGAAAGGCAGCTCGCGAAACGGATTCGTTCTACGGCGGCCGCTCCGCAACAGCTCTACGTGCTGGATAGTGGAACTCGCGGGAGCATCTCGCAATACCACAAACTCACAGGAACGTACCCCCAGCAGCCTCAGACGGCGACAGACGGCTCCTCTAGGCTACATTCACATGACTTGCAGGATCGCTTCCACCTACCATTATAATTGAATTGACCAGAGGATACGAAAACCATGGCCCACTGTCCTTTGGTCGAAGAAAATTGGAGTTCTATATCGATTCATTTGTCTGCGACGTCACCGAATTCTGAGGTCAAGAAAACGTCTGTGACTGAGAGAAATGTCCCAGGGAGAAATAATTTGTATAAATTCAGTGGAATCGGTTGGACATACAATGGGCTTCAACTGATGCGGAAGATGATCCGGCAACTGTTGTAGTGAACGGACAGCCGGAGGGAGTAAAGTTTGTCCCAAGTATTGTAAAAAGAGAAAGAATATCGATGGTTTCTCGTGTTTACTATATAAAATTGAATCCGACAATCTGAGTAAAGGCTGTAATATACCTCAGAAAAAGACAATAGCAAGGTCATTGATCGGTTATATTGTTATCATTCAGATCATTGAGGATATATATATGTATGTACATAAACTCACTCATTCAGTTGTATGAGATTTGTGTCCTTACTGCCATCTTTCTTATGAGCTGGACTTGATCGTGTTACTAATGTCATAGATTCCTCGTCGTCAGGTTTCGGATGCATCAGAATGAATGGTAGCTCTGCAATTAATTCTCTGGAAAATCAAATCTTTTTTAGAATTGTCCGAAGACATGCTCCACGATCAAAATGACTTTACATGTCTCTTATTGATATAAAATGATACTAGGATTCAGTTCATATAGGGAGAAAACAGTGTTTCCACTTTCCGAGCTCGTTTTTGTACCACGTTTACGGATACACAATTCGGAAAACAATTTGGAAAGCATGATTGTTTATTGATCCATGCTCTTCGTACTAAAATCTTTAAAATCCATCAATGTGGAACGTGAGTAGGAAACGGAAACCTACAATCCAACCACTCATTAATCCGCCTAGCGTCTTGACTCGTCTGTTCGAAACAAGTGCCCGCGAGTAAATGCCCAGGCGATCGAGCGTGTGTTTAGCGGAACAGTCGAATTCTTCCTTAAATAGGTTTTACACTTGTATTGTGTTATTTGCCTAACTTTTCAATTTCAGCAGCTTAGTTTTTCTAATTGAATCAACTGTTTGGCAAATAATCTACTGGGGATTAATGATATGGGTTAAATCATCGAACCGATCTTGTCTTAACCATGATACGTTTATCGTGTTACTTGAACTAGATTGGGGTGGAAATTGCGAGAGAAGGAAAGCATCGCTTTTAACATAAGTTTTGTGCGTTTTGTTATTGTATTTGTAACATCGTTTTCATAAGGTTTCTTGGTGCACACACACAGAAGGAGGTGAATAATGGACTTATTCTCAGTGGTTTTGGCTGAATGTTTTTTAGGGTTCTTCAATACAATCTACATGAACGTACGCATCGGTTTTGCAATTGGACCTCGGGGAGCCGAGAAAGAATCCCAAGCACTTTTTAAAAAATTAAAGAAATTTTTCCACAGTGATTTTTCTTGATGGTTGATACGTCATCGAACTCATCGTAAAAAAAATAAGTTAGAATATTTTTGCTTGGGTTCAATCAAATTATGTTTCATCCAGTTTTTTGAGTTAGAACGAGCTTGATTTACATTCATTTCAGTTTCTTTGATCAATCTTCAACTCAACTTAAGAACCATTCAGTTTATTCCATCAGAAGTTTGTCAAAATAGTTCTTAGATTATTTGTTCATAAATATTTGTAAATGAGGATGGACTTGGTTGAGCTGGGTTTCTTAGTCTCGAAAAGCTAATCTTGGTCCGTACTTGTGGTTTGCTTCATCAAATGAACTTCGGAGGATCGAAATAAATTCATTCTCCAACAATTATTCGCAAAGCCCGAACAATTTGGTCCCCTGAGTAAGGAACAGCGATCATTTAAAATAGAGTACTCTGGTAGGGCCTAGTATTCATAAGTAGTTTCGACATTCGTGTTTCTAATTTTGCAAACATAAAACCATAGAAAGAAAAAACCGCTGCCAAGTGCCTGAGCAGTATGCTATTTCAAAGTGTTGCAATTGATCCTCAACTTGCATTAATTTTTATCCACTTAGAAACGCATGACATGGAAATATAACTCGTCGCCACGACTCACTTGTGTGCAAAATTTGGAAAAGAACGTGAGATCTCTCTGATAATTACCGCAGCCCAATTTTAATACCCCGTAGCAACGGTTGCCAGGGAAATAAACAACCGACGTTGCTGAAAATTGTCAATCCTCGCCACGACTCACTCTTGTGCAAAAAGATCGTACGATCTCTTTAAGAGTTATCGCTTAAGTACGTACACACATCCAGACATTTTTGGGATACGATATTTCTCGACCAGTAGATTACGGAAATGAAGGTCCGGAAGTCCGGATCGAAAGGTTGATTTTCACCTCTCTTTGAGAAAGCAAAATAAATTTCTAACCCATTTCCTCCACTCCATAGTAACGATTGCTAAGAGCGTAAACAATAGTTGCTATGGTAAATGTCGGGGCTTCGATGTTCTTACTTCTTAGTCATCAACAGTTCCGAAAATACACCTCTAACTTACTTTTCCCACTCCCTAGTTACGGTTACAAGGCATATAAACAGCGGTTGCTAGAGACATCAACAATGGTTTCTACGGGAAATATCTCTTTGATTCTCATAATTTTCTATGGATATACGAGCCCAAACGAGCATTTACCATAGAATGAGAAATTATCAAAAACACACTAGCAACGGTTGTTCAAGAAATAAACAACGGAAGATTCTGAAAATCAAACTCAGTTCACATCTTCCGGAGAACAAAATGAGTGCAAAATTTCAGGACGATCAGACCGTTCCTTCAAACGTTATCGTACGACAAAAAAAAATCAGTCTGGAGCTGAATTTCGTATCTCCATAGGAATGGTTGCTAGGATAATGTTGTTCGAAAATAAATGTTTTATTGAGAGCTCTCTGCGGACATTGTTGTCCTGGCCACGATGTGGACACTGGAGTTAATCTCAGGAGGCTAGCTTATGCTGCCCTCGTTTCCATTCATAGTGGACTGTTGCCTTCTGACATCGTAACAGCTCGCTACATTCCACCTCGTACTATTGCTACGAGCGACACACCTAGTGCCATGACATCGGAGTCGGTAGCGCAGCAGTCTACCTCGGCGCTCCCTCAGTACCGCAGACCATTACTGGTGCTCACCCTTACTTCCCCAGCTCATGTCACCAAGATCATACGAGCCAAAATCAAATGGATAAGGTGATGAATTCCAGCATTAGCAACGAGCTACTCGAGACGGCGGGAGTGCCTCTCCCTATTCACAATCTCCGACCCAACGTCAATGAGTTTCTGCTTTAGGAAATCCATGCACTCCACCGTACTGTACGCACCAGGCTAAGGGAGCATAATGGTCAAACTGGCGAATGTACAGCCTTTGTTTACCAAGGAGCCATCTTTGCTAGAAGAAAGAAGGGAGACACCGCGACGCGCATATCGTCTACATTTGACCTCCACTCATCTCACATTAACCCTTTGAGTCATGCTTCTTTCTACTGCATATTTTGGTCTAAATTTTTGCACTTGGGGATTTTAGGGGTCGCTGAATCCGAATCTGAGGTTGGTTTTACAAAATTCAAAATGGCGAATCCAAGATGTCGGACAAAATTTTTGAAAGTCAACCAAATTTGATCAAATTTGGTACTCAGGGGTTTTTCAGGTCGTTGATCACAAATCTGAGATTATATTTTTATGATACTCAGATCCAAGATGGCGGATCAAATATGGCAGACAAAATTTGTGAACTTCAACCAAATCTAGGCCCAATCTTGGATCCGCCATATTCAATTTGGCAAATCTAAGCTCACATTCATGATCAGCATCCCCAAAATCTCCTGTACACCAATTTTAGGGAAATTTGATTGTAGTTTACAAATTTTGTCTGCCATATTGGTTTTTTCACAGTTCCAGTCAAAATTGCACAGCTTCGTTCTTTGACATCTGGTTGAAAAGCAAACGAAATCTTGATTGGTTAAAAAACGAAGCAGCGTTAATGTTTCAATAGTTGTGCGCGACTGATTTCTTTCCTCTACATGAGAGAACTACGATACTGCGACAAAGAGAACGTAACCTCATACTACTTTACCTACTCCCTCTTGTTTCTGATGAATGGGGAAGAGTGAACAGTTCAAACTGGTCAATAATCTTTTAAAAATCAGTATTTCTTTGGCTTGATAACAAAAATTATCAATAGCAACCAATCCGACCCAAGAATCACGTCATAAGCTAGTTCCGGAACAACGAGAAAAACGGAAGTAATATCCAACTCTGCGATTTTCATGCTCACGCAAGATTTGTTGTTTGACTCTATGTGAACGCTTGCCAAACGCCCCGCAAACAGACAAATTTGGAACGGGCAATACTTTTTGATTAGCCAATTTACGCATTGATACTCCAGAAATACAAGTGACGTTGCTGCCCGTATCCATTAATGTTTCGAATGTCTGATTCTCAATTTCAATTATCATTCGCGGGCAACAATTTTCCCGCATTCGACAAGGCAACTCGCTACTCCACGACCCGTCAATATCATACACAGTAGGTCCTCGATCGCATCGTTCCCTCCGACTTTCGTCACCGGACCTTTTACTGACGAAGCGGATTCGGGTTTTCCGTCCCGTGTGAATCTTGGATCTCGGCGATTGTTGACATATTCTCAATCACCGGGACGCTATCTCTTTCCGTATGATATTCTTCTTCACTCGGCGTGGTGATCACCGCTATATTTGGCCTTGTCACGTTCGGTCGTCTGTTGTGCCCATCGGCCTGGGTTTCATTGCTCATGTCTCGTCTTGCGGTGTTATTATGATTTTGATAATACGGACGATTGAATTGATGTTCGTTTCCTATGTTACGTCGCGCTTGAGGTGGTATATAAACATTTTCTCGGCTAGGCGTAGGTTCGCGTTGATTACCGCGCGGATTATAGCCGGTTCCCTTATTAGCGTACTCACCACGATCACCTCGCCAATTTTCCTTACTCCCATGATTTTGCACGCTTTGCTGTCGCGATTCCTCGATTCTCGCAAGCGCACGAACAACACGTTGTTGATCAGTTGCACGAACAACACGTTGTTGATCAGTTGAATCAATGCCGGCCATCGACATCTATATATCTCGCGGGTTTTGTGAAATAATCGTTTTATTTACTTTATAAGGTGTATATAAAGGATAAAAACAGCCAGCTTCTCCCACTCCATTATAGAACCAACTCAAAATACTCCCTTCAAAGTATTTCTTCGAACTCCAAGCATCTCTAGCGCGATCCTGCACTTCTTTGCATAAAAATTCCTCGCGAAATCGATTTTGAAAATCAAGGAAATTTTCGCAATGGTGTCTGACTGCGTTAAACCATGTCTTTGCCTGACCCTTCAATGAATTTGCGATGATTTTAGCTTGAAAATAATCGGGAATATTTTTGATTCGCAAATATTGTTCAAGGTCCCGCAAAAACTCTCGAGCATCTTCCATTATCAAATCCGAAAGATTTGGCAATTTAATTTCATTCAGTAAATATCTAGCGTTATTCGTTTGTTGTTGTCCCTCAAATATCTGTAGCATATTCCCTAGTTGTCTCGTCAGTGTTCGAACCTCAAGTTCGAGTGATTCTACCTTCAAATTCAAACGGTTCATTTCAAATTCGTGACCGTGCTCTCTGGGATCGCCCCATACATCGGGAAGAGAACCTCTATGATTCATTTTCGCTTATTTTATTGATATAATTTTTCACAAATTCGAGAGAACATCACCCGCGATCATCGCGACGCCGCCCCCGCAACCCCGTCGGCTGTGACGACTCGTCTCGGAGAGCTCCGAGAATCGTGCGTGCACTTCGTGTAGTGCCTTGTGCGTGTCCGCTGGCCAGCGACCCGCCGCGACAACCGAGCTTCTCCAAGAAGCAAGCGTGCGCCCGCCGCCTGTACACAAGGAAGCCACCACACCCCAGCCGCCATCCACGTGAACAGGACAGCAGGACAGTGACGTAGCCGCGCCGTATAGCAACACCCGTAAGTCCTACCTGTACGCCCAAGCTTTCGCGGGCAAGGACACAGCGCGCCTTTGTCAAGCGGTCGCCACGCCGGCGACATACGCGAAATCGGCCCTCAGCTCACGCGAGCGCGCGAAAGCCCTGGCAGCTTTAGCACTGCCAGGCACTGTAGATTAGCACTTTCCTTTAGTTTAATGAATCCTATCATTTTTATCGAGCCTTTCGTCATTTTCGTATATCGAGCCCAGCTTTTCCCCGATCAAACCCATCCCCTCTCCGCGGTCTCGGTGAGCCCGCAGCTCACCGAGAAAGAACTGAACTGCCCGGACGAGCATCTACGGGGAGAGCCTGCAGTGGCGAGCGCCAGCGAACAGGTTAGGGGCGTGCATTGCACGGCACAAGGTCCGGCCGCCCCCAACGAGCGCAGCAATACGCCGGCAGGTCGCCGAATACTCCCCCGACGATAATCCCCAATATCCGCACGCGCCTTGTAACGAAGCGCCCCGTTACAAGATTTATACTGATTGTATTGTTACATTATATTGTTTTCATATAGCAATATACATGATAAGATATTCAGTCAAAGTATCGTACACACAAACAATCTTTATTGGTCAACATATTTATCGTTGTTTTTTTTCTCTGGTCAGTTTGAGTAAATCAGTTGACGTTAGCTTCACGTCAGAGAAAACGAAAATCGTATAATCCTATTGGGCCATGCGGTCGTGGAAAACTTGCTCCAAACCAAGTCTGGAATAACCCAGAAGGGTAAAAGAAATAAACTACTTTTCTTCATTGTAAATATTGCCCCATAGCAATAGAAGATGTTGACATCCCATACTGGGGAATAATGTTTCCTTTTCTTTTTGTTCTCTTCATGACCTGTCAAGTGAAGGGTTTTGCACATTAAGAACTCATCACAAGGATAATCATGGCAAGACAATGCCAGCTACATGTATAATACATTTTTCACTAATATAAATAGGTGATACGATACCAGGAGATATAAGATGAGACAATATCCAATGGGAACTCCATGACAATTTTGTTCCTATAACCAGTCACAGAGGAAATGAGTTATATATATATATATATATATATATATATATATATATATATATATATATATATATATATATATATATATATATATATATATATATATATATATATATATATTATCACCGCCGTATTTATTATTAATAATTAATACTGTAATGGCCTTAGGGCCTGGAGCATGATAACAAATGCGCACACGAGGTGGTGAAACTCGTGTGCGCGGAAGTAGGATCTTGAGCGGGAACAGTGTGGCAAATAAAGAGTCAAACGGTTCTGACGAACACAATGTTTATTTAACTCTAGGGGGGAAGTTACACAGGAAGTTAC
>JAJGQD010000041.1:0-262125 GCA_020882685.1 Aphelinus atriplicis
TCAATTGAATGTTGTGAAAGCGCTTATTTAGGAAGTCTTGGTCATTTAAACTGGATAGTATTTTATGAACTTTAGTTTGTAATGATTTAAGTGGGTTTCTTTTAACTATTTTATACGTATGTTTATCTTCTAAAAGTCAGTTCATTTTTTCTCTATATTTACTAGTATTCATTATAACGTTATTTTTAATAGTGTGGCTTACGTCAATTTTGTCTAAAGAGTGTTCGATATTTTTAACTGTTAATACTATGTCATCTTTTGTGACGACAAGTATGCGCAGCAAGCGCACGAGGGAACGCGACTAGCCATTATATACAGCCCAATTTCGTGTTCAACCTCATTTTCTTAATTATTTTTCTTTTACCGCTGTCCCGCAGTCTTGCAACAGTTATAAGCAAGAACTACTGTCACTTACGATTACTTTTGTCAGAAAAGTTTCATCGAAATAGCTTTCATTATATTTGAGAATAGAAGTACAAATTCACTAGCAGACGAATTGCCCACGAGCTCCTCAAGAATTCTTCCACACTCCCGCGAAAAAATAAGGAATGTGGGCAATATATTGCTAATATATGGCCCATTGCTATTGTCAATATATTGGCAATATATTGAACAAATATTTCCGAAGTATGGGGATCATTTCGGCAATGCTACATCCGCCAATATATTTCCAATATATTGCCAATTTTAAAATGAATCCCCTATCAGCACAGATAGGCAATATATGGGAAATATAATGGCGGATTCAGCATTGCCGAAATGATCCCCATACTTCGGAAATTTGTGCAATATATTGCTAATATATTGACAATAGCAATAGGCCATATATTAGCAATATCATATGTTGCCCACAATCCCGTTGAAATAAAAAGGATACAAATTTATAAATTGAAACAATTTTATATGCTTATAACAAGCCAACGTTTATTTATACAATTTTATATGCTTATAACAAACCAACGTTTATTTATAAAATTTCATATGCTTATAATAAGCCGACGTTTATTCGTACAATTTTCAATAATTAACAATGACAATTCACAAATAATATTAATAATATTTCACCAATGTGACGAGCATGAACGAGTCGTATATAATATGTTGCCCACATTCCTTATTTTTTTTCCCAATTTTTAAATTTGTGCTTATTAATTAATGCACATGGAATTGATGAAAATCACGCAATAATATATGCAGGCAAGTGAAAAAAAATGGATACAAATAATTCATTCAAATTCTATTGTATTCACAGGTTCACATACATACGACGTATTTCCTAATTCTAAATGAAAGCACACATTTCTCAAATCATTCGCATCAATCATTACACAGCCACACAAAAAAAAAAAAATTTTCGACGCAGGGGGTTTGACTATTTTTACTATATGTTTTCGGGGTCGCTGAATCCGAATCCGAGGTCGGTTTGAACCCTGCAGGTCGAGGTTTGGCCATAACCTCAAAAAACCTAGTGAATTAGAATTTCCAGGACATTTTAATTTCTATAACTGTATAACTTGTACAGTAAACGTCTAAAACCTCTAAACCCATAACCGAATAAAACCATAAGCCCATAACACCATAAGCTCTGGACGTTGTTTGGCCATAACCTCAAAAAGCCTAGTAAATTAGAATTTCCAGGACATTTTAATTTCTATAACTGTATAAATTGTACAGTAAACGTCTAAAACCTCTAAACCCATAACCGAATGAAACCATAAGCCCATAACACCATAATCTCTGGACGTTGTTTGGCCATAACCTCAAAAAACGTAGTAAATTAGAATTTCCAGATTATTTTAATTTCTATATAACTGTATGACTTGTACAGTAAACGTCAAAAACCTCTAAACCCATAACCAAATAACACCATAAGCTCATAACACCATAAACTGTGGACGTTGTTTAGCCATAACCTCAAAAAACCTAGTAAATTTGAATTTTCAGAACTATGCATTGTATATAACTATATAACTTGAACAGTTAACGTCTAAAACCTCTAACTCTATAAGCACATAACTCCACAACCCCATGACATCATAACCCCATAACACCATAACCCCATAACATCATAACCGCATAACCTCACAATCCCGTTATACTATATTATATAATCACCTAGGCTTATAATCAAATAATTCAAACTGTATAAAATCCTTTGGGTTTATGGGGTTCGACAAAGTTAACCTTCAAACTTAGCAATATATTACCTTATAACCTAATAACAACATGCCCATATAACCCTGTAACCCCAGATTTTCGAGCCGTAGTATCCTATAACAATATAACTCGAACTACGCTGTCACAAGAAGAGGTTTTAGACGTTTACTGTACAAGTTATACAGTTATAGAAATTAAAATGTCCTGGAAATTCTAATTTACTACGTTTTTTGAGGTTATGGCCAAACAACGTCCAGAGTTTATGGTGTTATGGGCTTATGGTTCCATTCGGTTATGGGATTAGAGGTTCTAGACGTTTACTGTACAATTTATACAGTTATAGAAATTAAAATGTCCTGGAAATTCTAATTTACTACGTTTTTTGAGGTTATGGCCAAACAACGTCCAGAGTTTATGGTGTTATGGGCTTATGGTGTTATTCGGTTATGGGATTAGAGGTTTTAGACGTTTACTGTACAATTTATACAGTTATAGAAATTAAAATGTCCTGGAAATTCTAATTTACTACGTTTTTTGAGGTTATGGCCAAACAACGTCCAGAGTTTATGGTGTTATGGGCTTATGGTGTTATTCGGTTATGGGATTAGAGGTTTTAGACGTTTACTGTACAAGTTATACAGTTATAGAAATTAAAATGTCCTGGGAATTCTAATTTACTACGTTTTTTTGAGGTTATGGCCAAACAACGTCCAGAGATTATGGTGTTATGTGCTTATGGTTCCATTCGGTTATGGGTTTAGAGGTTTTAGACGTTTACTGTACAATTTATACAGTTATAGAAATTAAAATGTCCCGGAAATTCTAATTTACTAGGCTTTTTGAGGTTATGGCCAAACAACGTCCAGAGCTTATGGTGTTATGGGCTTATGGTGTTATTCGGTTATGGGTTTAGAGGTTTTAGACGTTTACTGTACAATTTATACAGTTATAGAAATTAAAATGTCCTGGAAATTCTAATTCACTAGGTTTTTTGAGGTTATGGCCAAACCTCGACCTGCAGGGTTCAAACCGACCTCGGATTCGGATTCAGCAACCCCGAAAACATATAGTAGACATAGTCAAACCCCCTGCGTCGAAAACTTTTTTTTTTTGTGTGGCTGTGTTATCAATGAATCATATACTTCAATACATTCATGAATATAGTCTAGGGAACTTTCTGGGAAACTGTTAGAATAAGGATTCGTTGTTCTCAATTGTTTCATGAAAGAAAAATGTTTCTTTCATGTGTAGATTTCCTACATCTGTAGATTTCCCATAAATTGGAGCATCTTTTATCCAAAACAGACAGTGATAGTGTGGTAAACCTCTTCCCTGATATTCACATGCATA
The DNA here is from genome assembly GCA_020882685.1 of Aphelinus atriplicis. Lineage (NCBI taxonomy): Eukaryota > Metazoa > Arthropoda > Insecta > Hymenoptera > Aphelinidae > Aphelinus > Aphelinus atriplicis. The sequence goes on from JAJGQD010000041.1 coordinate 3,508, forward strand.
ATAATAATGTTCTACTACACCTATTGGATGAGATGAGGACAAAATATGAGTCAACATAGCCTGAAATCTGTTATGTATATATCTCGAAGCTGATACAGGATCAGCAGCAATAAGCTGACAAATAGATCTTTTATCATTTTCCCAATCATTAACGTCACGAATATACTCTCCTAACCCAGACCACATCCACTCGCCAGGACTTACAGTGATGAAAAATGTTGTTGGTCCATACTCACTCATCATGCAATCTAAATTATTTCTGGGTTTTCTCCAAAATGATTCAGTACCTCGTAAACGAGAAAATATTGTTTCTATATTTGAATCACTTTGATTTTCTTTTAAGAGGTTCATCAATTGTGCAGCTGTATATTTATCTCGAGGGTTGATTATATTCAACTTTGAAAAAATTCCACCACTTATTTGTCTGATATTATTATTGAATAGTAAAAAAAAAAAGATATTGAATATTTGTTCTGAATTGAGGATGTTTCGACATCAACCTAGACCTGATATAATCGTAATCTCTCAATTTAGTCCTCCTTTCTGCATCTTGTCCACAAATTCCAAAGGGATACAAATCAGGAAAACATTTCAGATCTAAATCTTTGCTTCTAGAATCTAAAGCAGTAGCATAGACTTGCATCATTTGATATATTTTCGTATCAGTTTCATTTATTTTCTTGGTGTATAGTGGGTAAATTGAAAATTGATCGTAAAATGTGTCAGATTCAGATTTTTGGGTTAGAATTGCACAAGGTTTTGCATCATTATTTTTTGATCTATTTTCATCGACAGTTTCAACACTCTCTTCGATAGCATTAGATTTATCTTCGTACAAAAATTCTGAATTTTTTAATGAATTTAAAAGGTTATCTGGAGAAGGAATAACTATATCAGAATAAAGTAGGTTCCAAATTTTCAACCAGTGTAAAACATTCCAAACCTTTCTGACATCAACATAGTCCTCCCAAATAACTTTACTTTTGGTTGGATTGCCTCTTACAAGGACATGAATTTCGTGATTAGCATTAAGAGGGTCAATATCTGGACAAACTTTTTTCAATGTTTCTTCTAATGGTAGTGGTAAATGAAATGTCCTACCTTTAACCTTATCAATTTTAACGTAATGAGGGATATTTTTGTTCATGACTGCCCGTGTAAAAATTTATGTCAGGCTCGAGTCTGGCTCAAGTCTGGCTATGCATGTCTGGCATAAGTCTGGCTGAAGTCTTGCGTTGGCCACTATGCCAGACTTACGATTTTCCCCGAACAAGTCTGGCAAGTGTTGCCAGACTTGACGCCAATGTTTTTGCGAGACTTAACATTTTTCTTGATTAAGTCTGGCAAATCAGCCCAGACTCAAAGCCAGACTATCTGATAGACTTATAACTTTTCTTGGTTAAGTCTAGTAAATGAGCCCAGACTTGATATCAGACTCTTTGCCAGATTTAAAATTTTTTTAGAGTAAGTCTGGCAAATGAGCTTAGAGTTAATGCCAGACTGAACTTTGAAATGCTTTTATGGTATACGTGATCATAAACGCTCATCTTACGCATCAATTTTCATGTCTAAAATGCGATTTCACGCACTAGTGTTATCGTACTAGTGCGTAAGATTTTATTTACGCTCTAAAATCGATGCGTAAAATTCGCCTTTGATCACTATTGCATAAAATATTTTATGCAACTCGTGGAATACGATTCCATGCATTAGTGTGGCCATCTATATAGCATTCATTCCAAATATCAACACAAAATTCAAGTGTATTCAATAAGGTAGAATCATTTATTCCTCTTCAATTGAGTTAACAGGTTCAATTATATAAGTCACTCTTCCAACATTAATCTCAAATAGAACTGTCTGTATACATTTTACAGGGATGAGAATTTTTTTCTCAATTTTATCACGAGTATAAACAAAAGGTAAGTAAGTACCAGTAAGTGAACAATAAAATATTTCTTTTACAGAGTAGTTATGTATCACTGCATAATTTTTACATATGCTATCATCGCATTGATTACATTGTTTCTCACATTCGCAGCTACAAATTTTTACGAAAACTTCTATAGCACCAACATATAGAATCTCATTCAAAATATACTTGACGACAGAAGTTTTTGTTCTCTTTGCACGATTATACATAGAAGAATCGATTATCATTCCATTTTTTAATAACCTATAGAAAAGATGAACTTTACTAATTTCTACATTTAAGTTTTGAAAAAGGTCGAGAAGAAATTGAGGTACACTTGGAATTTTATTAGTTTTACCAACTATTGAAATCGTCCCAAATTTTTGGTGGCATTTCAATCTTAATTTTGAATCTAAATTTGTACAAAACTCATGTAAATCACTGCCTTCTACTAAATATTTTCTCTTTAAATCTGAATAATTGAAAAGCATTGATAGTGATGAAGATATTTGTAAGTCTGGGCATTTTGTTCCGTGAACTAAGCTCTTCAATATCCCATTCATGTTCTCAAAACGGAAGCATGAAACGGTCCATAGAGGTCCAAATCTTTCAACTATTTCAGGTAGATGCAATAATAGATGAACGTTAATGCTCATTGACTATACTATACTTGACTATATTATTATATAGTCAAGTACTCTTCTTCTTCTTGGGATTACGCTCTGTGTTGCAGAGGTCTGTCAGAACTTTCCTGTATACTCGCTCTGCCAGCTCTTCTCCCCTTGGAACCTTGCAGTTTATATAAACTGAAAATAATATGAATAATGTGAAAAATGAAAAAACAAACAGTTAATCAATAAGTCATATAATACTTACTAAAAACTGCTTTATATACTCTCGGAGGTATTCCTCCAAGGGGCGCTCGCTTTGATTTTCGGCCAGTTGCTGTCATTCCGCTGAGGCGCTTTTTTCCGATGATCAGCCGCATCAATCTTCTGGCAAACTCCCTTGGTTTATTTCTCCATCTCTTGAGGAGAAAACTCAACTCCGCCTTGTCGATATATATGCCAGATTTTTTTACAAATTCAATCTGAAATGTTTATAAAATATTGAATTTTTATTGAGATATAAAATCTACAAGAATGAAAGTTAATGTTCATCTACTTTTCCCTCTCCAGGCTTATCTGATACTAAATCTTTCGGGGTTTCTTCGAAAATTGGCATCTCTTCATCATCTTCTGTAAAATGATAAATTGTATAATTACATAATAAATTGAGAACGCATACTAATTCACTGTGCATGAAAAAATTGGTCGAAAAAATTAAACTTTTTAAAACAAGTAAACTAACCACACTCAGCTACAACTTCACCAGCAGGAGTATTTACGTCGCAATGAGACGTTCCAGCATGTTCTGAAGCATTCCCATTTGAAGTGACCGCATTTGAGGAAGGTGGAGAAGATGTAGTAGAATTCTCTACTACATCGTTTTCAATAAGAAGGCTTTCATCATTCTGCAGCGATGTAGTTAGATTTGGTTCGATCCTCGAAACATTCGGAGATATATTCTCTACATCATCATATTTAGAGCTGAAATTTTGAAATGTTTGAGTGTTTGTTCAAAAAACTAGATTTATATTACTTAGTATGTATATTATAACTGAGCAATTGGAGTACCTCTTTGTGGAATCTTCGTCATCGCTGAAAATTGAAGAATCTTCAATAATCATAGAATCTGTGAATTTACTCGCTTCTAATCCAGATAAAGATGATTCTTTTGCATTTTTCTTCAACTCCGCTCTCTGCAATATTATTTCTTCAGGAAAGAGACTTCGCCTCGAAGGGTCGATAAGGTCTCCATCACTGTTAGCTTCTAGTTGATCTAGATAATTTTTGTCACCTAGTTTATGAAATGGTGCATAATTAAAAATTTAATAATGGATGAAATAAAAGATCAAATATAACTATGATAACTAGGATTATATGTTTAATATTGAATAAACTTACCACTGCTGGTTATAATTTTAGCTGCAAACCATTTTCCATTCCATCGCGCTTTTACTGTTCCGTCTTCTAACTGCTTTAGATCATCGTCACTCACTACATCTGTCTTCAAATACTTTGTATAAATTACAAAATGGTAAAGTTCCATTGTAATCTAGGAAATATACTACAAAATACTTGAATACAATCAGAGGTTATAACAAATTATATGGTTAGTGTCTGAAGTTGATTGTTTATAGATATATTATTTTTAACAACTTGTGGTTTGATTAAAGAATAGAATAACCCTAAAATCATGCCGAAACGACCCGTTGGCATTGGGAATTTTTCTGCGTCATATCAATATAAAATAAGAAAATCTAATTCAACCACTGATATCAAGAATAGGTTAAATTTCCTAGTGGAATGTGAGGACATACGTGAAAATCTTGGATGCGAGATACGTGATTTTATATCAAAATGTTCTGAAGACGATTCACTATACGACACCCAGTCAAATGAATTCGGAAGAAATGTTTCACAAGCACCCGAAGATAATGAAGCGCAGCTATTCAAAGATTTGTCTAACTTGGAAGCAAATATTTCTTCACGAAGAACTCAGGGTAAGTTAATGGCCTTTCGTGCAATTTCATGCTCATTGAATGAAAATAAGTCATCGCACATTCTACATAGACAGTGAATGTAGTACATTATTTCTAAATATTACTTTTTCTTTCAGAGTCATGTTCACACAGAGATAATTCATATTCAGACAATGAATTTGAAAGGGATGTTGCACAAGTACCCGAAGACAATGAAGCGCAGCATTTGTCTAACTTGGAAGCAAATATTTCTTCACGAAGAACTCATGGTAAGTTAATGGCCTTTCGTGCAATTTTACTTTCATTGTATGACAATAAGTCATCGCACATTCTACATAGATTGTGAATATAGTACCATTATTTTTAAATATCAGTTTTTCTTTCAGAGTCATACTCAGACAGAGATAATTTCTCCGACAACGAGTCCGAAATGGATGATTCAGAATTAAGCGAAGAAATCAAAAATCAATCAGAAGGTAACAGTTTGAGAAAAGCATTTCATTCGAATTACGTTATCGATGTATTTTTTTCTCAGCTGTACAATAGTGCATTTAGTTCTTCAAAATTTTGATCTCCAGACACACGGGAGAGCTTTTCAAGTTTCTAAACGTGCAATATGGACCGCGGCGTTGCACACGCGGGCGGCGGTTTGAAAAATCACCGATCGTCGAAAATCGCAGAGCGCGCGGGCGCGCGCATACCGATACAAATACAATATCGACAGCCATGCAAATCTGCTTGGAAATTCTTCATATTTCGTTATTTCAGAATTTCGTAATTTTCGCGTTATGGATGATAATTCAATAAGTTTGAATAAACTACAAAATTTAATATTATAATTTACGTATATTATGTACATCTTTGGGAGCTTTGTAACGATACGTATATCTCATATTTTAGGATTTATATATTCGAGGCGATTTATATATTCGAGCCGGTGCGTCTGGCGTATATACGGGTAATAGTCAAAAACGTGCGCGTTACTCTCTCTCTTTCTCAAACATGGATAAACGTACATATTATTCGCCTCAATTCCCAAAACGAGCGTAGAAAACGCGAGGTTTTAGCAGCCGCGCGCCAGCTGTGGAGACTTGACGTAAAACGCCCCATATATTTTACTAAAATTCTGTGGTACATCTTAACTCTTTGAGTGAGATAATGAACATAATTTAGAAATATTTGAATCTTAAACTTTTAGGACAGTCATTACGGATCCAACAAAATAATCTTCTGGAAGTTGAAGATGAATTTCTCATCCAAGCGGAAAATCAAGACGAATTATCAGGAGCATCAGATGATGAGAGTATGGATGAAGACGAGTGCACGTTGGACGATTCTTTCTTCATAAAAAATGCAGAGAAACCGCTCTATCCTGGTTCTCCAATCAACGTCGCTGGTCATGTGGTCTTAGTTTTGTCTCTATTACTCCGATTCAACATTTCTGGTGTACTTTTTGCGAGCTTTTTATCCGCCATCTCATTACATTGCATAAAACCTAATCTGTGTATAAATTCAATTTACAAATTCAAACAAATTTTTCAAGGCATTTCAACGCCTTTGATAAAACATTATTACTGCTCCATTTGCTTCAGTAAGCGGGAAAGTGCAGACGATGACGCGTGTAAATTCTGTAAAAAAAAACTAAGACGTCTAATTTCATAGAAATACCAGTTTTGGCTCAATTGGAAAAATTGTATCAGAGAGAAAAATTCAGAGAATTATTGAGTCATAGATTCACTCGTCAAAAGAAATTTGAAAATAATTATGAAGACATTTACGATGGTTCAATGTATAAATATTTGGTTGAAACAGGTTTTTTAACATCCATCAACACTATATCATTCATTTGGAATACTGATGGCGTTCCACTATTTAAATCATCTAACTTTGGAATTTGGCCATTCTATTTTGCAATCAATGAACTCCCTTACAGTCAGAGATTTAAAAAAGAAAACATGATTATAGCTGGTTTATGGTTTGGTTCTTCAAAGTCAAAGGCCAATGAATTCATGAGAGCATTCCGCGATGACTTAAAACAATTATATCGTGGTGTTTCGTTCAAGATTCCTAATTCCGACGATCCAATACAGATACGAGGTATAGTAATAGGGGGAACGTGTGACTTACCAGCGAAAAGTACATTTCTAAATATGAAACAGTTTAACGGACAATACGGCTGTCAAACATGCAAACAAAAAGGTGAAAATCTCGGTCGAGTTCGTTTTTACCCTTACGAAAATCATATCGAAATGCGCACTTCTAATGAAACAAAACAATTCGCCGAAAAAGCTTTGCAAACTTCAAAAGCTGTATTTGGAGTAAAAGGGCCCTCAGAATTGAGTAAATTTGTGTTCAATTTTATTGAAGCAACAGCAATTGATGTGATGCATTGCGTTTATCAAGGAATGATGAAAAAATTAGGATATTTTTGGTTCGACACCGAAAATCATCATCATCCTTCTTCATTATCTAAATTTTTAGATATAATTAGTAAGCGAATTTCTCAAATTTCTCCAATCAAATCTGTCGCGAGGTTACCACGAACAGTTTCAGATTTTAGCCATTGGAAAGCTTCGGAGTTGAAATTATTTCTTTTAGTGTATAGCTTACCCGTACTCAGTGATATTATGGATCAGAGATATTTAGATCACCACAAATTATTAGTTTTCGCTATTTATTTGTTGAATCAAGACTCTATTTCGACTGAACTAAATAAACAGGCTTCTCGAATGCTTCATGAGTATGTTTCACGATTTGGATATCTATATGGAAGAATATCAATGAGCATTAACGTTCATCTATTATTGCATCTACCTGAAATAGTTGAAAGATTTGGACCTCTATGGACCGTTTCATGCTTCCGTTTTGAGAACATGAATGGGATATTGAAGAGCTTAGTTCACGGAACAAAATGCCCAGACTTACAAATATCTTCATCACTATCAATGCTTTTCAATTATTCAGATTTAAAGAGAAAATATTTAGTAGAAGGCAGTGATTTACATGAGTTTTGTACAAATTTAGATTCAAAATTAAGATTGAAATGCCACCAAAAATTTGGGACGATTTCAATAGTTGGTAAAACTAATAAAATTCCAAGTGTACCTCAATTTCTTCTCGACCTTTTTCAAAACTTAAATGTAGAAATTAGTAAAGTTCATCTTTTCTATAGGTTATTAAAAAATGGAATGATAATCGATTCTTCTATGTATAATCGTGCAAAGAGAACAAAAACTTCTGTCGTCAAGTATATTTTGAATGAGATTCTATATGTTGGTGCTATAGAAGTTTTCGTAAAAATTTGTAGCTGCGAATGTGAGAAACAATGTAATCAATGCGATGATAGCATATGTAAAAATTATGCAGTGATACATAACTACTCTGTAAAAGAAATATTTTATTGTTCACTGACTGGTACTTACTTACCTTTTGTTTATACTCGTGATAAAATTGAGAAAAAAATTCTCATCCCTGTAAAATGTATACAGACAGTTCTATTTGAGATTAATGTTGGAAGAGTGACTCATATAATTGAACCTGTTAACTCAATTGAAGAGGAATAAATGATTCTACCTTATTGAATACACTTGAATTTTGTGTTGATATTTGGAATGAATGCTATAGATGGCCACACTAATGCATGGAATCGTATTCCACGAGTTGCATAAAATATTTTATGCAATAGTGATCAAAGGCGAATTTTACGCATCGATTTTAGAGCGTAAATAAAATCTTACGCACTAGTACGATAACACTAGTGCGTGAAATCGCATTTTAGACATGAAAATTGATGCGTAAGATGAGCGTTTATGATCACGTATACCATAAAAGCATTTCAAAGTTCAGTCTGGCATTAACTCTATGCTCATTTGCCAGACTTACTCTAAAAAAATTTTAAATCTGGCAAAGAGTCTGATATCAAGTCTGGGCTCATTTACTAGACTTAACCAAGAAAAGTTATAAGTCTATCAGATAGTCTGGCTTTGAGTCTGGGCTGATTTGCCAGACTTAATCAAGAAAAATGTTAAGTCTCGCAAAAACATTGGCGTCAAGTCTGGCAACACTTGCCAGACTTGTTCGGGGAAAATCGTAAGTCTGGCATAGTGGCCAACGCGAGACTTCAGCCAGACTTATGCCAGACATGCATAGCCAGACTTGAGCCAGACTCGAGCCTGACATAAATTTTTACACGGGTGTGTCCATTTTTACAACTACCTAAAAAGCTTTAGCTCGTTGTATTAATATTTTTTCAAACATATTGAGAGTCTTTATCTCGTCTGGCACTTCTTTAACGAATAGTTCATTTAAAATGCACATAGATGGCAAAGAATTATTTTTCAAATTAAGCAAACAAGTTGAACAAATCATTCTGTTACTCATATCTTGAGATTTATAGAATTGAATCAATTCATGCATATACTGATTTGTCTGAAAACCTAATAATTCAGAAATCACATTGGTTGTATTTTTTTTCAAAAAATTTCAGATTTCGAGCGCAAAAAAGTCTTTCACAAGAGATACAAGGAATAGAAGGTGGATCTGTATCTATTTTTCTATACTCTTTTATCCCTATCTTATATTTTTCTTTGAGTTCTGTTTCATCCAAACATATTTCATTTTCGTTCAACTTTGCAGGCTTATGAATCCTATCCATTTCTAGTACGATTCTTCTTAATTCTGCAACATCATTGATATTCAAAGCACTTTCGATATTTTCAATTTTAGTATCACACTGTCTTATCTTATATATTGTTCTTGTAATAGTTCGTAATTGAGAGTAATGGATTGACAAAATTTTAAGTTTTAAAAATATGGGACGATCGTAACATTTTGAGGAGTGCCCCAACTTAACTACTTTAGGATCTCGGAACGAACAATTATCAATATTTCTAATAAAATCTCTCCCATTTGAGTATGTTAAGTCCATTATATTTTCAAATAATTTTTTAACATCCTCTAGCAAATCAGGATTGACCGTCTTACAATTTTCAGTGCACACCCACGATTTTTCCTGTGGTTTGGTAACCGAAGAATTTTTGCATGATTGGTCATTTTTATTCCCAGGGATATTTTTTATTTCGTCATTTACAAGTTGAACTTTGTACGCGGCATTAGGGAAATAGCCTTCTGATCCAGGAGTATGTTTTGGGTGACCACATAGAGCTGTGAGAGCACATCTTTCATTATCCCGTATCGGCAAATTACAAATACGTGTTAACTTTACCTCAACATATCTTTTAAGATTTTGTAAGTTCTTCTTTAGCTGACGAACATAATCATCTCTGATATAAATAGGTATAGGTAATAACTTTCCGGTATTTATTTTCTCGTTGATCATTTTATATTTCTTTTTTTTTTATTGACTAAATTAATTTTGTTTTTTGTTCCAAGATTGACTTGTTTTTTTTCCATTTTTTCAATCAGATTTTTATGATACATTTTTCCCATCTCTTTTCGTATATAACTTTTGTTTTTATGATATGAATTTTTCCGCTTTGCTAAGACTAATTCTCTATTACGCTTATAATGATCTCGCCAGTACTGTTTCCGATCTTTAGTCTGAACTATCTCTATCTTTATTATTTAGGAAGTTGGAAGACATCTCAGAAGTATCATTTGTGTTCGTATCTGATACTTCAATAATTTTTCGCTTAACACCTAATTTTTCTTGTTTTTCAAAATCCGCAGTTTGTGTTCTATTTGTACTACCAATGATTGTTAGTACGAACTTGTTGACAGAAGTACTGTTCGGCATTGAATAATTTTTTAATATTATTGGTACTTCTTCTAAGAATACTAAATAACAATCTTTGGCATTAAGTGGCCAAGGATTCACACGAACCTGCGAATCGTCAGCTTTATACCAGAACGAATCTTGTCGTAACATACAAGTAGAATGTGCTTCGTTCACAGATTGGCCGTGATGAAATATTGCACTCTTTATTTCGAATGACTTGTCGTTAATCACTAATGATTTTCCCTGGATATTGTTTAATTCTAAGTCAGGATTTTTGTAAGCACGCCCGATTCTATAATTAGAAAATATCAAGAGTTGTAAAATTATAACATTTCCATGTGAATGTAACATTGTTTGCTCTTGAACTTTACTTTTGCATCCTCTATTCCCGCATTGGATATCGACTGTCTCTAATTTATTCAGATTAAAATTTACAATATCTTGTAAAGAAAGATTAGTATACGAGGGTGGGAAAGCTAATTGCAATATCAAATTTGGTAAAGTTTGACTAGATTTAGCATTACAATTATGACATATCCGTTCTATCGTCAATTCATGCTTAATAGTAGATTGTAAATTTTCTGATTTCGTGCAAAGGGCCATAATAAATTCGGCTACATCCTGTTTATCTTGTTCATATTGACAACTAGTATCCTTTCTTAAACCTTTAATGTCAACGTAATTTTTCAATAAATACTGATTGAATACAGAGTTCAAGAATGTTGGTTCAGGATTAGCTAAAAATATTTGTCTTATCAATTTGCAACAAAAGAGACTTTGCACTGATGCATTGGCGTAACAAAAAACTCCATCATCATTCGGTAAACCAATGATACTATAGGAGTCATTACTTTGTGCAACGCTCACAATGTGACGGTCATTTATAAATTTTGGGAAATCCATTAATGCATTTTTCTTATACATATTATAAAGATGGAGTCGTAATGATTTTTGATCATATACAATTTGTGCAGGATCTTCTTTGAAACATATAGACGTTGCAAAAGCGATTGCAAAAACACCACAATCAGTGGCATTATTTTGATTCTGTACTTTCGGGAAACTTATAGAAAGTTCATCGAAGTATGGAAATAGTTTTCTCAGGAATTTATCATGACTGTTGTGCAACTTATTCAAATTCATTGAATCATAAATAAAAATGGTTATTCCGTCATGATAACAGCAAACCCTATGACCTCCTGAACATTTTTGACATAGATCTTCACAGCTATGCGATAACTGTACACCGTGACAATTATAAAATGAAACAGACATTTGATTATATTACAACGTACTGTATACATATAAATCGACCAGAGTAGGTGATTCTTATGTAATTAAACCTCATCTATCGAATGGTGAAGTCTATTTTGCGAAAAGACGGACTGTTAATAAAATCAGAAAATTATTTTTTCATGAAATTATGGGAGGAACTTGAACTGCTGATATTCTTGTAGCCGAGGAAAAATGAGTGAGATTTGACCAAGTCCAACGGTGATTGGGTATTTATTTTAAATGCAATAATTAATACAAATTATCATAATTAACCCTGCGGTTGTGGATTAAGCCGTAAAGTCGTTCGGACATTTCGCTCGACCGAGGCAATTTCAGTTCAGTCGATGACGATCATGCGAGTTTGGTTAGAGTACGCTAGGGATTTTTCGGAAACTACGCGCTATGTTGTGTTTACAAAAGTGCGCAAGGGAAACATAACCATATGATTCGCCAGTGACAGCAGAGAGAGCATCACCCCAGTATAGCCCGCGAAACTAGTACGATAAAATTAGCCTCCAAAAACCCTGTTTCGTAAAAAAGATAATCGACAGCACTTTAAAAATACTAGGGTGTACGTTGGTTTCTCAATATGAATTGGTCAATTCTGTCGATAATTCTTACCACTGGAACATTGTTAAAAATAATTGGAGAAAGTTGTCTAGCCGTTGTATGGCATCCGACGTGAGTTTCCCGGCAAATAATCTGTTCAAATTCGAAAAATTTCTCCATCAAAATTCGTCGCCTCCAAGCAAGGAAGGGCCAACTCAGCGTCCCGTTAAAAAAGTGGCCAACTCACAGTCCATGTAAAAATGGGCCAACTCGCAGTCCGTGTAAAAAGGGTCAACTTGCAGTCCGTGTAAAAAGGGACCAGCTCAGGCGAGTTTTTGATTTCATATAAAATTAAATTGACCTAGAAGTCGTTTCTTTTGAATATTCATGGAACAAAAACAATGAGCATTTGAGGATCAGGCTAGCCTTCTGAAGCGCATCTGTTAGGTGATTTTCTTGTAATCCACATAGCTTAGACTCATTTTGAGCTCATTTTGAGCGCAAGAGAATTTCGTCGCCTGGGAAATTCGTGAACATGAGTTTTTGAGGTCGGTGTCTCCGAATCCGACCTCGGATATTCAAAATTCAAATTGGAGCCTCTAAGATTGCCTACCGAAATTTTGAAGAGATACTGGATTTTGTACGAGTAGATAGCGTCAAACCATTAGATTCATAGGCAAAATTAAAAAAAAAATTGTGATTTTTCTTTTGCCGATGGTAATTGTTCGCTCGTGAACAAATGGAATAACTTTTTCCTGTAGAGTTTTTGGAGAAAGTTCATGCACGTAATCGATTATGTGTATTTTTTGACGAATCTAAATAAAAAATCGTTGACCCCCCCTCCCGCCAATTTTAGAATATGGAATACGGTTTTTTTCTTCAAAAGATCATTTCTAACTCAATTGTAATCATTCTATCATGAAACTGAGTACTATTCATCTTGAAAAGTCTGGGAGTTGTATGGCAGTTATATGGCAGTCGTATGGCAGTCATACGGCAGTCGTATGGCAGCCACGACAGTTGTATGGCAGTTATATGGCAATTGTACGTTGTCATATTGTAGTTGTATGACAGTTATGTGGCATTTTAAATGCAAAACAATTGCCATACACTTACGTGACATGTGTCAGACGGTTGCCACACAATTTCTTTTACCGCTGCCAGGCAAGATCTACATAAGTGCCATATGAAATTCAGGAATCTGCTACAGTGTTCACGTATACTAGGCATTGATCGGAATTGATATCATCATTCATTGTCTACCAACTGCCAACGAATATTTATCATATTCGTAAATTACTCAACTCTCTTGATAGAATAGATTTGGGATCAATTCTCGCTATAAATTACATAGGTACATAATAAAAACTTTATACATACTGCCATATAACTGCCATATGATCCCCAGATCCATGCTATACAATTGCGATACGACTGCCATACGATTGCCATACAATTGCGATACGACTGCCATACGATTGCCATATAACTTCCATACGACTGTCATATAACTGTCATACTACTGCGATATGACTGCCATACAATTGCCATATAACAGGAGTACATTTACGATATAACTGCCAAACAACTACCATATCCTTGCGTAAAATGTGTCAGACAGGTGCCAAACAATCCCTTCTACCGCTGCCAACTGGCGATTCCGATTTATCAATTCCGATCACTGTAAAGTATACGTCAACACTGTAGCAAATTTCTGAATTTAAGGGGGTAGCCTACCTAAATTTTAACATGGTTAAAAAAAATCGTACGAGGCTGTAAATTTATATTTTAATTCATTTTTTTACGGCGGTTTCAATGACGTATCGACCACCCCGGTAGAAAAATTTTTTCAATTTTTTAGAACGTACTTGGGATTTTTTTTCTCGGCTCCTAGAAGTATAATTGCAAAACCGATACGTACTTTTGTGGACATTGTATTGAGGAACCCTCAAAAAAATTCTCAGCCCAAACCACTGAAAATAAGTCTCAATTATTCACCTCCTCCTGCATCACGTTTCCACCTTCATTCTGCAACGTCATAAAGATATCCATTTGATTCACACAAAGTAATTAGCATACATGGGATGTTTGTGTGTTTGTGTGTTTGTGTGTGTCTGTGTGTGTGTGTGTACACACACACACACACACACACACACAAATACACACACAAACACACACGCACACACACACATCTTCCCACGCACACATCACATGTATGCTGATTACTTTGTGTGAATCAAATGGATATCTTTATGACGTTGCAGAATGAAGGTGGAAACGTGATGCAGGAGGAGGTGAATAATTGAGACTTATTTTCAGTGGTTTGGGCTGAAAATTTTTTTCAGGGTTCCTCAATACAATGTCCACAAACGTACGTATCGGTTTTGCGATTAGACTTCTAGGAGCCGAGAAAAAAAATCCCAAGTACGTTCTAAAAAATTGAAAAAATTTTTTTACAGTGAAAAAAATTGTTTTCCGGGGTGGTCGATACGTCATTGAAACCGCCGTAAAAGAATGAATTAAAATATAAATTTACAGCCTCGTGCGATTTTTTTTAACCATGTTAAAATTTAGGTAGGCTACCCCCTTAATATGTCGCTTATGTAGCACTTGCCTGGCGGCGATAAAAGAAATTGTTTGACAACTTTCTGACACATGGTATGGCAGTCATATCGCAGTAGTATGGCAGTTACATGGCAGTCGTATCGAAGTTATGAGGCAATCATATGGTAATTATATGGAAGTTGTATGGCAGTTATATGGCAATCTTATGGCAGTTGTATGGTAGTTGTATGGCAATCGTATGGCAGCCATATGGCAATTGTATGGCAGTTGTATGGCATTTGTATGGCATAGGTCCAGCGATTATATGGCTGTTGTTTGAATGAATTTTTCATTATGTACCTACGTAATTTTCTAGCGTCAGCAGATCCCACATCTATTCTATCAAGATAGTTGAGTAATTTGCGAATATAATAAATATTCCGTAGTTGAGACAATATTTGAGGATATCATTTCGAATCAATGTCTAGTATACGTGAACACTATAGCAGATTTCTGAATCTAGTATGGCAGTTATGTAACACTTGTCTAGCTACGGTCAAAGAAATTGTTTGGCATCTGTCTGACACATGTCACGCAAGTCTATGGCGGTTATATAGCAGTTGTATGGTAGTCATATTGCACTCTATGGTGGTTATATGGCAATTGTATGACAGTTATATTGCAGTTGTATAGTATCTGTATGGCAGTCACATGACAGTTGTGTGGCAGTTATATGGCAGTCGTATGGCGGTTATAAAGCAGTTGTATGGCAGTTGCATGGCAGTCGTATCGCAGTCATATGGCAGTTGTATAACAGTTATGCGGCAGTTTCATGGCATGGGTCTGGCGATTATAAGGCAGTTGTATGTATGAATTCTTCAAAACGTACATACATAAGTAGTTATCTAGTGTCAGCAGATCCCGCGTCAATTCTCTCAACAGAGTTGAGTCATTTACCAGGATGATTAATAATCCGCAGTTGTTAACCAATGGTTGATGACAAAGTTGCCAGATTGGGCGATTTCTTGTCAAATTATTGATTATGGAATCGCGGATTTTTTCGATTTTTGACAATTTCAAATCGTTGATTTTGATTTTTGAGAATTCAAATTGGAGCCTCTAAGATTGCCTACCGGAATTATGAAAAGATACTGGATTTTGTACGAGTAGCTAGCGTCGAACTATTGGATTCACAAGTAAAATAAAAAAAAAATACTCGTGATTTTTCTTTTGCTTATGGTAATTGTTCGCTCGTGAATAAATGGAATAACTTCCTCCTGTAGAGTCTTTGGAGAGAGTTGATGCATGTAATCGATTGTATGTATTTTTTGATGAATTCAAATAAAAAATCGTTGACCCCTCCCGTCTGATTTTAGAATATGGAATACGATTTTTTTTTTCAAAAGATCATCTCTAACCCAATTGTAATCATTATATTTTGAAACTGAACAATATTCATCTTGACAAGTCTGGGAGTTGTATGGCGGTTGTCTGGGACTTGCAAGGCAGTTATATGGCAGTTGCATAAAAGATATATCGCAGTCGTATGTCCGTCACATGACAGTTGTATGGCAATTATATGGCAGTTGTATGGCGATTGTATGGCAGTTGTATGGCGATTGTATGGCAGTTGTATGGCAGTTGTATGCCGATTGTATGGCAGTTGTATGGCAGTCGTATGGCGGTTGTATGGCAGTTGTATGGCAGTCGTATGGCGGTTGTATGGCAGTTGTATGGCGATTGTATGGCAGTTGTACGGCGATTGTATGGAAGTTGTATGGCGATTGTATGGAAGTTGTATGGCAGTTGTATGGAAGTTGTATGGCAGTTGTATGGCAATTGTATGACAGTTATATGGCAGTTTTATGGCATGGGTCTGGCGATTATATGGCAGTTGTATGTATAAATTTTTCAAAATGTACCTAAGTAGTTATCTAACGTCAGCAGATCCCGCGTCGATTCTCTCAACAGAGTTGCGTCATTTACGAGGATGATTAATAATCCGCAGTTGGTAGCCACCCACACAGCATGGAATATTCCAGGGAAATATTTCGGAAGATTCCTCTGGAATATTCCAGTGCAAGATTTCTGGAAGATTTCTGAAATATATCAATGCAGCGTTCAAAAACCAAACTAGAAATCATTCAGAGGAATATTCCAGAAATCTTCCAGAAATCTTCCACTGAAATATTCCAGTGAAATTGTCCAAAATATTCCATTGGAATATTTCAGAAATATTTTTTTGTAAGATTTTGAGAGTTAAAAGCTGCGTTGAAATATTCCAGAAATCTTCTACTGGAAGATTCCATGGAATATTTCTGGAAGCTTTCTGGTAGATTCCTTTGGAAGGTTCCTAAATGTCCGAGGCTGCGTTGGAATATTCCAGAAATCTTCCACTGGAAGATTCCGTGGAATATTTCTGGAAGCTTTCTGGGAAATTTCTTTGAAAGGTTTCTAAATGTTCGAGGCTGCGTTGGAATATTCCAGAAATCTTCCACTGGAAGATTCCGTGGAATATTTCTGGAAGCTTTCTGGGAAATTTCTTTGAAAGGTTTCTAAATGTTCGAGACCAAATTGGAACATTTCCGAAATCTTCCACTGGAAGATTCCGTAAAATATTCCTGGAAGCTTTTTGAGAGATTTCTTTGGAAGGTTTCTAAATGCCCGAGGCTGCGTTGGGATATTCCAGAAACCTTCAACTGGAAGATTCCGTGAAATTTCTCTGGAAGCTTTTTGGAAGATTTCTTTGGGAGGTTTCTAAATGCCCGAGGCTGCGTTGGAATATTCCAGAAATCTTCCACTGGAAGATTCCGTGAAATATTTCTGGAAGCTTTTTGGAAGATTTCTTTGGAAGGTTTCTAAATGTCCGAAACTACGTTGAAATATTCCAGACATCTCTCACTGGAAGATTCCGTGGAATATTCCTGGAAGCTTTCTGGAAAATGTCTTTGAAAGGTTTCTAAATGTCCGAGACTGCGTTGGAATATTACAGAAATCTTCCACTGGAAGATTCCGTAAAATATCTCTGGAAGCTTTTTGAGAAATTTCTTTGGAAGGTTTTTAAATGCCCGAGGCTGCGTTGGGATATTCCAGGAACCTTCCACTGGAAGATTCCGTGAAATTTCTCTGGAAGCTTTTTGGAAGATTTCTTTGGGAGGTTTCTAAATGCCCGAGGCTGCGTTGGAATATTCCAGAAATCTTCCACTGGAAGATTCCGTGAAATATTTCTGGAAGCTTTTTGAGAGATTTCTTTGGAAGGTTTCTAAATGCCCGAGGCTGCGTTGGGATATTCCAGGAACCTTCCACTGGAAGATTCCGTGAAATTTTTCTGGAAGCTTTTTGGAAGATTTCTTTGGGAGGTTTCGAAATGCCCGAGGCTGCGTTGGAATATTCCAGAAATCTTCCACTGGAAGATTCCGTGAAATATTTCTGGAAGCTTTTTGGAAGATTTCTTTGGAAGGTTTCTAAATGTCCGAAACTACGTTGAAATATTCCAGACATCTCCCATTGGAAGATTCCGTGGAATATTCCTGGAAGCTTTCTGGAAAATGTCTTTGAAAGGTTTCTAAATGTCCGAGACTGCGTTGGAATATTTCAGAAATCTTCCACTGGAAGATTCCGTAAAATATCTCTGGAAGCTTTTTGAGAAATTTCTTTGGAAGGTTTCTGAATGCCCGCGGTTGCGCTGGAATATTCCAGAAATCTTCCACTGGAAGATTCCGTGAAATTTTTCTGGAAACTTTTTGGAATATTTCTTAGGGAGGTTTCTAAATGCCCGAGGCCGCGTTGGAATATTCCAGAAATCTCCCAATGGAATTTTTATTGGTTCTTCGTGAATGATCATTGGAATATTTCAGGAATCTTCGAGAAATCTTCCAATGGAAGATTCCAAGTTATATTGCTGGAATCTTCCAGAAATCTTCCAATGAAATATTCCAAGATATATTTCTGGAAACTTCCAGAAATCTTCCAATGGAAGACTTATTGGTTGTTTAAAAATGACTATTGGAATATTTCAGAAATCTTCCAGTGGAAGATTTCTGGAAGTTTCCAAATCCATCTCCCAAATATTTCAATGATCTTTTGAAAAAAAATCGTATTCCATATTCTAAAATCGGAGGGGGAGGAGGTCAACGATTTTTCATTTGAATTCATCAAAAAATACATACAATCGATTACATGCATCAACTTTCTCCAAAGACTCTGCAGGAAAAGTTTTTCCATTTGTTCATGAGCGAACAATTACCATAAGCAAAAGAAAAATCAAGAGTATTTTTTTTTATTCTACTTATGAATCCAATAGTTCGACGATATCTACTCGTACAAAATCCAGTATCTTTTCATAATTCCGGTAGGCAATCTTAGAGGCTCCAATTTGAATTCTCAAAAATCAAAATCAACGATTCAAAATCGTCAAAAATCGAAAAAATCCGCAATTCCATGATCAATAATTTGACAAGAAATCGCCCAATCTGGCAACTCTGTCACCAACCATAGGCTACCAACTGCGGATTATTAATCATCCTCGTAAATGACTCAACTCTGTTGAGAGAATCGACGCGGGATCTGCTGACGCTAGATGACTACTTAGGTACATTTCGAAGAATTCATACATACAACTGCCATATAATTGCCAGACCCATGCCATAAAACTGCCGCATCACTGTTATACAACTGCCATATGACTGCGATACGACTGCCATGCAACTGCCATACAACTGCTATATAACCGCCATAGATTTGCGTGACATGTGTCAGACAGATGCCAAACAATTTCTTTGATCGTAGCTAGACAAGTGCTATATGACGATGAAACATTCATTCAAATAACTGTCATATAATCGCCAGACCCATGCCATACAAATGCCGTACAACTGCCATACAATTGCCACATAGCTGCCATACGATTGCCATACAACTGCCATACAACTGCCATATAATTACCATATGATTGCCATATAACTTCGATACGACTGCCATGTAACTGCCATACTACTGCGATATGACTGTCATACAATTGCCATATAACCGGAGTACTTATGCGATTTAACTGCTGAACTGCCATACCCTTGCGTGAAGTGTGTCAGAAAGTTACTGTTCCGGTCAATAACGCACGATATCCAGAAACGCGAGTAAAGCGCGATTCGCGACGACGATTCGTAAACGGCGTACAAAGTAGACGCACACGCGGATGGATTATGACGGCCGGGGAAGAAAAGGCGCCCGAGTTCAATATAGACGTGACCGCGCGCGCGTATACCTTAGGCGCGCTTGGGAAGGGAACAGGCCGCGCGCACGTGACTACCTGGGCCGCGCCGGCTGCGCGCCATCCGTCCGGTCATATAACCATAAACCGCGTCGCGGACGGAGCTCGGCCTCGTTTCAACCGCCGCAACGTTCGATCGGCAAAGGGCAATTAACACTGGGAGCGAGGGAAGTTTGAGGTCCGAGCCAAGTATTCATAATCCGCTAATCCGCTCGCTCGCCACGTCTCTGAAAAAGCCTAAACCGCGGCCTAACCGACCAGACAAAAAAGGCGCCCAGGGACGCTTTCCCACGACTCCGCGCGTATATCGGCCCACAGCTTCGTCCATCAACGTGTGTCGATCACACGTACCAGTGTGAGAAGAAATGAGGTTTAAACATTAGTTTAATTGATGCAAGATGCGAGAATTACATGCTCGAAATGTACGTGTATACGCGTATATATGTATGTGTATGTGTACGTGTATATGTGTGTGTGTGTGTGTGTGTGTGTGTGTGTATGTGTGTGTGTGTGTGTGTGTGTGTGTGTGTGTGTTGTGTGTGTGTGTGTGTGTGTGTGTGTGTGTGTGTGTGTGTGTGTGTGTGTATGTGTATATGTTCGTGTGTGTATGTATGTGTATACGTTCGTGTGTGTATGTATGTGTATATATATAGGCCCACAAATGCCGAACGCTCTCCACATGCGCGGACACCACAGGTGTACCGTGGCCTGAAAGCCGCTAGACTGAACGATCAGTGGATCGTTCGAGTACTCGACCCCGATAGGAGGTAACTCCTGGACATGAGGGTCACACTGCTCGAGGGTGCAACAAGGCATCCTCGAGGCATTTCGGCGAAACTAGAGAGCGGGAGGCAGGGCGGCGTGCTCCGAATATCCCAAAGTTCAGGCCATGGCCAGCCGACGGATGGGACGGGGGAGGGGGGGCCTGCGTGAACGCAGGGCCCCAAAACGGCTCTCCCGTCAACGATACGGCTGGGGGCTGAGAGGGAGGAGTAAAAACGGTAAAGAGAGGGAGGGATGGACTCGGCTCGTGGCAAAGCTGCAACTGCACTTCATGATTAGTGCGAAGGCAGAGTTTCCCTCTACAGTGTCGGTCTCAAACCGAAGTAATTTTAAGCCGCGATTGTTTTTTATTTGATTATTTATTATTGAGCAATTGTATGATATCGCGATTTTGTAGCGTATGATGAGGGCACTGGAGGCATCACTGATGAGTCCACCTCCAGTGTTTGGACGAAACGCTTAATCTTCCCTCCATTTTGATACTCAATTATAAATTAAAAAGAGTTGAAATGGAGAGAAGATTTTAGCATCTAACGAATTTTCGAATCACCTTTGTATTAAAATAAATTTGTATAAAAAAACCCTCTCGATCCTTCCTCTGCCGCGAACAGTTACCAAACAATTTCTTTTACCGCCGCCAGGCAAGTGCTACATAAGCGACATATGAAATTTAGAAATCTGCTACAGTGTTCACGTATACTTTACAGCGATCGGAATTGATAAATCGGAATCGCCAGCAGCAGCGGTAGAATGGATTGTTTGGCAACTATCTGACACATTTTACGCAAGGATATGGTAGTTGTTTGGCAGTTATATCGTAAATGTACTCCTGTTATATGGCAATTCTATGGCAGTCATATCGCAGTAGTATGACAGTTACATGACAGTCGTATGGAAGTTATATGGCAATCGTATGGCAGTTGTATGACAGTTATATGGCAATCGCATCGCAACTGTATGGCAATCGTATGGCAGTTACGTCGCAATTGTATAGCATGGGTCTGGGGATTATATGGCAGTTATATGGCAGTTGTATGTATGAAGTTTTTATTATGTACCCATGCAATTTCTAGCGACAATTGATCCCAAATCTATCCCTAGTAAAAATAATTTTTGTACATAATTGTACAAAAATATACAAAAACGTATAGAAATGAACAAAAACGTACAAAAACGTAGAAAAACATACAAAAATGTTTATAACTGTTCCATTTGGAACAACTTTGAAAAACTGTTCACATACTCACTACACTTTTGTACAATTTTGTACACTTTTCTACAATTTTATACGTTTTCGTACGTTTCCGTACATTTTTATACGGTTTTGTATGTTTTTGTACGTTTTAATATGGTTATGTATGCTTTTGTACATTTTTGTACGTTTGTATACGTTTTTGTACGTTTTTGTACATTTTTGTACGTTTTTGTACGTTTTTGTATGGTTATGTATGCTTTTGTACATTTTTGTACGTTTGTATACGTTTTTGTACGTTTTTGTACATTTTTGTATATTTTTGTACGTTTGTATACATTTTTGTACGTTTTTGTACTTTTTTGTATGTTTATGTATGCTTTTGTACATTTTTGTACGTTTGTATACGTTTTTGTACGTTTTTGTATATTTTTGTACATGTTTGTACGTTTTTGTACGTTTTTGTATGTTTATGTATATTTATATGCATATGTATACGTTTTTTTATACTTTAAAGAAACCCTTTCAGTAACTCAATCTTTATTACATATCTATATAAAATTACATTCATTTGATCATTTTTACATGAAAAAATTGAACAATTTATTTTTGTAATCAAAATTTGATCTGAACAGTTCATCATACTACAAATAACATGTACATTAGTTTGATTTTTTACCCATGGCACCTTCAGCAATTGTGCTACAATAAAATTGATCACCGCAATGTATGAGTAAACTGGGTCTAATTATATCATTACACCGTATAAAAGTAAAATCACTGAGCTGTCTATTTACAATTTTGACATGATTCACATTCGCATTAAAGCACTCATATTTTACATTTAGTACATTCATGAAAATTATTACAATATCAGTATCGACGTACTTCATTTTGCATATATTTCTTATTAATCCAAATACAGAATAATTTGTCACAATGATAGAATCGTTGTTTCTTTTAGATTTTATATAAGAGCAACTACTATATCGGCGACCTTTATAAATAAATTTCATGTATCTATAACATTCTCTCAGCTTTGTCACATAAAAAATTTCCCTGAGGCACATAATTTCATTTCCTTTAAGTCTATAATTTTTTTTTCTTCCAAAGGCTATCACCACCTGGGTATATAATTAAAAATAAGATCAAAGACTAAACATCAAAGAATAACATAATGTAGGCGTACACAAAGGTTGTGATTCGATTAACAAATGCGCACACGAGGTGGTGAAACTCGTGTGCGCGGGAGTAGGATCTTGAGCGGGAACAGTGTGGCAAATAAAGAGTCAAACGGTTCTGACGAACACAATGTTTATTTAACTCTAGGGGCGAAGTTACACAGAAGGGCAGCGAGCCCTGGGTCGCGTCTCGCGGGCCGGAGCGAGAGAGAGCGTGAACGCGTGTTGGCCGGGAGAGAGAGAGATGGCGATCGGACGGCACTTACTCGGCGATGTGCTCCGGCGCTAGGCGAGGCTCGTCCTCGGCTCGGTCTCGGCGTGCGGTGGCGAAGGGGATGACGTGGGAAATCGGTCCGCTAGTGTCCTCGTGGTCGCGATAGCCCGGCGGTCTCGTGGTTTCGAGGGCTCGTCGTATCGCGCGCGAGGGCCGGCAATAAACTGATAAGCTTCCGCCGCGCGCTGGGCCGGCCGAGCTTGCTTCGACCGTGTCCGGCTGACGTCACGCGGCGCGAGGTTTGAATCCCGATCGCGGCGCGGTCTCTCTCGCTCTCTCTTACCTTGTCGACAGCGCTGGCTCTCTCGCTGGGCGCTGAAACATAACTTAAAATTAACAAACAATATAATATTGTGGAGAGAGATCTCACAGGGCCTGATAATGAATTATCCGCCCGTGACTATATATATATATATATATATATAACAAAACATATTACTTAAATGTAAATTTGTTGTGCAATTTCATTGCATTTCGTACTTTATACTTGTGTTTGAACAAAAATTTTCAATTGATATTTTAAATATATTGCTTAAGGGATGTGATTTAGAAATACATTTTTCAATATTTCGTTAATATTCTTCAATTATTTTGTAAGACAAATGTGTGCTCAATAAATAAGATTGAGTGAACATTTCCCTGTTTCAGAATTTATTGAATATATTACAAAATTTTTTTTTTCTTCCAAAGGCTATTACCACCTGGGTATGTGCCTAATATTACAAAATACATTCTATATTAACAGAGAATGTCAAGTTCAATTCCACTATGTTAATCTCCTATGAAACGTACAAAAACGTACAAAAACGTACGAAACTGTACATAAGCGTATGAAAACGTACAAAAACGTATAAAAACGTACAAAAACATACGAAAACGTACAAAAACGTAAAAAAACGTACGAAACTGTACGAAACTGTACAAAACTGTACATAATCATACGAAAACGTACAAAAACGTACAAAAACGTACAGAAACGTACAGAAACATACGAAAACGTACAAAAACGTAAAAAACGTACGAAACTGTACGAAACTGTACAAAACTGTACATAATCATACGAAAACGTACAAAAACGTACAAAAACGAACAGAAACGTACAGAAACACTAAAAATGTACAAAAATGGATATAAATGTATTTTTTGTTCCAAATAGGACGTTTATAAACGGTTTTGTACGTTTTTGTACGTTTTGTACATTTTTGTACGTTTCTGTGAGGAAGTTATTTTTACTAGGGATTCTATCAAGAGAGTTGAGTAATTTACGAATATGATAAATATTCTGCAGTTGGTAGCCAATGAATGATGATATCAATTCCGATCAATGCCTAGTATACGTGAACACTGTAGCAGATTTCTGAATTTCATATGGCACTTATGTAGAACTTGCCTGGCAGCGGTAAAAGAAATTGTGTGGCAACCGTCTGACACATGTCACGTAAGTGTATGGCAATTGTTTTGCATTTGAAATGCCATATAACTGTCATACAACTGCGATATGACTGCCGTAGAAGTACAATATGACAGCCGTACAATTCCCATACAACTGCCATACAACTGCCATACAACTGTCATGACTGCCATACGACTGCCATATAACTGCCATACAACTCCCAGACTTTTCAAGATGAATATAGCTCAGTTTCAAGATGAAATGATTACAATTAAGTTAGAAATGATCTTTTGAAAGAAAAACCGTATTCCATATTCTAAAATCGGAGGGGGGGGTTTATTTAGATTCGTCAAAAAATACACATAATAGATTACGTGCATGAACTTTCTCCAAAAACTCTACAGGCAAAAGTTATTCCATTTGTTCACGAGCGAACAATTACCATTGGCAAAAGAAAAATCACGGTTTTTTTTCAATTTTGCCTAAGAATCTAATGGTTTGACGCTATCTACTCGTACAAAATCCAGTATCGTTCCAAAATTCCAGTAGGTAATCTTAGAGGCTCCAATTTGAATTTTGAAATTCCGAGGTCGGATTCGGAGACAGCGACCTCAAAAACTCATGTTCAAGGATTTCCCAGGCGACGAAATTCTCTTGCGCTCAAAATGAGCTCAAAACGAGTCTAAGCTATGTGGGTTACAAGAAAATCACCTAACAGATGCGCTTCAGAAGGCCAGCCTGATCCTTAAATGCTCAATTTTTTTTTGTTCCATAAATATTCAAAAGAAACGACTTCTCGATCGATTTAAGTTTACATGAAATTAAAAACTCGCCTGAACTGGTCCCTTTTTTACACGGACTGCAAGTTGACCCTTTTTACACGGACTGCGAGTTGGCCCATTTTTACATGGACTGCAAGTTGGCCACTTTTTCAACGCGACGCTGAGTTGGCCCCTTCTTGCTTGGAGGCGACGAATTTTGATGGAAAAATTTTTCGAATTTGAACAGATTATTTGTCGGGAAACTGACGTCGAATGCCATACAACTGCTAGACAACAGCTACAACTTTCTCCAATTTTTTTTAACAATGTTCCAGTCGTAGGAATCATCGACAGAATTGACCAATTAATATTGAGGAACCAATGTACACCCTAGTATTTTTAAAGTGCTGTCGATATTTTTTTTTTTACGAAACAGGGTTTTTGGAGGCTAATTCCATCGTAATAGTTTCGCGGGCTATACTGAGGTGATGCTCCTTCTGCTGTCACTGGCGAATCATATGGTTATGTTTCCCTTGCGCACTTTTGTAAACACAACATAGCGCGTAGTTTCCAAAAAATCCCTAGCGTTCTCTAACCAAACTCGCATGATCGTGCCAGCGCAAGGACTTACTCAAGTAATTTTCATCATATGCTGCTTGTCGTTGAATTTGATTGTGTCTTGATAAACCATGAGCTATCCTCTTCAACTCTTCAGCTTGTCTGTTTTTCTGTTCATAACGTTTGTCATATCATCTTTGAGAGAATTTGTGGTGATTTTTGTTATGCTTTCAGCTTGAATTTAATTTTGAACAATCGTCAGTTTCTCTGCTGCTTTTTTCTAAAGCGCTGTTCATCTGACACATCTTGATAGGCGTCATCTTGGAATAATGCCAAGGCCTATTAAGTTCATTTCCATCTAAAAAAATCTATCATTTGTCAACAATAGTAATTTTGTCATCGATCATTTCATCGCAGCATACACAGCATATGATTTTGGCATGGAAGAGGAATAACTGAACAGCAACGCCCTTCTGATAGGTTCCTTAACAAACAATCTTTGTGTCTGTTGAAAAAATAAAATTCCTCCCCAATTCACTTTTCACTGATGTTTGATGCTGGTTAGAAATACTACTGCCATTTTCACTGAACAATTTTCTTGTCTGTAAGGTACGCTAGTGATGCCATTCCTAGAAATCACAGCATTATTCGATCTGGTGAGGTGCTGAAGTACATTGAGTTTTTGACGACCCAAATCGGAGTCACCGTTAACACTGAGAGATTCGATCCTACTGATTCCTGCCTGCCAACTCCCGACGTCTTTTCGAGAGTATATCATTCTCGTCGGTTTCACAATCCAGATCACCAGCTTTTCGTTTTGATCCAATTCCACTCGCCTTGTAAAACAGCGTTCTGGATATTTACCTGGAAAAAAATAAGTTCTCACAAAGCAACTTTCTTATGTCAACTTTCTTTCTTATATCAAAATCTAAAAAATAATAATATGTAACTTATCTGATCTGACATCAAGAGGTTCCTTTTATATATTATATACATAATATAAACTGATGATGTTTGATGTTGTTCCGTTGGACTGCGCCAGACCGCGCGAACTAACTTGCAACTAACTCGAGAAGATCTCACAGCTGAGCTCACTCGAGAGCGTACATGCGCAGTTGGGCGCAGTGCAGTAGCAGTTCAGTTGCATCAGTATACATTGTCACTGGCTCATGCCCATTAATAATAAAGTAATTATTAATAACTAAAAGGGGACACGAGAGAGTGCAATCTCGCCCGGCGCTGATGCTGGGCGAGTTCTCAGAGTCGTGGGTAGGAATGCAGGTGGTGAATCGGGGCCACAGAAAAGCGCACACATAAAAGAATAGTGCTTTATTAGCAATTAACAGGGGGTACAAATAATAAGGGGACGCGGCGCGGTCGATTGAGAGAGAGAGAGAGCAACGCGTGGAAACCAACCTTTGTGTTGCTCGCTGTACGTGGAGGACGGCGGCGTGGAGCTGTTGTCGGCGCTCGGGGAGAATGCCGGCGTTCCGGAGCCGGGGAAGCTGGCGCTGGGTACGTGGGCCTCGTCTCGGCCGTGGCGCGGGAAGGCTGCTCGTGGTGTCGGCGCTATTGCCTGACACGTAGACACGGGGAAGTCGCGTAAGGGACAAGGGCCAATTGCTGCTGTCGCGCTCGCGCTTGGGCACACACTGATTATCCGCGCGCGGCACCTGCAACTGCCGCGCCGCGGTGTTGATGTCGCGATCTCTCTGTCTCTCTCACTCTTACCTTATGCTTCGCCGGCGCTATGTATAAGACATCATAATGTTTGCTGGAATAGGGAGCCTCACGGTACAAAGTACCCGTGACACCCCCCTCCCAGGCGCGCTTTATCATAAAAGAAAGCGCCGATAAGTTGGGCTCCCTTATAAAGGCCAATGTGATCCACTCTGATCAACTTCAAAATAGAAAAAGAAAATTATTGGAAATATGCAATATATGTGTTGGGAAAATGATTTTACGCTTTATTTTCTACTTCGTGACCTTTATTTCGCGGTGCTCTCTCTCTCTTTGCGAGCAACTGGGCGCGTGCGTATACAATAATCCTGCACGGGTTCTTACCCTGCGAATCGGTCGGCGCTCTCTGCGCAATCGGTACAAAACATTTTCGCAATCACCTTTGCGCTGTGTCGCATTCGTGTGCGTTCTAACTATCGTGTGCGCTATCGCAAAATTATACAAAAATATCAACTGAATGTAAATCTGCATCAAAAGAAAATTAAACAAGAAAGAGTAACAAAATCTCAAAATTAAGTTAACTAAACAAGAAAAGAAAATCTCGACTTGCCAGCTTGGCAGCTTTTTATGGTGGTTAGCGCTCCACTCAACTCATGTTATCGCCATAACGTTTAAATCCATATAAGATCACAATGATTCTTCTCACCATGATTCTGTGGCTATTTTCCCACTTTTCAGTCTTTGGTCGACTTTGATCAAGTTCATAAAAAATAAACTAAATTTTTGGCTACTTTGCCTTAACGATTAATTATTC
This sequence comes from Aphelinus atriplicis, assembly GCA_020882685.1. NCBI lineage: Eukaryota > Metazoa > Arthropoda > Insecta > Hymenoptera > Aphelinidae > Aphelinus > Aphelinus atriplicis. The sequence goes on from JAJGQD010000041.1 coordinate 32,011, forward strand.
GTGGGTGCATCGACACGCACACGTGATCACTCTTATCAACGTGTACTTCTACTGTGACTACTTTCGGCACTGCGACCTCTACGGAAGAAAGTTGCGTGTTCACGTTGCATGTACATGCATGTCTACTATTACAAAAAAAAAATTTTGAACCAAGAAAAACAAAATATCCGAGACATGCCTCGGTGGCGCGTGCGCTACACACACGCGTGTGCGCTTTGAACAACGGTGTGCGCTCAGTCTTTGGCTTCTCCTTTGCCTTGGCGATGCTTCTTGGTCAGCCGGATTTTCTTCTTGATCCGGGTGAAATCCTTGACGATTTGCAAGCACACATGAGTACTTCACTTCTGTCCTAAAGAAGTGGCTCTTTCTCCATAGAATTACTGGTCCGGCTTTTAATCTTTTCTGTGAGATATGCCATTCCAGGGGTTCCTCGCCGATCTCCGTGCCGATGATCACGTCGTCTACCTAAACGGACGCATAGGGCTCTACTTCGGCCCTATGAGACCGTCGATTAGTTCCTGGGGCGTGGCCGGGCCACCAGATACGCCGTACGGTATTCTGGTGAGCTGAAAGAGTCTCGTGTCGCAACCGGGCACTATGAACGCCGTCGTTGCTTCACTTTTACGGCCACCCATTCCAAAGGGTACGCCATATAAAAAATTATCTTATGCTGGCTACCTCCGGGCATCAGCGAGTCCTATCGACCGCAGCGGGTTGCCGTTCATGGCTGTGAACTCCAGCGGGATGTGGTTCGGGTCGCCTACGACGGTTGGCGCGCGGTTCCACCGATCGATTTGCGCGTCATAGAGCTGCCTCTAATCCAAGCCTGGTCGTGATAATCCAGGATGAGTATTGCCATGTCGTGCACTACATGATATCACCACCCAGGAGTGACACTTGGGCAGAGATTCGGGCAGAAGTGCCCGAGGCAAGTCTCGCGCCTGGTCCATCTTGTGGAATATTTTCACGTCAGTGTCCGTCGCGGTTTGCGAACCGAGAGGTCCCGTAGTGGTTCGCACCGCTTGAGTCGTCAGGGCCTCGTATCCTCCGCGGAGGGACTCAAGAGTGATCGACCTCAATTCTTTGTCCTTTTGGACCCGGCGCATAATGATGTTTGCACTCTGGGCAGGATCTAGCGTAGTGTCCTGGCCAGGCGCAGCTCCAGCATGCACCATTTTGCCGAGGTCCCGGTTCCTTTCCGGCGTTCCGCTGGTCGGGTCCAAGCAGGGGTTTAACGAGCATTAGGCGCTCGCCGTCACTTCTGTCCGGTTTTCTTTTGCCAGTGTTCTTTACGCCGGCGTCTTCCATCTTTATTTTCGCACTTCTTTCGCTTGCGACTATAAATTCTCCAAGCGTTTGTGACACAGTCTGTGCCACGATGCGCGTGATATCTTCTGCCGACAGCGTATGCGGCATCTCGACAGCCGCAATCTTTTGCTCCGGCTCAATATCCGTTAGCACTTCAGGCTTTGCCACAGGCTTGTAGGCGGCTTCGGGCAACAAACACTGGTCTGGTGGCGGCGGCGGTCTGTACGTCCGTTCCGCATCCAGCAGATACTCCGCACGGCGTGCTTCCAGTAGCAGAGAGTCAACATCCACGACTTTTTCCCGTGGTATGAGTCTCTGCAGCGCCGGCAGCAGGTTTCGGTAAAGCATGTCTAACTGCTGCGCCAGCGGCCACTGCGGATTCAGCTTATCAAGAATCGTAAGCAGCCGGAAAATGTAATCGCGCGCTGGCTCTTCGGGGCCTTGCGTGCGACGTTCTGCCTCGCGCACGAGTCTGTGCTGGAAGTGTTGATCGATTCCGTAGCACAGTCTCGCCGAGTCGCAGAATTCTGGCCACGTACGCCACTTGTGCCTCGTACGACGCGCCCACTGTAGCGCTACGCCCGACAGCAGCTTCGTTAACCCGTTGAGCAACTCGGTATCGTTGAGGTTTACCGACCCATTACACTCTTCGACGCGTTGGATGAACTCCTCGATGCTCATCTCGTTCAATTCGCCTGAAAATCGCAACTTCCACGCGCGAAGCGTCCGGCCGACGTCCACGACCGTGCCGTTTGCGAACGTCCGCCGCGAGCCTGAAGGCCAACCGTATGCGTACGCGTTGGGATCTCCCCCCTCCCAGGCCGGGCGTAACGTCGGGTCGCTGACGTTTTGTTGTCGTGCTGCTGTTGGCGTATTCGTCGATGCCGGCGCACTCGCAGTGTTCGTCGATACCGCCCGTGTCGTCGCGTTCGCTTGTGATTCTTCGGACGCGTCGAAGTAGTTGATCTCAAACGTGTCCTGAATATTTACATTGCGTTTCGGCGCTTCGTTTTCCCTTGTGGTTACTTTCTGTACTTTTGGCCGCTGTACGTCAGACATATCGAGCGTCTGCTGTACGTACGCCTGCGCTCCGGGCATGGTCGTACTGTGCGCCAATCTTTGATGTCGCCTGCGTTCCTCTTGCAAGCGTTTGAGTTCCATTTCTGTTTTCCTTCGCGCTTCCTGTAATCGCGCGATTTCGATGGCGAGCACGCGTGGCATCTCCTGCGTCTGCCCATCTATCGTGCATATTATCGTATCCGGCGTCGCATTTGCCGTCCGCGTCGTTGTTATCGGTTGCGTCGTATACGTGCTACCCTTGTGTGACGTGGTTACCCTAGTTGTTCCTGACGCCATAGTTGTCGCTGGCGTGCTATTTATCGTCGGCACGTGGGTGTCGTATGTGTCGTCACTGTCGTTCGCATCGAAAATTCTGTTGCCGCTGCAGACAGTCTGCTCGAGTTTGCCAATCCGCAGGCATCGTCCTCGATCGTATTCTCTTCGTGTCCGGCATTTGTGTGCTCGGTTTCTGTCGTTTCGCCTGCGTCGTCCGGCGCGCGTGAGCTTTCGCGTTCTTCCATTATTTTGGATACCGTTCTGCTCAACATGTTCGGAGCGTGTGTTTTCCCGAGCTCTTCTGTGAACTCTATCAGTGCGTCGTCTCTATGCGCACGCAATGCCTCCGCTGTCTCGCATAACTCGTTTGCTACGAAATCGCTCGCGGTATATTCTCCCATTAATCTGCGCATTAACCGTTGCATATTTTCGCGCTCGCTTTCCGTTTTCTGTAGCTCCAGCCTTTGGAGTGCTTCGTCGAACCCTTCTTGGCTCAACGTGGTGATCCATATTGTTAAATCGAAGTATTCGCTATCAAAATCGATGCCGCTCGCCATTTTCCGTCCGGTGGTATGCTTGTTGAACTTAACAAAGACAATTGTACGCTGGTTCGCAAAATTCGCTTGCGGTCGCTTTGGATTCGCTTCTTATTCTAATGCGCAATCGTAAGCAGTCGTATATTCAAATTCGCAATATTTTTATATAATGTTCAATATTGTCTTAATTCTATTTTATCACGCTCCTTTCGGCAGTGATGTACGAGCTGCATGCATGAGTCGTATCAGTAAATTCTCTCGCTTGAGTTCTCAACGTCTTCAAGGAATCTCAACTTGCTTGAGGTTCCTTGGCTCAAGCGGAAAAAATTTCACTAGTCGCAAAACTTGCTTAAACTTACTTGAAAAAATTTTAAATTCCTTGTAAGGTTTGGTTTCACACGCTAGTGAATCATTTGTGTCACTAAATTGATTTTTATTAATTTACAAAAGTATCACAAGGCAATTCCCTGTTGTCGTTTGGAAATAATTTTCTTTGAAATAATTTCCCCACTCTATAGTGTCGACAACCCTTTCAAAGCTTATTTTGAAAAAAAATGTGAATCTTCCGAAAAATCTGCAAAATAGTACAAAATAAATTTTGACTCACACGCGAAACTCGTATTGAGTGTGTGCCTCAATTTCTATTAATAAGTAACATTCGAAAATATAATTCTTAAAATTATTTCCGGTTCGACAACTTTGTCGAATTATAAATAATTGATTTAAACGATGACGGCAAAAAGGGGCTTATTTTAATTCACCGCGTCTTTACGGGTCGCCAAATTAATTGCTATAACCGGAGACGAATGTTATTTAGGCTCCGTATGCCTTCGCACGCTGTGTGTTTCGATTCCGTATCGAACAGCTGATCGACCCAAACCGTGCTAGTTGGGCACCCCTGTGCCGGTTGAGCACTACTGTGGAGGTTGACTACCACTGTGCTGGTTGGGTACCGCTGCGCCGCCAGGCTCCGCGTGTGCGAGCGTACGCCTTTACCGACTCGCGAGAAGCACGCGCGACGGTATATCTATATATACGGCCGCTCGCTGCTTCACTGTGTATATGCGCGCGCGCGCCTTTGTCGAGTCCCGCGGGCGCGCGTGGCTCGGCGCTATGCTCGTATACACGGCCGTTCGCTGACTCGCTGTATATGCGCGCCGTGTTATGATGCCGCCCTTGCTGACTTCTGCAGCACGCGCGTGGCCCGTCGGTGTATCGTATATACACTGCCGCGCCGTGTTGCGATGCCGGCGTTCCGACGAGGAAACTCTTGCCGGCGTTCTGTTTATGTATGTCCTTATATGGACAATACTCCCGGCCCGCGTCGCTATTCGTGGAAAAATTTGTCGCACGCTCCTCGGCTTGCTTCGCCTAGCCGCTGCTTTGCTACGCGTGCTTCGCTCAATCACGCGGTCGAGTGGAAATTTCCACCTTTCTTCGCTCGCGAACGCGTGATTTTAATTTCTATGGGCTTTTCTGTTTTTTGCGATTCACCACCACACGTTAGGGGCGCCAATGTCACTGGCTCATGCCCATTAATAATAAAGTAATTATTAATAACTAAAAGGGGACACGAGAGAGTGCAATCTCGCCCGGCGCTGATGCTGGGCGAGTTCTCAGAGTCGTGGGTAGGAATGCAGGTGGTGAATCGGGGCCACAGAAACGCGCACACATAAAAGAATAGTGCTTTATTAGCAATTAACAGGGGGTACAAATAATAAGGGGACGCGGCGCGGTCGATTGAGAGAGAGAGAGAGAGCAACGCGTGGAAACCAACCTTTGTGTTGCTCGCTGTACGTGGAGGACGGCGGCGTGGAGCTGTTGTCGGCGCTCGGGGAGAATGCCGGCGTTCCGGAGCCGGGGAAGCTGGCGCTGGGTACGTGGGCCTCGTCTCGGCCGTGGCGCGGGAAGGCTGCTCGTGGTGTCGGCGCTATTGCCTGACACGTAGACACGGGGAAGTCGCGTAAGGGACAAGGGCCAATTGCTGCTGTCGCGCTCGCGCTTGGGCACACACTGATTATCCGCGCGCGGCACCTGCAACTGCCGCGCCGCGGTGTTGATGTCGCGATCTCTCTGTCTCTCTCACTCTTACCTTATGCTTCGCCGGCGCTATGTATAAGACATCATAATGTTTGCTGGAATAGGGAGCCTCACGGTACAAAGTACCCGTGACAACATATATGTATCTTGGACGTAATATACTCTACGCTGAGGAGTGACTTGCGCTGGGCTGTGAACCAGTCGGGCGTAATATACGTCACATGTGGAAGTGTGTAAAAATTTTGAGGAGCTCTGGGCACTTCGTCTGCTAGTCGACTCAAACTCCTAGTCTCAAATATAACTAAAGCTATTTCGATTAAACTTTTCTGACAAAAGTAATCGCAAGTGACCGTAGTTCTTGCTTATAACTGTTGCAAGACTGCGGGACAGCGGTAAAAGAAAAATAATTAAAAAAGTGAGGTTGAACACGAAATTGGGCTGTATATAATGGCTAGTCGCGTCCCCTCGTGCGCTTGCTGCGCATACTTGTCGTCGGTGGCGCTGACGCGCCACCTGATTGGGGAATGATGAGCATAAATTTTGCGTGGAATTCGAAAAATTGATCTTAAACTTAGACTTACAGTTCTTTCATGGAATATCAGAAAATTTTCTTAAGAATATTCTACCTTACTTTATTTTAGTATGCTCAAGACAAAGATGAAGTTCATGGATTTGAGGATGTTAGATAAAAAATACAAATCAATTGCGTCCTTTTCAGATGATGAATCACGCAAAGTAGTTCTAAGTTAACATAAAATCATTATTCTATTCCAGTGGCAATGTTCATGATAGCATTGGTTGAAATTATTACATATAGAAGTCAATGACCGTTGAGACAGAAGTTGATAATGATAGTTGTCATTGATTTATTACTTGCAATATTATTGAATAAAAATCTATTTTGTTTGATTCTTTATATAATGGATAAGAATTTCTTCTGGAAATATTTTTTATTAAAAATAATTGCTGGGAAGAAATGGTTTTTTCATAATAAATTTTAGGGTAACATAAAAATATGAAATCTGCAAATTTATTTAAATAAATTTATCTGTCTAAATACTACCAAAACTAGAAAAACTTTCCAGGACTAACATGTGTGAAAAATTTCAGGAAGATCGGACGATTCCTTCAAAAGTTATCGCGCGCCAAAATACAGCGTACTTACACTGAACGTATGTATACGACATACATACGTACGTACGTTCGTACATACAGATAGTTTTGGGATTCCATGTTTTTTGACTCGTATATTACGAAAATCAAGGTCCCGAAGTCCGATTCGAAAGTTAGATTTTTGCCCCGTTATTTTCCTTTTAAAGAAAACAAAATTAACCCATTCATGCCCAAAGTGACCAAAATTTTGCTCTGTATTTGAGCTTATTATTTTCGATGGAATCATAGTCTGAAAAATTTGAAACACCTTCCCTACTATTTTCAAGATCGCTCTTTTCAACGGTGATGGTTAGAAGAACATCTAACAATGCTAACCTATCGAAAAATCAAAAACAAATTAAAAACCCCATAATTTTACAGTGGAATTTTCTCTTAAAACTAATTTTTCGGTCCGTTCACATGGTTTTAAATGCTTAAAACTCATATGTACCCGGTCAATGACAGTCAAACTGTAAGTAAATACGATCAAATTTGTCATCTTTGAATAACAGTACTTTCTATTTGATTTCTTTACACTTTTATTGAGCATTTCAGCTCACTCTTCGTATCTGTCTGTCTCGCGGTGGGTTGATGGGTCTTGAAAAATAATTCACAAATTTTTCTATTAGAAATAAGTGGCTAGAAATTTATCCAAATTTGAAACGTGTGTGTACCGAAGTTATCTACACGAGAGATGCGAGATAATCATACTAGTTGGATACTGGGCATTTGATGCTTGATTTTAGTGCGCTTACATATCCCCATTGCAAAATAAACTGTCAAAAACTATCAGTAGGCAGGAGGAAGGCTCAGCATTCACATACTAATTTTCAACAAAATTCCAATTTTTTCCAAATTTTTGTCAGGTGATCTTAGAGGCTCTAATTTTAATTGTTAAAATTTAATGTCAGATTCGTAATCAGTGACCTTGGAATCTCATGTATACTAATTTTCAACAAAATTCCATTTTTTTCCAAATTTTTGTAGGTGATCTTAGAAGCTCTAATTTAAATTTTTAAATTTTGATGTCAGATTCGCAATCAACGACCTCGAAACCCGATGTATACTAATTTTCAACAAAATTCCATTTTTTTCCAAATTTTTGTCAGGTGATCTTAGAGGCTCTAATTTTAATTTTCAAAATTTGATGTCAGATTCGTAATCAGTGACCTCGAAATCTCACGTAAATAAATTTTCCCCAAAATTCCATTTTTTCCCAAATTTTTGTCAGGTGATCTTAGAGGCTCTAATTTTAATTTTTAAATTTTGATGTCAGATTCGTAATCAGTGACCTCGAAATCTCATGTATACTAATTTTCAACCAAATTCCATTTTTTTCCTAATTTTTGTCAGGTGATCTTAGAGGCTCTAATTTTAATTTTTAAAAATTGATGTCAGATTCGTAATCAGCGACCTCGAAATCCCATGTATACTGATTTTCAACAAAATTCCATTTTTTTCCGAATTTTTGTCAGGTGATCTTAGAGGCTCTAATTTTAATTTTTAAAATTTGATGTCAGATTCGTAATCAGTGACATCGAAATCTCATGTATATAAATTTTCAACAAAATTTCATTTTTTTCCAAATTTTTGTCAGGTGATCTTAGAGGCTCTAATTCAAATTTTTAAAATTTGATGTCAGATTCGTAATCAGCGACCTCGAAATCCCATGTATACTAATTTTCAACAAAATTCCATTTTTTTCCAAATTTTTGTCAGGTGATCTTAGAGGCTCTAATTTTAATTTTCAAAATTTGATGTGAGATTCGTAATCATTGACCTCGAAATCCCACGTATACTAATTTTCAACAAAATTCTATTTTTTTCCAAATTTTTGTCAGGTGATCTTAGAGGCTCTAATTTTAATTTTCAAAATTTGATGTCAGATTCGTAATCATTGACCTCGAAATCTCATGTATACTAATTTTCAAGAAAATTACATTTTTTTCCAAATTTTTGTCAGGTGATCTTAGAGGCTCTAATTTTAATTTTCAAAATTTGATGTCAGATTCATAATCATTGACCTCGAAATCCCACGTATACTAATTTTCAACAAAATTCTATTTTTTTCCAAATTTTTGTCAGGTGATCTTAGAGGCTCTAATTTTAATTTTCAAAATTTGATGTCAGATTCGTAATCATTGACCTCGAAATCCCACGTATACTAATTTTCAACAAAATTCTATTTTTTTCCAAATTTTTGTCAGGTGATCTTAGAGGCTCTAATTTTGATATTTAAAATTTGATGTCAGATTCGTAATCAGCGACCTCGAAATCCCATGTATACTAATTTTCAACAAAATTCCATTTTTTCCAAATTTTTGTCAGGTGATCTTAGAGGCTCTAATTTTAATTTTCAAAATTTGATGTCAGATTCGTAATCATTGACCTCGAAATCCCATGTATACTAATTTTTAACAAAATTCCATTTTTTTCCAAATTTTTGTCAGGTGATCTTAGAGGCTCTAATTTTAATTTTTAAAATTTGATGTCAGATTCGTAATCAGTGACCTCGAAATCCCATGTATACTAATTTTTAACAAAATTCCATTTTTTTCCAAATTTTTGTCAGGTGATCTTAGAGGCTCTAATTCTAATTTTTAAAAGTTGATGTCAGATTCGTAATCAGTGACCTCGAAATCTCATGTATATACATTTTCAACAAAATTCCATTTTTTTCCAAATTTTTGTCAGGCGATCTTAGAGGCTCTAATATTAATTTTTAAAAGTTGATGTCAGATTCGTAATCAGTGACCTCGAAATCTCATGTATACTAATTTTCAACAAAATTCCATTTTTTTCCAAATTTTTGTCAGGTGATCTTAGAGGCTCTAATTTTAATTTTTAGAATTTGATGTCAGATTCGTAATCAATGACCTCGAAATCTCATGTATATAAATTTTCAACAAAATTCCATTTTTTTCCAAATTTTTGTCAGGTGATCTTAGAGGCTCTTATTTTAATTTTTAAAATTTGATGTCAGATTCGTAATCATTGACCTCGAAATCCCACGTATACTAATTTTCAACAAAATTCTATTTTTTTCCAAATTTTTGTCAGGTGATCTTAGAGGCTCTAATTTTGATATTTAAAATTTGATGTCAGATTCGTAATCAGCGACCTCGAAATCCCATGTATACTAATTTTCAACAAAATTCCATTTTTTTCCAAATTTTTGTCAGGTGATCTTAGATGCTCTAATTCTAATTTTTAAAATTTGATGTCAGTTTCGTAATCAGCGACCTCGAAATCCCATGTATATAAATTTTCAACAAAATTCCATTTTTTTCCAAATTTTTGTCAGGTGATCTTAGAGGCTCTAATTCTAATTTTTAAAATCTGATGTCAGATTCGTAATCAGCGACCTCGAAATCCCATGTATACTAATTTTCAACAAAATTCCTTTTTTTTCCAAATTTTTGTCAGGTGATCTTAGAGGCTCTAATTTTGATATTTAAAATTTGATGTCAGATTCGTAATCAGCGACCTCGAAATCCCATGCATACTAATTTTCAACAAAATTCCATTTTTTTCCAAATTTTTGTCAAGTGATCTTAGAGGCTCTAATTTTAATTTTTTAAATTTTATGTCAGATTCGTAATCAGCGACCTCGAAATCCCATGCATACTAATTTTCATCAAAATCCAGTACCTTTCCAAAATTTTTTTAGGTGATCTTAGAGGCTCTAATTTTAATTTTTTAAAGAGAGTGTCTAGGGGGACGCAATAGCGTACGCTATTTATTGCGTACGCAACTTTTTGCGTACGCTAAAAGTCGTACAACGGACAAATAGCGTACGCTAAATATGAATCTGGGGGGAAATTTAAGTCAACCAAGCGTACGCAAAGTGAATCTAGGGGATAATTTGGATCAACTTTAGCGTACGCTACCTGTATCTTCATGGAATATTTTCAAAAGTCAACAAAAGCGGACGCTATTTTTGCGTACGCTACTATTGCGTACGCTACTATTGCGTACGCTACTCTTGGACATTGTGTAGAAGGAGTTGTAGCGTACGCAAAAAATTCCTTATTTGGGTTATTTGGTTTATTTGGTTATTTGGGTTATTTGAAATAACCCAAATAACCCAAATAACCCAAATAACCCATGTACCTGGGAGACCTGCTCTGCTGAGTCTCGTTGTATAGATGGTGGTAGCGTACGCAAGAGTAGCGCACGCAAGAGTAGCGTACGCTACAATTTATTTTTCACAGTGTCAGATCCCATGTACCTGGGAGACCTACTCTGCTGAGTCTCGTTGTATAGATGGTGGTAGCGTACGCAAGAGTTGCGTACGCTACAACTTCTTCCACACAGTGTCGGATCGATTGTACATGCGACGCTTGCCCTGCTGAGTCACGTTTTATGGATGGTGGTAGCGTACGCAATAGTAGCGTACGCAAAAATAGCGTACGCTTTTGTTGACTTTTGAAAATATTCCATGTAGATTCAGATAGCGTACGCAATGGCAGCGTACGCTAAAGTTGATCCAAATTATTCCCTAGATTCACTTTGCGTACGCTTGGTTGACTTAAATTTCCCCCCAGATTCATATTTAGCGTACGCTATTTGTCCGTTGTACGACTTTTAGCGTACGCAAAAAGTTGCGTAGGCAATAAATAGCGTACGCTATTTTTAGCGTACGCAATTGCGTCCCCCTAGACACTCTCTTTTTCAAATTTGATGTCAGATTCGTAATCAGCGACCTCAAAAACGTATAGATACCAATTTTGATCCAAATCCATCGATGAAGAAAATATGTAATGTAAACTCAAAAATACATATCTAAATCCTTGTAACATGTCTATAAAAACGAAACTTTTATTTCTTAAATACTGATCTTTTTAACTAAGTCTTTCAGTTCATAATCACATATTCAGGTGTATCAAAACACTCGAAATAGATGGTTTTCGATTACGATTACTATATAGAAAAAAGTCAGTTCCTATTGATAGAAGAATTTTTATTCATATTAGGACAATAAATGAAAATGTTGAATTTCTGCCCAGAGGAAGCATCTTGAGCTCACTTGAGTTTCATTACAATTCATTGTATTCGGGTGTGGAAAAATAGTTCGAGGAAATCTAATATGATTAATCGAAAGAAGAGCTCTTTTGAATGAAATGAAGTAGTCACATTTGAATAAAAAAATTTGATATACTATTGAGCTGAAGGAAACTTACAATGCGACAATAACAGTTGCAGAATAAAATAGATAATTCAACCGTGTTCAACTTCAAAGTGTTATAAAAATGGCTTTTTGGAGTGAAAAATGTTGGAACTTTAACGTTCAGGGCCAATAATCTTGTTAGAATATTGCTGAATTTGATTTCAAAGATACTTTGAGTACATTATTATTATATCTGGTAATGAACATAGAAAATATTTTAAAGAAATTGATGATGATGATGATTCTTTGATTTTGTGAAACCTGGCATCTCTACTGCTTCACTTGTTGTAAATAGTTAAGACACATTATCGTCTCACAGAAATTCAACAATTTGTATAGATAATAAAAATACCAATGAAAGATCACAACCCATAAAACTAAGGTATTTTACTAATCCTTCCAAAAAGTAAGGTACAAGAACACAAGGAAGCTCGCAGTAGATCAATAGATCGTTCAATATTGAATGAATCTGAGAAACGAACAAAAACTGATCAAGTTCAGATGATATACTAGCCAACAGTGAATCCAAGACTTCAAACAAAGTTGTGATATGATTTGTAGAACTATATGTGAAGAAAAAATAATAGTTCAACTATTTTTCATAGCCATGACATCAACAATGAGAGTTCTGCTATTATTCAAGTAAACAACAAAGACTCAATGAGACTAAAAGTGTTGAGGGGTGCCAGATTTGGATTCTGGTGAAGAATTTTATATTGTAAAAATTGAAACAATGTCCAGCAGACAGCTGGTAATGCTGCTGCAGCGTCAGCCTGCAGCTGGGAATCTTATTCAAAATGCCAATGGAGATGGCAGGAATCTCAATCAGGACTAGCAGTTGCAGTTGGGCTTGTTAATGGGAATGCTTATAAATGTTGAATGATGATGAATGCTGAAAATCTCAATCAGCGCTAGCATGCACCTGAGCATGTTAATAAGAATGCAAATAACAACCAAGGTCAGCACCAGTTTGTCGTTAATGATCGAAATGGAGAGATTGATTGCATACACAGTGCCAACACAACTGCAGCTATGTTTGATAAAAATAGAAATTGAGACCACACATGTATCAGCCATCAGGACTAAATAAAATAAATAATGAACAAAATCATAATTTTACTTTTTTACATTCTACAGATAGTGACTTACTCTATTTCTATAGTGAAGAATTTTAAAATACTAATTTTTTTGTGTGCATTCCATATGATATGAGGGGATGAGACTAATTAGGTCGTATTTTCTAAAATTTTGTTCCAAACTCAATAATAAGTGACATAGACTAACCCCTGGATGAAAAAAAAATGACATGGATTTTATTTTATACCAAAACAAAGGTTATGAATCATCATAGCTAGCAGGTTAGCCTATTTGTCAATTCAATCATGAAATCTACACAGTTTGCAATGAGTTCTAAACTCACATCAGCTGAAACAGCTCGGTCGACACCGACAATTTTGTCGGTTCACTACTCTTTTCGCATATAATATATATACTTACTAGCCAGAATCACTCAATCGCTATCGCTCGCTCGTGTCTTTCATTTGCTCTATCAAGAATAAAGGAAAATAATGAAATTTTTATTGGAATTATTGGTGAATAATTCAAAGTATCTACGGACGCTTGTACATCAACATGTATCTCACCTCTAGGCTATCAAAAATAAGGTCCCGATGTCTGATTTGAGATGTCAATTTCGATTTACCTCATACCAAAGCTTTGTCTTTGAGGAAGTAAAATAACATAATCAGAAATAGATTTTGTTATGATCATGAATTTTCGTCAAACCTCAAGAAATATCAATGGAAATAAATATAATTTCTACTATATTGCATCTTATTACTATATTGCAACTTAATAACTTTCGCCATGAAAACATGCGAATTTCTCATAAAATTAACGCCCACGTATCGACATTTTTCCATTTTTCACGATGGAAACGGGGAGCGCTCAATCAGCTATATCTATTCGTCAGATCAGAATTTCCGTCACGACGCTGATTCGTAGATTTTTTAACGATTTATGTTGCTAAAAGTCAGTTTTCACATATTTCTCGCACACGCATCGATTTTTCCAAAATTCTTCATTTCTTTCGAATATCAAGTATTTTTTTCAAACGAATTCTAACTTTTTACAAATTGAAACACCGAATTTTAAGTACATACTTCACGCCCATGCATCAATATTTTCAATTTTTTCACAATGAAAAATTGAAGCGCTCAATGAGCTCTAACAATCCCTCTAATCAATATTTACATCGAGACGCTGTTTCATAAATTTTTTTAACGGATTATGCGGTACAACTTGAAAAAGATCAGTTTTTTCCATATTTCACGCCCACGCATCATTTTTCCCAAAATTCTCTCCATGGATATTCAAGCCCATCCGATGTTCCTTCGATCGAACATACCGGACATTTCACCAAATCATAATCTCACGTATTTATCTAAAAGCATAAAAAACGCGAAGTAAACCACCAATTTTCAATCACATACTTCACGCCCACGCATCAATATTTTTGATTTTTTCACGATGAATAGTTGAAGCGCTCAATGAGCTCTATCGATACCTCTAATCAGAATCTTCATCACGACGCTGTTTCATAGATTTTTTTAACGGTTTATGCGGCACAAGTTGACAAAAGTCAATTTTTTCCATATTTCACGCCCACGCATCATTTTTTCCAAAATTCTCTCCATGGATATTCAAGCCCATCCGATGTTCCTTCGATCGAACATACCGGACATTTCACCAAATCATAATCTCACGTATTTATCTAAAAGCATAAAAATCGCAAAGTAAACCACCAATTTTCAATCACATACTTCACGCCCACGCATCAATATTTTTGAATTTTTCACGAAGAATAATTGAAGCGCTCAATGAGCTCCATCGATACCTCTAATCAGAATCTTCATCACGACGCTGTTTCATAGATTTTTTCAACGGTTTATGCGGCACAAGTTGACAAAAGTCAGTTTTTTCCATATTTCACGCCCACGCATCATTTTTACCAAAATTCTCACCATAGAATAGGAAAGATCTTCGATTGATCTATAAATCAGTGAAACTCAAATTTGCACCATACAACTATTTTACAGTTTTTTCCAATGGTTTATCGGATACCAAAAAAACGCAAATTGATTTTTACCATTTTTGACGCCCACGCATCGTTTTTTTCGTAAATTTCAATGTGGAACATGATACCGCAGGCAATTTCCTTTCGATCCGTCTCATTTGTTTCCATGGAAGTCAACTCCTTCATTGAAAAATCTTTCCATGAAATTTCCTAGAGGATTAACTTTATAGTATAGTATAGATATAGATATTATGCTACCATGCTTATTGCGCTGAATAACACGGCTGCAAAAGTGACTCTTTATAAATCCGCTTTTGGATATGCGCCTCACCAATACGTCCTCGTCGTGAGAGTCGGGCAACATTCTAAACTGAGATAGAATGGCAAACATTGGGTGGCTTAACCTCTATTTATGAAATTATTCTCATCGTGACGCAAATTGATCGATTTCTTTAACGATCAATCTTGTACCTTTTTCTTAAAATGAGTTTATTCCATATTTCACGCCCACGCATCAATTTTTTCAAAATACCAATCATGGATAAGGAAGCCCATTCGATACTCTTCCGATCGGAAATACTCGAAATTACACCATATCATGATTTCACGTATTTCTCTGAACGCATAAAAATCACGAAGTTAACCATCAATTTCCAAGAACTGATTTCACGCCCACGCATCGTCATATTACAGTTTTTCACGATGAAAAATAAAAATGCTCAATGAGCTCTATCGATCTGTCTGATTCGAATTTTCATCGTGGCGCAGATTGAACGATTTTTTTAACGATCAATCTTGTACCTTTTTCTTAAAATGAGTTTTTTCCATATTTCACGCCCACGCATCGATTTTTTCAAAATTCCAATCCTGGATAAGGAAGCCCATTCAATACTCTTCCGATCGGAAATACTCGAAATTACACCATATCACGATTTCACGTATTTCTCTGAACGCATAAAAATCACAAAGTTAACCATCAATTTCCAAGAACTGATTTCACGCCCACGCATCGTCATATTTCAGTTTTTCACGATGAAAAATAAAAATGCTCAATGAGCTCTATCGATCCGTATTATCAGAATTTTCATCACGACGCTGATTCATGTAATTTTTTAATGATTCATGAGGCACATCTTGCCAAACATCAGTTTTTTCCATATTTCACGCCCACGCATCAATTTTTCCAAAGTTTCAACCATGGATAAGGAAGCCTATTCGATACTCTTCCAATCGGAAATACTCGAAATTACACCATATCATGATTTCACGTATTTCTCTGAACGCATAAAAATCACGAAGTTAACCATCAATTTCCAAGAACGGATCTCACGCCCACGCATCGTCATATTTCAGTTTTTCACGATGAAAAATAAAAATGCTCAATGAGCTCTATCGATCTGTCTGATTCGAATTTCCATCGTGGCGCAGATTGAACGATTTTTTTAACGATCAATCTTGTACCTTTTTCTTAAAATGAGTTTTTTCCATATTTCACGCCCACGCATCGATTTTTTCAAAATTCCAATCATGGATAAGGAAGCCCATTCGATACTCTTCCGATCGGAAATACTCGAAATTACACCATATCATGATTTCACGTATTTCTCTGAACGCATAAAAATCACAAAGTTAACGATCAATTTTCAAGAACGGATTTCACGCCTACGCATCGTCATATTTCAGTTTTTCACGATGAAAAATAAAAATGCTCAATGAGCTCTATCGATCCGTATAATCAGAATTTTCATCACGATGCTGATTCATGTACTTTTTTAATGATTCATGAGGCACATCTTGCCAAACATCAGTTTTTTCCATATTTCACGCCCACGCATCAATTTTTCCAAAGTTCCAACCATGGATAAGGAAGCCCATTCAATACTCTTCCGACCGGAAATACTCGAAATTACACCATATCATGATTTCACGTATTTCTCTGAACGCATAAAAATCACAAAGTTAACCATCAATTTTCAAGAACGGATTTCACGCCCACGCATCGTCATATTTCAGTTTTTCACGATGTAAAATAAATATGCTCAATGAGCTCCATCGATCCGTATTATCAGAATTTTCATCACGACGCTGATTCATGTACTTTTTTAATGATTCATGAGGCACATCTTGCCAAACATCAGTTTTTTCCATATTTCACGCCCACGCATCAATTTTTCCAAAGTTTCAACCATGAAACACTAAAGCCCTTCCAAAGATCTATCGATCAGTCAGACCCAAATTTTCACCGTACAATTATTTCATAGTTTTTTTCTATGGTTTATCGGCTAAGAAAAAAAACCCAAGTTGCATTTTCCCATTTTTAACGCCCACGCATCGATTTTTTCAAAAATTTCAATACGAAACCTCAAAGCGCAGGCAATTTCCTTTCGATCCGTCTTATCCGTTTTCATGCAAATCGACCCCTTCATAAAAATTTCTTTACATGAAAATTACCGGAGGATTAACTTTATATTATAGTATAGATATTTTGACGATTTAAGCAAAAATTTGCATTCGCTATAACCACCATATAGCACAGACAAAGTGAGTAGTATAATAATAATACGTCAGACCGTCAGTCGTCACAGAAGGTCAGTGCCGTTAGTCGCGTAACAGTAACAATGCATGCGCACATACCTGTATACCTATATTCTCAATAAAACGAAAATTGCTTGAAAACTTCTGGAAAAATTTGAGAATATTCTTTGAGTAATGTTAAGACTTTTTTGTTCCTATAATTTTTTCGATTTGATCTCTAGTTTTCGAGAAAAAAAAATAATGAAATTATTCTTTAAAAATTTTTCTATGCAATCATAGCACAAAATAAATCAAAAAATTTATAGGAACAGAAAAGTCTTAAAATTGCTCAAAGAACATTCTCAAATTTTTTCAGAAGTTTTTAAGCAATTTGCGTTTTTTTGAGAATTTGAAAAATCAAAAATTTGATCAAAAAATTCTGAAAAAATCCAAGAGTGTTCTTCAGGTGATTCTAAGATTTTTTTGTTCTTGAGAATTTTTTTATTTGACCCATAGTTTTCGAGAAAAAAAATAATGAAATTATTCTTTAAAAATTCTTTAAATATTCTAAAAATATCGTGTATTTTCCATCAATAATTAATCCTAAAACATACTAGCATATCTTAGTTTGCTTATTTTTCATTATATTCTTTTCAGACATGGTCAGCAATGCGGTGAACCCACTTGGACAAAATGAAGAGCTTAATGAAAACCGGGGCGAGGCAAACCAGCTTGCCGACCCTGCCCATGGAGCGAACCAGCTTGCCCAAGTAAATGGAGCAAACCAGCTTGCCCAAGTAAATGGAGCGAACCAGCTTGCCGACCCTGCCCATGGAGCGAACCAGCTTGCCCAAGTAAATAACCAGCTTGCCGATCACCCTGCCCATGGAGCGAACCAGCTTGCCCCAGCGAATGGAACAAACCAGCTTGCCCCAGGAAATGGAGCAAACCAGCGTGCCAACCCTGCCCATGGAGCAAACCAGCTTGCCCCAGCAAATGGAGCGAATCAGGTTGCGCCTGGGGCCAACATTGAAAATGTCCAGCCCAATGGGAATGGCCAACAAGGTCAGCAAGATGGAAACGACAATCAGAGAAGTATGTAATATATATATACATATACTACGATATAAAAATTACAATTAGTTGCCAATTCAGATTTATAAATGATTGTTATTTGTAGGATATAGACCTCGAGGCAATAGAGCCGGACGGAACCAAAGATATGGTACATCCCAAAACCCTTACGAGATGGGATTAAAAAATTTAAGTGACCTGCTAGCAAATCTGGCTGAAAGCACTCGAAAAGCAACAGCTCGTTCTCTATACGAGAAGAAAAGATGGAACAGAAATAACCAAAATCGTGATGGAGGAAATGCAGCTCAATAAAATGAAAGTAGTTGAAGAATAACAAAGAAAGTGGTGATAAATATTTTCAAGGAAATCTGTGAAAACTTCATCATGAAATTGTGTGAGTGAGAGAATCTTATTCAAGATTCAAGATTATCTAATTATAATGAAAGTGTTGGTTATCTATAAGAGTGTCAAAATTTTCCAAGAAAATTAAAAAGATACAAGTGAGGCAAGTTAATTAATTAATTTTTACAATTGACGTCAAAATATATTCAAGAGATATAATCAGAACTGCAAAATAGAATATAAAGAAAATTTTACTTTGTTGGTTTCAATTGTGTTACATAACATACGCAAGTCTCTAGCGATTGCTTTGCGAATATTTGTTTCATTTTAGTTCAGTCTACTAATTCATTTTTACAATTAACGTCAAAATATACTTGAGGGATATATTCAGAACTGCAAAAAATATAAAGAAAATTTTACTTTGTTAATTTCAATTGTGTTACATATTATACACAAGTCTCTAGCCATTGCTTTGCAAATATTTGTTTTATTTCTGTTGGTTAAATAAAAGCAGCTATATGCGCTGCTCCTTTAGTTCTCAAAACATTTGGAGTTGCAAACGGGAAGAAATTAACTTCCTACCCATCAACGGGAAATGACTTGACCAGCAACTATAACTATAATGATGATCAAATTATTGTACCTGATTGCATATGATAATTTTATTTCTCGGCTATTTCACTAAAACAAATGTTTTTACTCCATGTAACTTGATCTCAAGTAGAGGTCCAACAACTGTACATGCGTTTGGCTATTATCATTAGTTGAAAAATTAGTTGGTAAAGAAGAAGCTCAGAAAGTAGTTGATGCATGCTATGCTATACAAAGATTACAAATTTTCCAAGATCAAAATAAATTCAAGAGATATATTTAAAACTGTAAAATAGAATACAAAAAATACACAAGTCTCTAGCAATTGCTTTGCGAATATTTGTTTTATTTCTGTTAGTTTAATAATAGCAGCTACATGCGCTGCTCCTTTAGTTCTCAAAACATTTAGGATTGCAAAACGGAAGAAATTAACTTCCTACCTATCAACGGGAAATGACTTGACCAGCGACTATAACTATAATGATGATCAAATTATTGTACCTGATGCCATATGATAATTTATCATTTCTTTTGTCATAGTAATTTTATTTCTAGGCTATTTTACTAAAACAAATGTTTTTATTCTATCTATGTAACTTAATCATAAGTAGAGGTCCAACAACTGTACATGCGTTAATTATCTAGTAAGTAGTATTAAGCTCAGAAAATAGTTGATGCTATACTATACAAAGATTACAAATAAAGTGAAAATAAATATAAGGAAATTTTGAATGATATACATTTATTCTTAATTCAGTACTAATAACCACAGTTTATTCGATAAGAAACCTCTCAAGTTCCAAATATTTTTAAAACTCTCTGGTTGTGTATTGTATAAAAATTTTTGAACTATGCTCCTCATAGCAGCCTGTAACCCCTTAGCACATCACATTGGATAATAAGATTTAGTTAACGAATAAAATCACTAATGAAAAATACTTGAAAAGTCATTTTTGTAAGAACCTTTTCATACCGGTATACTGTCTATTCTTTCTAAATTGGTATTGCACTGATTGTGTAATCTAAGAAAGATAATTACATTAAGGGTTCTTCGTTTTTTTGTAATCAGCTAAAATATGGAGCTGTCTCTTGCACCAGCAGCGTGTGACAAACATTACAAAGTCTTGATGGCTTTCGCTTTGGTAAACTTTTCACAATATTTTTCAGGCACGACTGACTAACAGAGAACAATAAAAATTAGGAAGTGTAACAATAACAAAAATAAAATCCAATTTTCTTATTTAAATAAGTGTTTGTAATTCAATTAAATCAGAGTATGTACATTCAAAAGCTTCAATTTTTCAAACGCCATTCAACTTAATTTAGTACAGTCTCATATTTACAAATGCTTGACAATTACCCTCTTTTAGCACTTGACTCTGTTAAATGTAACCAGGGTTAACGTTTACTTTCATACACTATCAAGTTCTTCTTTTTTTATACTTTTATCGAGTTACAGATATACTCTTTTTTCATCAAAATTTTTACAAATCTGTACAGGTTGGAAAAATTTTTGAACTATGTTCCTCATAGCAGCCTGTAACCCCTTAGCACATCACATTGGATAATAAGATTTAGTTAACGAATAAAATCACTAATGAAAAATACTTGAAAAGTCATTTTTGTAAGAACCTTTTCATACCGGTATACTGTCTATTCTTTCTAAATTGGTATTGCACTGTCTCTTGCACCAGCAGCGTGAGACAAAGCGTGTGACAAATCAGCATCTTCATTGTACATGAAAAAATTTGAAACATGTCAGAGGTTGAATTTTGCATAATTTGTAACCTTAAATTACCATTAAGTTATGATTTCTTACCATGATTGATGACTGGACTTCGATTTTTGAATGTAGGTTGGCCCAATATTCCAGGTGACTCGTAGTAGATGGGGGAGAGCCTGGCCGTGGGGAACATTTTCCAGCTCATGGACACAATCTGTTGTGCAAACGTTATGGGTTGTTCCTCCATGGAGGTTTCGATCTGTCTCATTTCACTTTTATTGAAACTTCCAGGAACAAGTTGGTCATCAAAAGACCTGCATGAGACTGAATGATATCTTTCAATTTCACAAACAGAGAACCCTCAGCATATTGATCCTGGAACTATTTCCTCTTCATTACCTAAAAAATATTTCATTCCATGAACGTTTATCAACTCATTAATTAATTCATTATTATTAGTATCTACTTGGGCTTCGTTAACAATATCAGTCTCGTTGCCCCTACTTTAATAAGTCAGAGTTTCTTCTAGTTCTACACTAATTTGAGTTTTACAAAGCGCATCACAGATATCTGAACAAATTTCTGTGGAATCATTATCATACCTTTCAGATTGAGTATACGTGCCGATGATAGGCTGCTCATGCTCAGATACAAAGGCACGGATGCCACTGAGCATCGTCATGATGTTCCTACCGAATAATAGTTCTTCCAGATAACTCTTTAGTTGGAAACACTAATGGCAATAAACCAGCTATATCACAGTTGGTCTTTATCGAATTTGGCTGCCAAGAGTCTAATCACATTAAGAGTTCTTCGTTTCTTTGTAATTGAAGGAGGATCTCAGCTGAAATGCACCAGCTGCGTGTGACAAACATTACAAAGTCTTGATGGCCTTTGCCTTGGTCCAATTTTGCACAATATTATTCAGGCACGACTGACAGAAGATTTGACTGCAATGTCGACAATTTTGCTGTTGGTCATGAATTAAACTGCTTGTTGTGCAATTGTTCCTCTTTTTCTTTGTATTCCTGTAATTCATCGTCTGTTGTTCTTAGATTTTCTTTTAATCCTTTTATTCATTCTTCTAATGGCACAACCAAAGAATGTAATGATTAAGCATCTTCATCTGTCTGTAAACAAGATTTTAAGTATATCCAACCAACATTTAAGAAAAAATTTATCTGAGTTAATAATGAACTTTTAAGTTGCATCAATATACATATATGGGGCGTTCTTTGTCAGCTCTCCGAAGCCGGCGCGCGGACGCTAAAACCTCACGTTTTCGACGCTTGTTTTCGACTCTATATGACCCATATCTAAATAATATTGGATATGCTATCAATGTAAATTTTTCTCAGCTTTCCGATGGTGAATTTAGTTTTCCGAATTTTTCACATTATCACAGAAAAAAAATATAAAACAGGCCATATCTCAAAAACCTATTTTTTTTAATTTCTTTAACTAGTCTAGATCGAAAGCTGAGGTTTTTTTACGTTTATATGGACCTTCTGGATACCTAGACTTTTTTTGTATTCGAGTAATTGAGTAGCAAACATGAGAAAATGCGCCGCGTCGGGCCGGGCCGCGCCGTGCCGCGCCGCACCGCGCTGACTCCACGCGCTCCAGCTCAAGTCTTCTGCTTACAAGAGTGCCAAAATCGGAATATATTTAATATCCATACAAGTCTCTATCAGTTGGATAAACTACTATCTAGATAGTAGATCATGTACTCATTTGGGTTATGGACTGAGATATGCGGACATTATTTCATTTCACATTCTTTGACCTCGGTTTTGGCTTTGATATTGAAGACTTTGCCATACTATGTTTCAACTGAACTATTTTTTCAGTTCGTTTTGATCTAGGAAAAATTTTATATTCCTCAGCAGATGAAATTTTTTTGACCATCAGTCTGTCATCGGAAGTTGGTATGAACGCATGAAATTGCAGAGTACCTTGTATACCAAACCAATTATCAAATCTTTCTTTCAATTTCAGTTTAGCTTGCTCATAATCATAAATTACCTCAAGAAAGAATACAAACCAAAGAAAATTTATTATAGTACCGATAGAGTGGGTCAACACTTCAAAAATCAGAAAAGTTTCTCTAATCTTATTAATCATAAGAAAGATTTTGGCATTCCCGCGGAATGGCATTTTTGTGCGACCGCACATGGGAAGGGAGCATGCGATGGAATTGGAGCTAATGTGAAACGAGGTGCTAAACGAGCAAGTTTACAACGCTCTGCAAATAATCATATTTTAACCGCAGAAGGTTTATTTGAATGGGCAAGAAATTACTGTAAAGAAACCATGGTATTTTATAGTAAAAAAGAAGATTATGAGCAAGCTAAACTGAAATTGAAAGAAAGATTTGATAATTGGTTTGATATACAACCGATGACAGACTGATGGTCAAAAAAATTTCATCTGCTGAGGAATATAAAATTTTTCCTAGATCAAAACGAACTGAAAAAGTAGTTCAGTTGAAACATAGTATGGCAAAGTCTTCAATATCAAAGCCAAAACGGAGGTCAAAGAATGTGAAATGAAATAATGTCCGCATATCTCAGTCCATAACCCAAATGAGTACATGATCTACTATCTAGATAGTAGTTTATCCAACTGATAGAGACTTGTATGGATATTAAAATATTCCGATTTCGGCACTCTTGTAAGCAGAAGACTTGAGCTGGAGCGCGTGGAGTCAGCGCGGTGCGGCGCGGCACGGCGCGGCCCGGCCCGACGCGGCGCATTTTCTCATGTTTGCTACTCAATTACTCGAATACAAAAAAAGTCTAGGTATCCAGAAGGTCCATATAAACGTAAAAAAACCTCAGCTTTCGATCTAGACTAGTTAAAAAAATTAAAAAAAATAAATTTTTGAGATATGGCCTGTTTTATATTTTTTTTCTGTGAAAATGTGAAAAATTCGGAAAACTAAATGCACTATCGGAAAGCTGAGAAAAAACTACATTGATAGCATATCCAACATTATTTAGATATGGGTCATATAGAGTCGAAAACAAGCGTCGAAAACGTGAGGTTTTAGCGTCCGCGCGCCGGCTTCGGAGAGCTGACAAAGAACGCCCCATATGTATGTTGGACGTAATATACGCTACGCTGAGGAGTGACTTGCGCTGGGCTGTGAACCAGTCGGACGTAATATACGTCACATGTGGAAGTGTGGAAGAATTTTTGAGGAGCTCGTGGGCACTTCGTCTGCTAGTGAATTTGAACTTCTATTCTCAAATATAATGAAAGCTATTTCGATGAAACTTTTCTGACAAAAGTAATCGTAAGTGACCGTAGTTCTTGCTTATAACTGTTGCAAGACTGCGGGACAGCGGTAAAAGAATAATAATTAAAAAAGTGAGGTTGAACACGAAATTGGGCTGTATATAATGGCTAGTCGCGTCCCCTCGTGCGCTTGCTGCGCATACTTGTCGTCGGTGGCGCTGACGCGCCACCTGATAAAAGGTTATTGAGTACTTACCTTTTCAGATGATATAACCTTATATCGATGTTTGTAAAACAAATCTTGTTTACAATTCTTTCTCCATCCAGCGTTCACTCTCTATAGCAAATTTTATGTATCCTTCTGATAAAATTTACAGTTTCTTCCAATCCAGGGGTTTTCCTCACTACTCGATGAACCCAAAAATTTGCACAATTTGCACAACACTATTTTCACAATGGCTTTTGTATTTGATAGTCAACTGTATAGCCAAGTAATTCTCTGTAGCACATGTAGGGAATAAGATACATGATGCCAGTTCCTATATGCTTCTGGGAATTCCGCAATGTTCAGATGTCAACTATACTCTAGTATACAACGATCGGAAATATATCTTAGGTCTTATTCTGATTGGCTGTTCTGTGATCGGGAAACGATATCAGCCAATGGCAGCTCATGTATCGTGACTGTCAACGGTCAATCGTATCGGGCCCTGTTTCTGCTAGCACAGATTGAACGTAACTGTAGAGAAGTCATCCATTCTAGAGAGCATTCTCTGTGCGGCTGCACTGCAGTTGAAAGCTTCAATTTGAAAATTTCATCCTCTTCAATCTGGTAAGTGCTTAAGTTTTACTACTTTATTTATGAACATAAATTGAATAACGATATTCTCATATCGGTATAACAATATATTTTTATAGAAATATTTCATTTGATACAATATATTCGTCAATTTTTATTGCACACGTTTTCTCAGCAACTCTGTAAATGTGGCCGACTTCGCTGATGAAGATTTCGACCTCGACTATGAATTGAGGAGTATCGATTTAGGCAATGAAGGTAAAATTATATTCATTTTCATAAGTCCTACTTATTTTCAAAAAAAACTTAAGTCAAATTAAATGAGGATCAAAGAATATCCCAGCGACTCATATAAAGTATATAAAAAGTTTTTTATGTACAATAAACTAAAAATATTATGAATTCATACATTTTTATAGGTAACATTAATGCTGATGGAGTTGTAAACCGACCAAACAATGCGGTCAACCCTGAAGCCAATCCAGCTGACCGTCCAGCTCCAGCTATGGATGTTGATCCTGAGCAAGTTGCCCATGATGTAGCCAACGAGCCTGAGCACCAGGTGCCCGAGCAACAGGGTCAACCACCAGTCGGCCAGCTTGGTCAATTGGCTCAACTAGCTCAGCAACCACCAGCCGAGCCTGCTCAGCATGGTCAACCACCAGCCCAACTTGCTCAACTGCCTCAACAAGCTCAGCAGGGTCAACCACCAGCCGGGCCTGCTCATCTGCAGGGTCAACCACCAGCCCAACCTGCTCAGCTGCCTCAACCAGCTCAGCGTCAGGGTCAACCACCAGCCCAGCCTGCTCAGCATGCAGATGGTCATAGAAGATCTAGGGGTACAAGAGCTGGTCGTCAATGGCGAGAGCAACAAGCCCAGAAAAACATGGATAGTGTTGCTGCATTTATGTTAGCCATGTCTAAGGTTTGCACCAATGCTGGATTCAGAAATCATCCGTACAGAAAAAGAAATAATAATAATGAGTAAATTCAATTTCATTTGTAGACTTTCCATTCTTTATATTTTTTATATAACAACCTTTCAACTATTTTTAATCCTCTATTAGAAGTGATTCAGTGTGAAGTTAAAAGTATAATCAAGGAATCTTTCTTATTCAAGTACTTAATAATGATGAGTTAATTCAATTTCATTTGTAGATTTTCCATTTTCTATATTTTTTATATAATAATTTTTTAATTATTTTCAATCCTCAATTAGAATGTGATTCAGTGTGAAGTGAAAAATAAAAATTAAGGCATCTTTTTTATTCAACTGTTACTTTTCTTCTTATACAATTGATATCTTTAACTTCGGGAAATGTGTCAAGAACTTTTTAGAAAATAAATGGATATGTGGGAAGATCATCGCATTTCATATTCTTTCCATTTTCATAAGACCAATAGGTTAGCTTTCTAAAAAATAAAAGAAATTTTCAAATCCAAGATGGCGGTTTCAACATGGCGGACTCACATTTCCAAAAATAGATATAGAGTTTTCAGTGTTGTACGTCTATTTTTTGGAAAAGCGAGTCCGCCATGTTGAATCCGCCATCTTGGATGTTAGAATTTCATTATTCTGACTTCAAATTGGTAATCAGTGACCCCGTAAACCCCCGAGAACAAGTTTTTAGTGCTGTACGTCTATTTTTTGGAAAAGTGAGTCAGCCATGTTGGATCCGCTATCTTGAATGTTAACATTTCAATTTTCTGACTTCGGATTCGTAATCAGCGACCCCAAAAATCCCGTAGAAACAATTTTTGGAATGATTGAATGAAAAACAAAGCGAAAATTAATTTTTTACTTCAAAAGAGAGCTTTTTTCACCATTTGTTTATTTATAACTAAGGTAGGTGTACCCAATATGCGCCACCCTTCGTATTTCATATACACGCGCGGCTAGAGCATCGCTGCGGCACAGGATCTTGTCGGCAATACTAAATAATGAAGAAAGAAAACATTTTTCCCGATCGGAAACCTTTACACCAACTTGTTAGAGCTCGTTTTCACCATTTTTTCAACAATTTTCATTCTCGATCTAATTTCGCTCAGGTAAGTGCGAATTTTTCTAATACCCTCAAACTGGGCCAAAAAAATCGAGCGACATATCATTCGATTCCTTGACATCCAATCTACATCATCCATTTTTTTTCCATCTTACGCCCTTTTTATCCACCGTTTCAATAGCTCTCTGTTATTTTTATCAAATGTACCCAATATGCGCCACCCCTATTCTCTTGTTCTAGCTGCTATAATCAACCCATTGATGGTAAATATGCGCCAAACATGGTCGAAAGAAAATTTAGTTCAAGCTCTGGAGTGGGTCAGAAAGGTGAGATATCGCAGAGGATGGCTTCGACTATATATAAGATGCCTCGTCGAACATTTTAACGATATGTTAAACAAAATATATCCGAAAAAAGGAAAATGAGTCGACCATATGCGTTAAAGACTGTTGAGAATGAAGAATTGTGTAGTCGAATTAAACGCTTAGTAGATATTGGCTATCCTATAACGAGAAAAATCTTGAGGTTATGCGTTTATAAGTACTATCTAGGAAAAAACATCAGACAAAATTTTTCTACCATCAAGACAATAGCTAGTCCCAAATAGGCTCGGACATTTTTTAAATTGAACTTTTCCATTTCAGTGAGAACATCTCAATTATATTTAAAATTACACTATAAAGAATGTTCATCAATTTGAGAGATTAATATTGGAATTAGATGTAGCATAAGTTAATTTTGTTGATTCCAAAACAACGTTTTTTCATGAATTTTTACTGAAAACTTGATTTGATTTAGGTTGTTAGAAATTCATATAATCTATGTGCTATGGTTTAATCAAAGACAAAATGTATTTTTCAATAAAATTATATCAGAAATATACTTTTTTGTTTGTATTCTATTCATTTCAGACATGCTTCATGCTTCAAATTGGATGAAAGGAAGTATTTTCAGGGTGGCGCCATATTGGATACACTAAAAATTTTTTCCCGAAATTTTTTTTTTTTTCAAAACGCTGTATCTTAGCGTAGAACTGGTCAAATTGAATGAGACTTAGCTCATTTTTTAGGTATTGAGTAGACCTTCCATTTGACATCAATTATGTTCGAAAATATTTATTAGACGAGGTGTAGTGGCCTTTCTCGCTTAGGTGGCGCATATTGGGTACAGGTACCTTAATTAACAATTCAATGAATATCAATTCTTGTTATTTAATATGATAGAAAAACATCTTAGCTGATAGAAGAATGTATAATCACTAATATATACCTGTAAATACAATTTCTATACGGAAAATCTGAGACGAAACAGGTGGCCAATATATTGACCACCAAGCCACAAAGGGTTAATCAACAGAAAAGTAAATACGTATATATACATATATATATACACATGTCTTGGGGTTAGAGCTATGTCCCATGACATATTGCCCATAATCCAGAAATTTTCGCATATACTTCCGTTAAAATGTATTCGTAAACCACTTACGAAGCACTAATATTATAAGTTGTACCAATGAAAAGTTTAAAAGGAAGATCGCAAACTTTGGACAGACTACCCTAAGTACCGGCTCCCTTAAATTCGCAGGATGTTTGGCACCAGAATGCGGTGTCGAGCAACAATCTGAACAATTCGGGCAACATGATCAAAGTCAAAACGAGAACCAAATATCCGAACGGAGTTAGCTACGGACATAAATGCCTCGGATAAAATCAAATGGTTAACCCAAACGGATTCAATGCTGAAATCAGAAACACTAATTACAAGAATCTCTTAGATTAAGACAGAGAAGGTCAAAACGATCAAAATGATCGGAAAAACAGATTAGAAGGCAAATGCAGAGCCAAAGTCAAGAAATAATTATTTTTTAACGTCCACATGTTTCAAATGACGAATAAATCAATTTTAATCGGGCTTGATGGAGATCAGGAGGACGCTGGTTCGAATTTAACCCGGGAAGCTTGGAATTTTTTTTCGCAATATCACATTGGGATAGTTCACCAAGCCCGGTTAAAATGAATTTATTCATCGTTGAAAATCAAGAAAATTGAATTGAACGTTGCACGATAAAACCAGCAGCTAGTACTGGCCGATGGCCACCAATTGTGAATTTGAAATGTATCAAACTAAAGAAACAAGTAGAGTAATTTTACGTCGACACTGGAGCTGACATAATAAACGTAACATTAATAAAAATTGGAAGTATAGAACAAGAATTTTCGGTCGAGATGGAAGATAAACTATTGATAAATGGAGTAACAGAAGGGGTATTGACTTCACTTGAAGTATTAACACTGACAAGGGGACACCACAGTCTCCGGGTCCTGTATTTTTACCAAACCTGTTTTAATGTACTCTATACCACATACGTATAGACCCATTTCAGGGATTTTGACTAATGGAGCCTCCTGTTGGAGTTATGGATACATCAAGTTTCAAAAACTACTGATATCTCTAGGTTTTTTCACATTTATGACATTGCTCGCTGACTCATCGAGTGAGCTTACCTGAGCTTCTGTACACTTTGTTCACGCCAGAATCATGAATCCTACATGCTCCCCTACTATCGATAGCATTTTCACTCTCTATCATCATTTAATTTGTCACTAGTTCATATGTTGTCTGAAATTCAGTAGTATACGATAAATAGATTATTCAGCTACAGCTGTCCAAAACTCATCATCAACATGTCTCACTCATTGTACATTACTCTTAATTGATATGTTGCATCAGCGCACACTTTTCAACATTACAAATAATGGTGTTTGATCACACGCATTACTGACTGAACTTCCAAGCCCTTAAATCAGTTGACGAACAATTATTTATTACTGTTTTCAGAATATTAAACATTAAAATTAATCTATTTCCTTATATTACTTAGGACATAACAAATGGTGTATACAAAGTAGAGGAATGTATTATTAGTTCTAGAAAATTTATATTAATTTTAGATTGGAATCAATACATTTTTCTCCACTATGTATACACAATTTGTTATGTCCTAAGTAATATAAGAAAATAAATTCATTTTAATGTCGAATAATCTGGAAACAGTAATGAATGATTGTTCGTCAACTGATTCAAGGGCTTATTGGAAGTTCATTCAGTAATGCGTGTGATCAAATACCATTATTTGTAATGTTGAGAAGTGTGCGCTGATGCAACATATCAATTAAGAGTAATGTACAATGAGTGAGACATGTTGATGATGAGTTTTGGACAGCTGTAGCTGAATAATCTATTTATCGTATGCTACTGAATTTCAGATAACATATGAACTATTGACAAATTAAATGATGATAAAGAGTGAAAATGCTTTCGATAGTAGGGAAGCATGTAGAATTCATGATTCTGGCGTGAACAATGTGTACAGAAGCTTAGGTAAGCTCACTCGATGAGTCAGCGAGCAATGTCATAAATATGAAAAAACCTAGAAATATCAGTATTTTCTGAAACTTTATGTATCCATAACTCCAGCAGGAGGCCCCATTAATCAAGATCCCTGAAATGGGTATATCTGAAATGGGTAATATACGTATATGGTATAGAGCACATTAAAACAGGTTTGGTAAAAATACAGGACCCGGAGACTGTGGTGTCCCCTTGTGAGCCTAAATGGATTATCAGTGATCGCACATGTATTGCCTGATAATTTTCCCATTGAAACAGACCGATTGTTGGGATGAGACTTGATAACAGAATATGCAGGAAATGCATCTTTGAATAGCACATGTGAAAGATTTCATCGCAGAATGTACGCTAGTGGAATGGTAAAAATATAGGTTGGAACGTGTTTGTGGGCGATGTTGAAGCCTCTTTGAGAGAGCACTATGGCACTCGGCAGCGGAATTCATGCTCTGACTCAGTGGAGTCTACCCTTCAATTCATTTTCAAACGAATGAATGACTTGAATTTAGTTACCTCAATTTTTGTGGAGTGATGTGGAAACATCGATCAATCGAGTTATATCCGAGTAGAAGATATAAGTGCCGGATAACTATTCCTTGTATTTTTGATAGTAACTTCTCATCGTCCAAGTCCACCTAAAATATAATTATTAGGGTTAGTTTCTCCAATGTTCCTTTTTTCTTACAATGGTCAATCTATGATCTATGAATAAGTAACTCCGTTTCCAATCCTAATATTTCAATGGTGAAAGTGTCGTTTCACAGAAAAAATTTTCTTCTACGGATTCCATCCAACTCCAGAGTTGACGTGGTGCACGCGTGTATGTCTGTATGAATGTATGCACATCTAAATAAGTCAAATTGAATGATTCTCCATGGAAATTGGTATAGAAGAGTTTTTACGATGCTAATTGACAATCGATACTCAGATTTCGGGAATTAGAAGAAATCTATTTTTATAGTTTGACTTATTGAGTGATTAATCATATTATGAGATTCGATAATAAAAAAAAATATTATGAGATTCAAGTCTCATATTTCAGATATGGGGCGTTTTACGCCAACTCTCCAGAGCTGGCGCACCGACGCTCAAAACCTTGCGTTTTCGACGCTTGTTTTCGACTCTATAAGACTAACATCTTAACAATGTCAGACATGATATTGATGTAGATTTTCCTCAGCATTCTGACGGTGGATTTAGTTTTCAAAAATTCTCACTTTTTTTCATTGAAAAAACATGAAACGGGTCATATCTCAAAAAGCTATTTTTTTATATTCTTTTGAATCGTCTAGATCGAAATCTGACGTTTTTCTACGTCGACATAAATTTTGAAAATATAGGTTTTTTCCGTTGAATTCGAGTAAATGAGTCACGGAAATGAGAAAATGTGTCGCGTCGGGCCGCGCGACGCTGCCTCCACGCGCTAGGGCTCGAGTTTGGCCCAGCGCGGCGCATTTTCTCATGTTCGTGATTCAATTACTCGAGTTTAACAGAAAATTTCTATATTTCCAAAGTCATTGAAAGATATATTGTCATACCAAATCGGTATGATATTGAAACAGCGTCAATCGAAAATGGTAGAAAATTTCCGGTACGAACGCTCATCTACATCGAAACACCCATCACAAAACTTATCAAATCTGGTAACTCAATATTTGGGATATGCATTTCAAATAATCGTGGCAAAAACTCATAAGGGCATTGACCACATGTCATATGAACCTGACGATATTGTAAGGCTCTAATATTCTTAACATTCATGAATATACACATTTCTGATTCGAACCACACAACCCAGCAAAAACGTAACATTATTTCAAACTCACTAGATAGATGCGTACGACTTTCCGAAGAATGTGTGACGTTGCATCGGCCTGCAACGGCCACTGAGGGAAAAACGTCCCGACACAAAACGTGGTTGGAAAAGGGTGGGCGCCAGGCAAATAATTGCCAAATTAGGGATAATTATGCATTAGACCGATCACGAGGGAATAATCACTAATACCCAATGGTGGCCCGCATGAGACCCGCTGCAAGGGGGGTGTACCGGGTGAGGCGGCCGAGCCTCAACGATCGTATACCAGGGGAGTGGCCCCCTACCCCTCGCGTCGGTGAGCCATAACGGTGACCCGTCGGCCCACTAGACGAACTTACTATAATTTTCCTGGAATTGATGCTGCTGCTGCTGCTCCAAGGTCAAGCGGAATATAAATGGCCAGTATAAATATCAAATAAATATTACTAATAACATTATAGGGGGAAAACAGGAGGATTACCAGTACAGGAAGTAAGTAAGATTCAAAATATTCAAATTCAACACAAACGAATTTATTCCATCACTCTTGACAACTAAACTATCGGCTTTACTCAATAATTACTAATTTAACAAGGAACAAATACTACGCGGACCCGACGCCGGTTCGATCCCTGAGCGTCAGCTCGCCCGCCATTTATTGACGAGCGTTGCTTCGCCCAAGGACAAGTCTCGGCGCAACCGATTATCGCGTTCCCGTCGCGACCGAATATTCCGCGCGCGTCCCGGAGGCCTTCCCGAGCCAGAACATCGGCCTAATAAGTGTTCATATTACCGTAAATCGATGTATTCTCTGCACTCAATACTGGGAGAAAATCAATCAAGTCGACTATCGACACTGTGATAAGCTACGATGTATGCGAAAAACCCTGGTCTATTCGGTACAACGACTGCTGCAAGAATGGCGGAGGAATCGCCTCGCGGCGCCTTCCTCCCGGCTCTTTTCCCTCAAAAATCCGCGGAAGCCAATTAGCATAATCCGCGAACCGCCAAAATGCTTGCGGGACCAATGGGGAAAATTCCTGGAACCACGCAATTATGTAAATTCCCCCATTGGTCGACCGCACTCGCACGCCCCCTATTACTATCGGCCGCGCGGGACCATTCAAATAATCTCGATTAATTATGTATATACAATGACTCAAAAATCCATCTAACGACGTTAAATCTATGTTAAAGCGAGATATGTACAATAAATAATAATAAACAGTGAATAATTAACCAGGCGCACGCAACTGCGCACGCCTCAGGTCGCTGCGCATGTACAATTTCAATATAATCATTTTAAACCTCGCGCGGCCCCGCGCCTGCGCGCCTCAGTCCATGCGCCGCATATAGACGCTGCGCGCTCGCCTTTACCCTCTCCGCGCCTCCTTCCCCCGCCGCCGTGCGCGCTAGTCCCTCCGAGCCACCTCTCTTCTGCTGCGACCGCATGGCCAGCAGTAAAGATGGCCGCTCGCTCGCTTCGCTCGCGCTCGTCGCGTAACCGGTGCCCGCGTGCGCCCGCGCATCCTCCACCTCGAAGCTCCTCGCCTGGAGCCTCGGGGAGTAACCGCGAGTGCCCGCGAATGTGTTTCGGGGCCGGAGTCGGGGCGCTCGGGTCGCCCTCAGGCCCACAACATCATGGCGGCGTGCAGGCTGCCCCCTCTCCAGAGCCATCCGGGGGACATCGTCACCGGGACGACTCCCCAGGGCCCTGGGGTGGCTGCCTGCTGCTCGCCCTCCAGTGTTAAGTGCTCCTAGTAATTGTGTGGTGTTTTCCAGGTCGCCGCTGTAGACTGCTGCCCTCCTCGCCAACTCCATCTCAGCTCCAGGGACCACCAAGCAGCAACAGGTGTCCAGCTGCCTCTCCAGAGCACCTCAACAGAAGGGAGAGGATTAGTGGTCAGCTCAGGGGCTGGAGCTGGAGCTGGACCCAGGACCGGTAACCCCCAGCAGCGAGTCATCAGGGAGTCTGGACGATGGGCGAGCCCCATCGTCCACATGTAAACACTCACCAAAATGTACTTGGGAGTGATTCTTACATTAATATATTATATTTTTGTTTCAGGGCTGGGCGGAGGAGGACCTGCTGACCACAGAGTCCTCCTCCAGAGCGTCAAGGGCTCTGCCCACAACAATCTGGGGGGTAGTAGTAGGCGGGTAGGTAGGCTAGAGGGGAGAACTCAGGCTCTCGTCAACAGAGCCTGGGCTCTCCCCGTCACAAATGTTTCCACACTCAAAACATACAGAAAATTAGAAACATATTATTAGAAAATGATTACCCCTTAAAATTCATAGATTCCAACATAAATGATAGACTGCGTTCAATAAATTTTTCAACAAAAAGATGCAATAGTAATAATACACAACCGTTCTGTACATTATCAATTCTCTTTCACAAAAAATTCTTTAAGGGGGGATATACAGTTAAAACGAGAAAAAAAACTCACTTTTGAAAATCGGTTTTAAGGGTAGTTTTTAATCAAATCAATCGAAACTTTTTTACAATTATGAGTGTACCTGTGTAGTATACATAAATATTTTTTCTTAATACTTGTTAACAAAATGGCTGTCGTTAGATAGCGTTGAAATAGTACTTCTATTTTGCTTCTGCCGGCTCTCCTGGTCGCAATTTTGATCGGAAATCAAAAAATTAAAAAAATTTACATTAATTATATTCACAGTTAGTAGATGAATTATCGAAAAAAATTGAAAAAAATATTTGCACTTTTGGCGTATCTATTTCAAAAAACTCAATTTTTTTCAATTTTTTTCCCGCCATTTTCTCACATTTTTCCATATTTAATAATAAAATATTACAATAATTTTTAATTTATCTGATAGGTACTACTATAATAAAGAAATCCTATAAGTTTCAGCTTCATCGGATGATTAGTAAAAGGGTTTTAGGAGCATATTCTACGGGGAATTTACTAACTTTTTATGAAAAAAAAAAATCGAATTTTTTTTTCATTCTAACTGTATATCCCCCCTTAACAAAGTTACTGGTTCGATGGAAACATTCGGTATTCGTACTGAGCCCCTAGTCAACAATAAACTCTCATGTGTAATTAGACTCGGCAAAGACAAAACGGAAAAATTGGGAAGAGACCAGCGTAGTATATGAGTTTGATTGTAAAGATTGTTCTGCATGTTACATGGGCGAAACAAAACGAAAATTAAAAGAAAGAATTTCTGAACATCAAAAATGCAATAACGACCTACTGCCTGTACTACGTCATATTGTAGAGGACAGTACCCATAGTTTCGATTGGAATAATGTTAAAATTTTGGATAGAGAAAAGAATTGCAATGAGAGGCTTGTTTCCGAGATGCTTCGCATTCACATGTATACATACACTTAATAGAAAAGAAGACACACAGTCACTCAGCCACACGTACAGGAAGGGTACCATTTACATATGTTTAATCACTCTTGATTAAACATATGTAAATGGTGTTTGTAATATCTGCTATTGTTTTGTTTTGTGATAATAAATGTCCTGATGAGGCCAGCGAACCAAGCTGGCGAAACGTCGCTGAACAAAAATATATATGGAGTTTTTATTTGAACTCCATATCACGGATTAGCCCTCAAAGATCGTAACTATCACGAATACACATTTTTACTTCTATCCGCGTACATCAATTTTGTTTATATCCATGGGCGAAAGCCTCCACCCATGATATTAGATTATAGATCTCAAGTTGATCAACATCCACCTGATTTTTCAATCCAATAATTGTCATACAAAAAGTAATGAAAAGTTTGCAGCTGAGAGCTCTCCACAATTAACGTAGAATCCAAGGTGAAGTGGATACAGCACAGCTCCAATTACACACCCATACCTGAGCAGTGTAGACACTGGAGTGAGCCTAGTATGCTAGTATCCTGGAAAAATATCTTTCAACACCGGAGGCTCGCGTTCCATTCATGGTGTGACGTTGGGATATTAGACGCGGTACATTACCATTTGTTTTCAGTTATACATCGATAGAATTTTATCATTATCCACAGTATCATATCCCCCATCACCATAATGTTACTGCTTATCAGGAGATGTTATAGCTCCTCGTCGATCCATTTTTATCGGATCGCTGCCTGTATGATGATGAGTACAAGAACGGTAACACACCCCATGTAATTTCGGGAGGTAATTATAACGACCTTCCATATTATCAACTTTACATGATATTATATCTTTCAACAATTTCATTTCATCCGCACTTATTATGAATACCCTCTCAGTATCTTTTAGAGCATGTCGAATCGTCGTAGTAATTTCATTATATGGCATATCACCATAACTCCAAGGTATACCGATATAGTTATTCTCCAACCATCTATTTGCACTTTATGCTTGGCGGTGAGCTTACGTCATGGACGAGGTGGTTTGAATAGGTCCACCCGGGGCTGCTCATCACCTCCATCATTTGTGAGAATGGCTACCTCCTTGAAAACAATTTCATGTGAGGTATTCTTTGTGACGGGGAAACCCGTCACTAAGGACGGAGAGGCTGCTCGCCGATCCGGCCGGTACGGCACCTTAGCAGGCAGCCACCGGCTCGGGAGGGCAGCACTCTCCAGCGCGCATGCAAGCCGCAGCGCGCCGAGAGTTCCGGCGGCGCGAGGCCGGGAGTGAGCACGAGGCGGACGATCATTCTCGTCCGGTGCCCGCAGCCCTCAACACGCGACGCGCGACGAATCCCGAGTACCGAGCCGAGTGTGCGTGACGTGACAGTGAGCGTGTGCGTGAGGACGTACCCAGGACACCGGAGGCCGACGACGTCGCCGCAGAGCCGAGAGCAGCAGAGCCGAGAGCAGCAGAGCCGGGCCGAGAGAGAACGAGCGTCGAGCCAGGTTTGCGGTGTTCGCGTCGCGGCCCCGGTGTCCCCCCCCAGTGAACGTGCGGGTCGGCGAGCGCGCCGACACCCCCCCAGTGAACGTGTGTGTTGGCGAGCGCGCCAACACACCCAAAGAACGACGGGCTCAGGCCCTGGCCCGGGCCTCTCCCCTCGCGTCCCCCCCGACGTCACGGCCTAGCGAGCGTGCGAGTAGACTCCGTTCGAGTCTCCGCGCGCGGCCGTCCCCCCCCCCCCGAGAGAGTCCACCGTGCTCCGAGCGAGAGCTAGTCGCGGCACTCCCGGCGCCCGTAACAAATACGGAGTGCCCGCGGTAGAGCCAATCCCCACGTGAACCTGGTGCGAACGGGCACCAGGTCACAGATTGGCGCCCCTAACGTGTGTTCGCGGTCGTGATCGGGGAAAATCGAGGTGGAGAGTGCGTGCGCGAAAAAGTGGAAATTCCAAGAGCAAAATTCGAACGAGCGTGTATAATTATATGTTATTTTATTTCGGGCGAAGGAATTCGCCGTCGCGAGTTACCGCGAAGCGACCTTGGTAACGAGCGCGCAGAGGTGAGCGCGAGAACGCGGCGCGGGGCGAGAGTTGTTGCCCCGCGTGTTTACGTGCGCCGGCAGGTGCTGTGCCGCGCATGTTTACATGCAGCGAAGCTCGGAACATTCCTGAGCAGCGAATGAGCAGTGATCAAGTTATAGCAGTGATCACTCTGCTAAATTAAATTGATCAGCCCCTGACGGAGTGCATAACTCCTTATTCCTCCTGAATTTTTTCTGATTGATATAATTTATTATTGAATTGTTTTGTTGCCCTGACGGAGCTCAGCTCCTTATTCCTCCCAATTGATTTATATTGACATACATATACATAAACATCCAACGAGAAGGAAGGAAGGAAGGAAGCCAGCAACATAGCAATAATTAATTATTATTCCAAGGAGGGATAACCAGAACGACAAAATTAATTTTTGAGGCTGGGCAAATTAATTTCGCCACGTGGCCGAGTCGGTACGAGCACAAGTGTGTCGATAGGCGAGGGCGCCGGCGCATGATAAAACAGTGTGATCGTATGATAACGAGTCGGATGGTCAAGTAGAGTCTAGTTATCTATCTAGTGTGAATCTTTTGCGGGAAATTTGAATTTGAATTTAGGAACTTAGAATTTTTTCGGGACTTAGAATTTTTTTTCTTTCGAACGATTGAACTATTGTTACGAACGACGACGCTGTTAGTGGCAAATAACATAGAACGAGCAATTGTTTAACAATTAATATAATTGTTTATTTATCAATTCAATTGAAAATTTTTCCGAGGTTGCCGATTTTTGAATTGTCTTTGAAGTTGGGTTGGACAACGAGTGAGCGCATTTTGTCGTAAATAATTTGAATAATTTATTTGTTTATTAATAAACAATTTGGGAATTTTGGTCGTTTACTCGTTGGGCCCGGCCAACTTTGAGAATAGTGGAATCGTGCGTAGTAGAACGAGCTCGTGGTTGTGGACGTAGTCAATTGTTTATAAATTAATTTGTTAATAATTTTTTTTTGTTATTAATTATTTTTCAAATTTGATTTTTTCTCTCTTTTTTTTCTTCCGTTTTCGAGTGTGAATAACAGTGTCCTTGGGTCTTTTGCCAATTGTTAACAAATTAAATTGTTAATAATTTTTTTTGCGATTAATTATTTTTCGAAGTTAAGTTTTTTTCTTACTTTTTTCGAAAGAGAGTGATAGTTCTTCTTGAGTTTTCGTTTTTTTTGACTCTGCTTTTGGTTAATTCGATTTTCAATATATCGCATATTCGGATGGTTAGGGTTTTTAGCACACAACCAAAGGACGAACGATCATTGGAAATTGAACCAAACCAGATAATATTCAGTATATTTGAACGAACCAGATAATAATACAATTAGGTATTGGTATTGTATGAACATGTATATTGATTAATATTTTATTTCACATATATATTTATTGATATCGCACCATTGTTGTCCCCGACGGAGTTTACACTCCTTTTTCCTCCATCATTGCGATTTAAGTGATTTATTTTATTATTGAATATATACATGCACATGTACAAGACGGAGAATAACTCCAATTAAGAACGTGACTCGAGGTATAGAGAGTCGATATTCGAATTCGTAATTTTGTGCAGTTAAGCAGGACGGGTGACGGCGTGTACGAGTGGGTCGTGTTGAATTGAGGGATTTTGCGAGTTAGTGAATATTGCCCGCCTGACTGATTTGTGCAATTTTATCGACTGAGTTGATTCGTTTGGTATATAATCGGAAACAGAGTCAAATAAATTCACTATTTAGTCTGTTTTAAATTTAAAATTTTCCTTTTCAGTTTTCTGTTTTTTTTTACAATTCAGTTTTTTTTTTATAATTCGATTAATTGTTGTGTTGCGACGCGTGTTTGGAGAGTATTTATTTCAAGTTTATAATAAATTAATTGATTAAAATGGCAGACGGTGACATGAAATTGTACAGAGAGGCCATGGAGGAGTTGTTAAAGGTAGATAGCTGGAACGAACGATTCAAAACGATAATTAAGATGAATAAAGAAGTAGTTCGAAGAAAATTAGAGAAAGCGGGAATAGCAATAACGGGAAATCTGCGGACACAAAAAGAACGATTGGAGATGGGAGATGCAAGCAGCGGAAGTCGAGGGTGTGCCGTGGTTTACGGACGATGAAAAAGACCAAGCGCCACCCAAAGTAGAACGAACAATGATAAGCGGGAGCGAAGAGAGCAAGAGCGAGAATGCGAAATATACAGACGCGGAAAAGGATACGATGCCGGAAGGGACGAGTAAAAAAGCGACGGACATCCTCGAGTACCTTAGGCTACCGGAAGGGGTAGCGATGATACCGGCAATAGAAAAATTTATTTTGGAAAATCGGTCGACGCCCGGGAAGGTTATGTTGCCAAAGACGAATGTAGCAAAACCTAATACGAACGAACTGGACGATTTGAACATATCGTCCGAAAGTGAGAGTGAGACCGACGCAAGAACGAGCACGCGTATCGAACAGAGAGCGCGACGGAAAATCACAGTACGCAAGTCGAAACATCGCGTACCGGTGCCGGTAGCAACGAGTGTGAACGACTTTCATGCCGCGCTAGCGTTGTCAGATTCGGACGAGAACGAACTCAACGCGCAACCGATATTGTCGCCAATTGCAAATGTGAGAACGAGCACGCTGGAGCGCAGCTCATTTCAAATTAGTCACGGATGCATTAAAACCATGCATGACTGGAAACTGCGATTCGCGGACGATGGATCGGTTGACGCGTTGGAATTTTTAGAACGACTGAATGACTACAGACTGAGTGTAGATATTCCTGATACTGCGTTGCTGGCGGCGATGCCCAGCATACTTCACAAAGGCGCAGCAGATTGGTTTCGAACGATAAAAGCGGAAATCAGAACGTGGCGCAAGTTTGAAAAAGCTTTTAGACACAGATTCGTAGTCGAGATGGACGACGAGGACGTGTGGGAGGAATTACGAGCGCGGAAGCAGCACAAATCGGAAAAAATTTCAACATTTTTGTCGAAATTTAAATCTATCGTTCGTTATTTTAAAGTTGTGCCAACAGAAGCGAAACAAGTTGACAGAGCTTTTCGAAATCTACTGCCCATATACAGAAGCGCTATGCTTCACATGGGGATAAAATCCTACAGAGAGTTGGAACGAGCGGGCAGAGGGTACGAAAAGCTTCGAGACTTGGACGCGCGTTACGAGCCACCGCCGCCCAGAGAGAAGTCGCGAATACCTGCAGCTGCGTACGAGTACGGGAAAAGAGAGGGATCAATATCAGCGATCCGAAAGTCTGGGAGCAAGCGCGGTAACGAGGAGAGTTCTTCAGAGGAAGAAAAAGGAAGGAAATTACAGAAGAGTAAGAGAATTACGAGAGAGAAGGCAGAAGTCGCAGCAGTGACGAGTGAACGAACGGCCTCATCAGAGATTAGCGAGCTGAAGCAGCTGCTTATCGAACTGATGAAGGACCGACAGAACGAGCGAGTGCAGCGGAATAGCGGCCAATCGGGACCGCCGCAACATTCAGTGAGTCCCAACGTCAACACTGGGAACGCGTTAGTGGGAGTGTGTTTTTCCTGCCAAAAATCTGGACACAGGGCAGCAGATTGTAGATCTAACATCTGCTACAATTGCAACGAGAAGGGACACTACTCGCGCAATTGCCCGAAGAAAGCCCAGGGGGCGCTTTATTGTCAGGTGTGCAAGACACCGGGAGTCGAATACGACTCGTGTTTTGTATGCCAGGGACTTAAAGCGCTGACGGGAAAAGGGGAGGCGGGAGTGCGTTAAAGTCCCACGCGCTCCACGCCATTACAGAGGGGACGAGCCAGCCGACCTTGAGCCTCCAGACGGGAAATACGGAACGGAACCTTGAACGAACGGAGACTCAAGCGGTGGAGAAGGCAATTGAGGAGTTCGATAACTGGAAAAACCAGCTGTTGAGCTCAACGAGTCGAGAGAACGACACGAACGAACGAGCGAATGAAATATCGGCGAAAACTCGGGAACAGGTTGACGAATCTGACTTGCGAGCTCTGCCGATTAATCAGCTTGAGTCGAATCGGGTCGTAAAGAGTGAAGTCGTTGAGACAGACGACAAATGTGTCAGTATTAATCGCGGGAAAAATACCAACAGAGCGCCTCAAGCTGATTACAGCACAGAGCCGAGTCAGAAGGTACCTGCTATACTGCACAACGAGTGCGTGAACGAGAGCGGGAACGAGCCCCGGAGCCGTAGCCAAAAGCCAGCAGTGTGTGCTGGTAACGGCAAACAAACGGAAGACCGGGAAATATCGCAGAGTGTGACGAGTACGAGTAACGTGAGTGTGAACGAAGCCCCCAGCGGCAGTAATGCTGCGCCCAGCGCTGGGCACACCAGGGGAGCGAACGATCACGAGAGAGCACCTGACCCAGAGGGGTCAGGAACGAGCGAGTGTCGATCAGCATTTCAACGGGTGCAGAATGCATGCTGCCCCGAACATACGCGACCTACGGAAGCGTATGAGAAATTGCTGATTGAAAAGCGTCTAAGAGATGCAGCAAATTCCGACGAAAACGAGATCGAGCGTGAAGTCGTGAGGAAAAAGCAGTGGCGTGATTCGCGAGGAGCAAAAGGCTCCTTGCTAGAGCACTGGTTTATGGGGAAGAACGTGGTTGATGATACCGGAGATGTAGGTGGGCAGCACAAACTCGCGTCTGGCAACGATGCTATGTGCGCTCACCTAGTCGACGGAGATTCGGCCGAATGAACGGGCATCGGTGACCCACATATGGGGTACGATGCGCCCATCAAGGGTTTGGGGAGGGGGAGGAGGGCGGATTACCGCCCTCAGAGAACGTTGGAGATGGCACGCGGTGTGTCAGAAGCCTACCGGCATAGTCGCCGTAGGAGGCCCTGGTCGGCACAGAGGCGTGCGACCGGGCGCAAAAAGAAAAAGAAGAAAAGTAGAGAACGAGGTCTGAGGAACCTGGTTTCCCTGAAAACACCTCTCCTTCCTTTACGTGGGGCCACCTGGGCTGGAGTTGCGGACCGTGTGGTCCGGTTTAGGGAGGGGGGATGTGACGAGGAAACCCGTCACTAAGGACGGAGAGGCTGCTCGCCGATCCGGCCGGTACGGCACCTTAGCAGGCAGCCACCGGCTCGGGAGGGCAGCACTCTCCAGCGCGCATGCAAGCCGCAGCGCGCCGAGAGTTCCGGCGGCGCGAGGCCGGGAGTGAGCACGAGGCGGACGATCATTCTCGTCCGGTGCCCGCAGCCCTCAACACGCGACGCGCGACGAATCCCGAGTACCGAGCCCAGTGGTCGTGACGTGACCGTGAGCGTATGCGTGAGGACGTACCCAGGACACCGGAGGCCGACGACGTCGCCGCAGAGCCGAGAGCAGCAGAGCCGAGAGCAGCAGAGCCGAGCCGAGAGAGAACGAGCGTCGAGCCAGGTTTGCGGTGTTCGCGTCGCTGCCCCGGTGTCCCCCCCAGTGAACGTGCGTGTCGGCGAGCGCGCCGACACTCCCCCAGTGAACGTGTGTGTTGGCGAGCGCGCCAACACACCCAAAGAACGATGGGCTCAGGCCCTGGCCCGGGCCTCTCCCCTCGCGTTCCCCCCGACGTCACGGCCTAGCGAGCGCGCGGGTAGACTCCGTTCGAGTCTCCGCGCGCGGCCGTCCCCCCCCCCCCCGAGAGAGTCCCCCGTGCTCCGAGCGAGAGCTAGTCGCGGCACTCCCGGCGCCCGTAACAAATACGGAGAGCCCGCGGTAGAGCCAATCCCCACGTGAACCTGGTGCGAACGGGCACCAGGTCACATCTTGAAATCTTGAATATCAATGATGTGAGCCATTTTTGACGTATGTTCTTCCCGAGTACTAATGGTTGAATAAAGCTCATCACATATTCAGTTAACTTATTTATTGAAGGGAAATTGGTAGGGTCGCAGAAATAAGAGGCTAGCGGCAGTAAGGTACTTTATTGTAATTACTCCTCGTCGAGTCCACCAAAACAGTCTAACCTCTAATGTATATACCGACCCGACACTTGTACTTCCGACTCGGCCGGCTGCTCGAAAAGAAGTTTCTAGTCTCGCCGACGCAGCAGCGCCACAACTGTCAACTCGGTCTAGCTCATGAGAGCTGTACATTAGTTTGAATATTTTAACATTTATTCACTCAATTTTTTTTATTTGTATCGTCATACGGGAATCAATGCGCTCTCTAGAATTATGATAGTGTAACCAAGTGATTCACTGGGCCTAAAGTGGCCATTCATTTCCAACATTTCTACATTTAACTAGATATCTCATCCCTGGAAGTTATCCACTAGCTCTATTCTGTTGAGCTGTTTTCTTCCTAGGGTACACTTTTTATAAACCCCGAGGTTGGATAATAATTCGTGGTGGCGGTGGGTGAACATCTTTCTGCGATGAGTCAACACTCGATTTTGAAGTTTTCCAGCATTCCACCACCATCTAGATAAGAAATTGATAAATAAATAAATAATCAAATATGGAATATAAGTATTATTGATTACGGATACCTCAGCTCTTGGAGTATATTCACTGTCAGGCTCTTTGTCAGGCTCCGATTTTTCTACTTCTTTGAGTTGTGAACGTATAATCCGTCATCCGCAAACAGGTCGTGTGGATCCATACCTTCGACTTACAAACTAATCAATGCTAGATATTGTATTCAAATCTTTATGCTCCTTCTCCTTCACACCATGAGCTAGGGTTGGTGACATCTCGATGAAGAATGAGCATTCTCATTTCAAGTCAATCATGATGTGGTGGGAAAATCTCATGAGAGAAAGAGAGAGAGAGAGAGAGAGAGACA
Source organism: Aphelinus atriplicis (assembly GCA_020882685.1). Classification (NCBI taxonomy): domain Eukaryota; kingdom Metazoa; phylum Arthropoda; class Insecta; order Hymenoptera; family Aphelinidae; genus Aphelinus; species Aphelinus atriplicis. The sequence goes on from JAJGQD010000041.1 coordinate 76,341, forward strand.
GAGAGATTAGATTAGATTAGATTAGATTAGATTAAATTAAATTAGATTGATTTGTTTCCTGTACATTATGTTTTACAATGTGACCATAGTTATACATACAGTTACTTATATCTAGATGAACAATATTAATTTAGCTTGATTTAATTTGCTTTAGCTTTATTAGGATTTATTCGATCTAGTTTATTTAAATTTAAGAGCAAAACAAAAGTCTAAGAGCAAAACAAGCTCTCACCACGGTCGCAGGCAAGGAGGAGAAGAAATAAGAGTTTTTTGAAAACAGGAAGAGATGAAGCGTTAGTTATTGCAGTGAGGAGTGAATTCCAAAGATAAATTGCACTGACATGGAACAACTTACGGAAGAAATCGTTGCGGAATTGGGAACAACAAGCTGCGGCCGATAGCCACCCCTACAGGGACGAGTACTGGTATTCATAAGAAAATACTCTGCAAGATACGACGGGCTGCCATACCTGAGAATCTTATACACCATACAGGCCATGGAATAGCTTCATCAAGTAGATTCCATGAGCCAGTTCAGTTCCTCCCTGTAGGGAGAGATATGCTCACTCCTTTTTGCCCAATAGTGCCAGTATTAATAAGCCGTTGGAGAACCAGGTTTCGCTCCTCAGAGAGATCGCAGTAGACAGGAGAGCAATAATCAATGATGGGGAAAGGAGCGTCTTGATGAGGTGGCGCCAGAGCTGATGATTTGTGCTTCTCCGGAATTTATGTTAGCGGTATATGAGAGCATGGGATCTGTCAGTGATCGAGGTAACATGCTCCCTCTATGAGAAGGTAGAGTCGAGGATCACCCCAAGCTCTTCACTGAGGACTCAAGTTTAATTGGCGATCCATTTATGATGAGTCGGTCCGATGCCTCCGCAGAAAGACGAGTAATAAAAGGTTCATTCCCAAAAATAATAGCCTTGGTTTTTGATGCATTCAGGACGAGTTTATTTGTCAGAGTCCACTGAACGATCCTTAGACTAGTGCAATTAGGCCGGAAATCGTAAAAAAACCCGAAAACGTGCCTGGGGTCTGCTTTTTTTGGAATCGCTTCATTTTCACCTCTAGATTAAAACTGGATCTAAACAAAATTCTCAAAAGTTACGGAACATTGTCGGAAAATGAGAGAAAATTAGGAAATCACCTGTTTTTTCACATTTCAATGCATAACTTCTTTTACCCTGTTGAAAAAAATCGACTGGATTTCCAGCTGGATTTGCACTGGATTCCAGCTGGATTTACGTTGGATTCTAGCTGGATTTCGACTGTATTCCAGCTGGATTCCAGCTGGATTTGGGCTGGATTCCAGCTGGAAACGAAAAATCCAGGGGAAGTGATGCAGGGAAAATCCAGTGAGTTTCCCGAATAATCCAGCTGGATCCTGAGATAATCCAGCTGGATTTTACTAGAATTAGGGTTATATCGTTATTATAGATCCAGCAGATTTTCTGGATAATCCAGCTGGATTCGCTGCCGTAGCCCGCTGTTCTAGAACCGAAAAAATCCAGCTGGATTGTCGAAAAGTCCAGCTGGATTCGACGCCGTAGCTCGGTGCTCTCAAACCGAAAAAATCCAGCTGGATTGTCGAAAAATCCAGCTGGATTATCCGGAAAATCTGCTGGATCTATAATAACGATATAACCCTAATTCTAGTAAAATCCAGCTGGATTATCTCAGGATCCAGCTGAATTATTCGGGAAACTCACTGGATTTTCCCTGCATCACTTCACCTGGATTTTTCGTTTCCAGCTGGAATCAAGCTGGAATCCAGTCAAAATCCAGCAAGAATCCAGCGTAAATCCAGCTGGAATCCAGTGCAAATCCAGCTGGAAATCCAGTCGATTTTTTTCAACAGGGTAGAGAGACTTTTCGAAAAAAATTGTGGAGTAGAAAGTTGTTTGGATTGGAATTCCCTACAAAATAAGCCCTGTTGAGTTACGATTCAGTAGTTAGGGTAGTCAAAAAATCTCGATCACGTGGTGAGACACGAAAAAAATGAAATGAAAAACTCATTTTCCATGCATTAATATTGATGAAAATTCGTGAATAGGACTCTTTCAGCATTGTTTTAATACACCCCCAAGCCACCTGTGATTGGTCCATAATTTTCCGAATATGGGTTTTTCGAATTTCAATTTCATCGCTTGATTACGCAAAAACTAAGCGTCTGATTCGGTAGCCAATTTCTGCACATATCCGTGGGATAGCTAGCTATCATATCAAATATTAACATCACACTAATTTTGTTAAAAAAAAATGTTATTAAAATGGCCTGGAAGGCTTCAAGTCGATGGTTGCAGTAATGAGGTCATGACTGTCAGCAAAAGGTGTCTCAGTTTTCCAGTATTACGTAGTACTTTTTTAGTAGTATCTATTACGGTGTCCAGAGCATCTACTATGTAGAGGTCTACCCAGTTATCTGTATTGGCACGGTGAAAAGTAGGACCATGGGGCACAAGACGGAGTCATTCCTGCTCAAGAAAGGCTCTGAGGAATCTGAGGCTACATCGGGCAAGTTTGAGAGCTGATTCGCGTTGAAGTCACCTAGCAGTACCTTAGTGCTGTAGTCCGGTAAGTGAAGAGTGAGTTTGGGGATGAGGTCGGTTCCATCCCTGAAGGGAGCATGAGGCGGCCTGTACACCACACCAGCAGAGAAAGTGTCATATCTGGAATTCATTTCATAAAAGAGGAGCTTTGGAAGATCCCTGCCATCAGCCCAGTCATGCGTAGAGGTACAGAGTACCGTCGCAGTTAGAGTACGATGGACGTACATACATCGCCACGCCCCCGCCCCTCGTACTCCGATCATGTCTGATAAGAGAATAGCCCTCCAAGGTTACCTCAGGATCACTGTTCAGAATGTAAGGGCCTAGCTTTGTTTCGGACACGGTTATGAGATGAATGAGAGGTTGGGCCAGCAGAAAGCGCCTGATGTCCTGAATGCGCGCCCTGATCGAGTTATCATTGAGGTGGCAGACTCTCAGATTGTCCACAGCAACCGAAGGTCCTGCCCGAGTAGAATATGGCAGTGCACGCACCTAACCCTGCTGTACCTAACCCGCAGGTTAGGTACAGCAGGGATGTAGGAGCAAGTGAGTGAGAGGTTGCATTGCTCTTGTACATTAGTTATTTAAAATCGCCAGACGGGCTAAAAAATTGTCTACATCCTCCGGAGAGCCGATGAGAACCGGTGCCTCCCCCCTACGCCTAACGAAAATCCTGCCATCCATGTAAAATACAGATAGTCTAGGTACAAGGTTACGCGTTTTGACGCGCGTAGTTTGATACAGCTTAAACACATGCGATAGAAGAAATTCGATTACGTCGATGAAGTTCGGCGTGTAGGGCGATTTGGCACCAGCGCCCAGGGTCCATTGCAGTAGTGTGGACCTTGCGCAAGCTAATTTTATTCTTGATAATAACACCGACAAGGGCAGGGGAAATCAAGGTCACTACGACCGATATGCGGTGCAGCAAGTCAGCTTGCGCAAGTCAGTGGCAGAGTATGGAGAGAGTCCAGCTAGTATGATATCAGCAGAAACTGACTTGCCCGCCCCTGAAAGCGACTGGACTCTCGCCGCGAGTGCAGCATTCATCGAGTGGAGCTGTTGAATGAGCTTCATCAGCGGTAGGGGTAGCCTGCGAGGAACAAGCCTGGATTTGGTTATCCAATTTGCATGCCAGTGCGTCATGCTGCTCAGTAAGTGACGCTACACCAGACTCGACCCGCTCAACCCTCCTGACCAGTGAGGGAATGTCGTTTAATACTGCAAGCTTATTGGTAAAAGGATCAAACCTGGCGTTGAAACCAGAGCTGATGTCATCCATTCTGCTTAGGAACATGGAGACAGCGTCCCCCACTGACAATGAGGTCGAGAGGTACGAGTCCGTGCTCACAGAGTTTGCAGAGACGGGACTCGAGTCGGGGGGGAGGTCGATGCGCGTTGACTCATCACGCTGCACCAGGGATACTCGTAGGCAGGCCTCACACAGCGTCGCATCATCATCATAAACGCGAGTCTCAGCAAGGCCCCCACACTCGGAGTGGTACGACTTGTGACACATCATGCAGGCATACACATAGGCATTTGCCCTGGCAGACTGCTTACAGCGCAAACAAGTCGCGCCCTCCAGTGGTGGGGCCACCCTGGCACGCCTAAGTTTATTAGCCTCAGCCATTGTGACTGTCGTTGGACGGGCACAAAGAAAAATTCAGAGAAAAATTCAGTTACGTGAAAAAACGAGAGGGGTGCAGCGAAAATGCAGAGTGGGCCTTAAGTTGAGCGGCGAAAATGCTGTGCGCTACCGCAGCAATGCAGAGAAGGCCAGTCGCAACGCGTGAGCAGCAAGAGGCAGAACGGAGGAGTGGGAGGAGCGTTCGGGTGGGGCGCACGACTGTGAAGTCCGAGCGCCGGCCGCAGGACCCGGGGGGAGGGGGGACGAGAAGGGGGAGCGCTTAGCTGAGGAGCCAGATCGAAAGTCGTGAGTTGCGCGACAAGGAGTTGCTGCCACCACACGTACGTCAAGTTAATTAGTGGGTGCAGTAAATTATCGGCTGAGTTACGAGACTGTGTAGATAGATAAAAACAAATAGTTGCAATTGCAATTGAATACAAGGCGTGAATGGGAATGATTAGGTATCTAACACAGTCCCGTATTCACGCAAGACAGCAGCACAGCGACAGAGCAGGGCACTGCACGAACGCACACAATATGAATCGCTAGTCCCACACACTCCTCATAAACATACACACGTGTACTCAACTTGAAAGTCACTAGAGGCACTTAGTTTTCCAATAATTTTGCACTGTACGTCACCCAGCAGCAGCAGCAGAAAAAAACAGTCAGAAGCAGAAAAGGCAGCAAAAGCAGGAGACGCAAGCAGCACAGCACAGTGGGGCAGTAAGAGGAGTGCAGCACTCTCTATGCCGAGATGTTGATGCGATGGAGGGGGGTAGGCTGGTGGGCTGGCGAGACTACTTGGCGCCTCAACCTCGAAGATCCCAAAGAATTTTTTTCTGGGCAGAGTAAATGCAAGCAACGTTGTGCAATAGTTATAATGAACACACTCCCGAGGCGGGAGGAAATTGGAAAACACACACAATAGATTCGTCAGAGGGATGACAGATGATTGATTGATTTTATATAACGGGCGAGAGGGAAGTGTAAAACACATTGAGGCCCATCGGCCGGGTTTCTATAGATAATTGATTTTTGGATAGCAGGTGGTACAGATGGTGAGAATCGGAAAACTCATTAGGGCCTGCCACAGCGATCTCTAAAGATGATTGATCTTGGATAGCGGGCGAGGCTGGAGGGAAGTGTGAACACATTGGCCCTTGTCAGAGAAATTTCTGAAGATGTGTGGGACAATCCGATAGTACTAGCGAGACTGTTATACATAGGATAGGAAAATCAGCTATGGTTCGTCTGGAAGTTATACTCCTCCATTTGAGCATATTCCTCATCTCTCATTTACGTTTCTACACTTCCCGAGTGCGGTTGCATATGGGTATGTGTGTGCGAGTGTACAGTGCTTATCTTTATTATCATGAATTCCAAGGCAATACTGGAGGAGTTCACAAATGATGTGTGAGAATTGGAATTAAAACTACACACCGCTATTGCTGGGGATGCTGATAGTGATTCCATCACCCAGTCGATTGAATGCTGTTTGGGATCTGTAGAGGGTTACCACCTATTACAATCATCACCATTAGCCAGTATATCATTCAGACAGAGAGCACAAACAGCTCTAACCCTCCTTCGAACTATCCGGCGTAAACTTGAGAATTATCTACGTAGTAGTAAGTATGTCGAATATATAATTTGGGATGATATTCAGTCCACGTTTGATAATAGGATGCGATCAGGTGTGATAACAAATTTACATTATATAAATATCCAAGATTTTTTAGAAAATGCTCAATCATTATTCGATGAGCAGATTAGAAAGTCGCTTATATATTATACTGCGGTAAAGATTAATACTGTGTTATCTGCGGTATATAGGGTGATTAAAAATGAGAATGAGAGTATTAATTAAAAGTATTTTTATATGAAAACCATTATTATTCTCAAAACTACTGATATCAATAAATGGTTTATAGACAATGTTCTAGAAACGATTATACATGATATGCAGGAGCTTGGAGAACAAGATTCAGGTTGGACGTTAATTTCTGTTTGAATTCAATTATTAATGTTAACAAATATTACCTGTTCAGAGCTGGGACATATATTCAACTACCGCCATTTATCTCTCTATATTAAAAGCCAGACCGCCGCCGCCGCCGCCGCCGCCGCCGTGGGAAATTTTGACCCCCAAGTTGCTCCCCCAAGTTGCTCCCCCAAGTTGCTCCCCCAAGTTGCTCCCCCAAGTTGCCCCCCCAAGTTGCCCCTAAGTTGCCCCCCATTTTTTACCCTCTTTTTCCACCCATTTTTTCACCTTTTTTTCACCCCATTTTTCACCCTCTTTTTCCACCCATTTTTGAACCTTTTTTTCACCCCATTTTTCACCCTCTTTTTCCACCCTTTTTTTCACCTTTTTTTCACCCCATTTTTCACCCTCTTTTTCCACCCTTTTTTTCAACTTTTTTTCACCCCATTTTTCACCCTCTTTTTCCACCCATTTTTTCACCTTTTTTTCACCACTTTTTCCCCTCTCTTTTTGTCACCCCCCTTTTTTCACCCTTTTTTTATCCCTCTTTCCACCCCTATTTTCCACCCTTTTTTCCACCTTTTTTTCCACCTCTTTTTTCACCCCTTTTTTCACCTCTTTTTTCACCCTTCAATGAGAATCGAAGAGAATCGATGAGATATTTCCCATAGCAACCACTGTTGATATCCTTAGCAACCGTTGCTTCGAAAGTTGGAAACTCAATTTTAAGTTACACTCGATGACCAAGAAAACTGAATTGTTATATTTGCTCCATAGCAACCGTTGTTTACCTCCCTAGCAACCATTGCGAAGGTTGGAAATGATCAATCTATGACCCATGTCCATAATTTTCGATTGCAAAGGACACAAAATTTTCCCACTTAGCTCCTCAGTAACCGTTGTTAAACGCCCTAGCAACCGTTGCCAAGGGAAAGAAAAAGTAAGTTTCGTTTCCAGTATTTTCAACTGCACAGGATACAAAATCTCCGTTTTACCCATAGCAACCATTGTTTACGTGTCTAGAAACCGTTGCTGCAGTAGAAGGAAAGGACTAAATATTATTCTGGACAAGTTTTTTTCAATATAAATCCACTTATTCGTCGAAATTACCGTTTATTTACATCCCTAGCAACCGTTGTTTTAAGCTGGAAAAACAGTTTTAAGTCACACTCGATCGCCAGAGGCACTAAATTGTTATATTTGTTCCATAGCAATCGTTTTTTACCTCCCTAGCAACCATTACGAAGGTTGGAAATTATCAATTTATGACCTATTTCCATCATTCTCTACGGCAAAGGACACAAAATCTTCCCAATCAGCTTTTCAGTAACCGTTGTTTACCGCCCTAGCAACCGTTGCTAAGGGAAAGAAAAATTCACGTAAGTTTCGTTTCCAGTATTTTCAACTGCACAGGGTACAAAATCTCCATTTTACCCATAGCAACTATTGTTTACGTGTCTAGCAACCATTGCAATCTTACTCAAAATCTGCTGCTGAAAATCTGAAATGGAACACGCGGAATACCCAAACCAAAAAATATGATCTAGCACATGTCACTATTAACCTAAAGTTAAACCCACTATTAATCTGAATACCGCTGCCAAGTGCCTTAGCAGTATGCTTTCTCAAAGAGGCTTCAACATCACCCACAAACGCGTCCCAAACCTGTATTTTCACCTTTCCACTAGCGTAGATACTATCATCTATTTTTCAAAAATTACAAAAAAATTATTTAATCAATTCAATTCGTATCTTTGTGACTGTGTAAAGTGTCGTTCTTTTTCAATTGACCAAACTATGTTGCGAGTGTTGATGTCTGACCGGGCTCTCTTATTATTTGATCAAATGCAACAAAGCAAACTGTTCTAGGTTCTACACGATGCGAGACATTTGGACCTGCATAATTTTTCGATCAGTTCATCTTGTGACTGTCATACGGTTTAATAGCGGTCAAAATCGATCCGCCCTGCCCTTAAGTCCGTATTTAGCACACTTGAAGACTCATTTTGATCATTTTCGACGGCAAAAGACACCAAATTTTCCCAATCTTCTCTATAGTACGTTGAAAATACTGGAAACGAAACTTACATCAATTTTTTTCCCCATTAGCAACGGTTGCTAGGGCGGTGAACAACGGTTGCTAAGGAGCTAATTGGGAAGATTTTGTTCTTGCCGTCGAAAATGATGGAAATAGGTCTTGAATTATTAATTTCCAACCTTCATAACGGTTGCTAGGGAAGTAAACAACGGTTGCTATGAAGAAAATAGAACAATTCAGTGTCCTTGGCCATCGAGTGTGACTTAAAACTGATTTTCCGGCTTGCTCCAATGAGCACTCATAAGGATTTGTGAGAAAACACGTTAGAAACGGTTTTAGCAAGATCGGACGATTCCTTCGAAAGTTATCCTAGACAAAAGAAACGAAAAATTTTACACCTTAGCAACGGTTGCTAGAGAAATAAACAACGGATTTTGCTGAAAATTGAACTCGGCCGAGATTTTGCCGCGACTAACCTGTGTGCAAAATTTCAAGAAGATCGGACCATTTCTTCGAGAGTTATCGTGGACGAAAAAAAACGTTACACACATACATACATACATACATACATACATACATACATACACACATACATACAGACACTTTTGGATTTCCATGTTTTTCGACCCGTAGATTACGAAAATCGAGGTCCCGAGGTCTGATTCGGTGGGTCGATTTTTGCCCCATTACAAAGCTTTCTCTTTGAGAAAGCAAAAACAAACGTTTAACATGAATATAGCTGACATTAATCTTTTATTTTGATTCGAATCGTTCGTTCAGTATTCTTTTCAATCGAACAAAATCGAAAGTTCAAGTTTAAAGTTTTATTGTTTTGAATGTAATTTTCTTTTAATTATTACTACACGCCCACAGAGCATGGAATATTTCTGGAATATTTCAGAAATATTTGGAAGATGGATTTGGAATCTTCCAGAAATCTTCCACTGGAAGATTTCTGAAATATTCATATGTCCGCGAAAAGGCAGCGTAGGAATATTCCATGGAAGATTTCTGGAAGCTTTCTGTAATATAATTTAATATATTTCATTGGAAGATTTCTCAAAGATTTCTGCAATATTTCAATGGTCATTCATAAATAACCAATAAATATTCCATTGGAAGATTTCTGGAAGATTCCGGGAATATAACTTGGAATGTTCCATTGAAAGATTTCTGGAAGATTTCTGAAATATTCCAATGGTCATTCATAAACAACCAATAAATCTTCCACTGGAAGATTTCTGGAAGTTTCCAGAAATATAGCTTGGAATATTTCAATGGAAGATTTCTGGAAGATTTCTGTAATATTCCAATGATCATTCATGAAGAACCAATAAATCTTCCATTGGAAGATTTCTGAAAGTTTCCAGAAATATAGCTTGGAATATTTCAATGGAAGATTTCTGGAAGATTTCTGAAATATTCCAATGCTCATTTATGAAGAACCAATAAATCTTCCATTGGAAGATTCCTGGAAGATTCCAGAAATATATCTTGGAATATTTCATTGGAAGATTTTTGGAAGATTTCTGAAATATTCCAATGCTCATTCATGAAGAATCAATAAATCTTCCATTGGAAGATTTCTGGAAGATTCCAGAAATATAGCTTGGAATATTTCATTGAAAGATTTCTGGAAGATTCCAGAAATATATCTTGGAATATTTCATTGGAAGATTTCTAGAAGCTTCCAGAAATATAAGTTGGAATATTCCAATGGAAGATATCTGGAACATTCCTGTAATATTTCAATGACCATTCATAAATAACCAATAAATATTCCATTGGAAGATTTCTGGAAGATTCCAGAACTATAAGTTGGAATATTCCAATGGAATATTTCTGGAAGCTTCCAGAAATATAAGTTGAAATATTTTAATGGAAGATATCTGGAACATTCCTGGAATATTTCAATGACCATTCATAAATAACCAATAAATATTCCATTGGAAGATTTCTGGAAGATTCCAGAAATATAAGTTGGAACATTCCAATGGAAGATATCTGGAACATTTCTGTAATATTTCAATGGCCATTCATAAATAACAAATAAATATCCCATTGGAAGATTTCTGGAAGATTCCAGGAACATAATTTGGAATATTGCATTGGAAAATTCATGAAATATTTCTAAAATATTCCAGTGACGATCCATCGGGGCTGAAGAAATTTTTCTGAAAGCTTTCTCAATTCCGTAAATTCCTTTTGTAGTATTTTCCTTTATTGAAATCAAAATTATACTATTGAAATACTGTGGAGGTTCAGTAAACGATGGCTGTAGACGTTTGCTCGGTATCTGTAAACCATCAACGTACAACGATAGAAAATTGATGCCGAAGTTTTGAGAATTGAATGGATTGTATCTTCTATCTCCATTGAAAGCTTTGTTATGTACAAAACCAATCATGACACGTTTAGGTAACTGTCCTAATATATCATTTTCTAAGCTTTCACCAGTCGTATCCTCATGCATAACAAAAGATTTCACTTCTACGCATGTGAGTGGATATTTTGCCGTAGTTGTAGAAAGAGTCTTAGCGCGTGCGATTAAAACATGTGCAGTTACAGTAACACGTTTAACCAATAGAGTAGCCGCTTCCATATGCACAGAATCATCCATCAAGCAAAAAGCATCTTCTGAACGAACTAATCGTGCACGAACTTCACGTCCGTTGAGTTATTATTTGATGGATTATTATTTATCTTGATTATGAATTTCGCAATGCAATGCGAATCAAATCAACTATTTTTTCTCCTTCCGTATATTTGTGACGTTTTCCAAGGCCTAAATTAGTAATGGCTTCGGTGCCAGGTAAGGCATCTATATTACCAGGCGTATCAGCCTCCCATAATCCTGAAGACAAATTAGAATTTCCGCCGCTGGTCCATAATTTAATAAAGTTTCAATACATGCTCTGTAGGGGTAAGCATTGTTTGGAGGCGATATAAGTCTCTGATTCAGATACATATCGACCTAGTTAAATAGTGAGTGTAAAAAATTGTTTACGGGAGTATCTTTCTTGGGAGCGGTGTTCTTGCTGCCTTTCAATTGTACACTCACTTTGATCATAGTACGTGCGAGATCCAAATAATCTTCGTTTTGAACGTTTATTGCTGCTTATATGCATTCATTGCCCATCTGCTCGGCTTTAGTGGAACGCCAGGAACAGATTGAATACGCTGCTAACGTGATGTATATTTATATCCTGAGCCCTGCATCAACTCAGTGATTTTCGTTCGTGCGCTACGTTTTAGATTTTGAGACGATTCATGAATTTTGTTACGTAACGACTTGTTCAAGGGTATATTACTCTCACCAATATTATCAAGTATACCGATGCTTGCCTTGAGAGCCTCATTACCAACAGCTCAAGCCCCCTTCGAGAGGTATGGTAAAGCTGCCGGAAGATCCCAGAGAACCATGAACCGAGTCCATGTCCACGCATTCGTGGTGCTCCAGTGATGTAATTCACGGCGCCGCCATTTTGACGATGATAAATGTCCCGAATTTGAATGGTATCGCTTTGCCAAACTGATTTCTTATATCTATTTCAATCAACTGAAATTGGTTAGTGCGTAGCGGTACGTATTGGATCGGGTTGTTTTTTTTAGCGATAGTCGTTCCAAAATCGAACTTTTGGGCTTCCAAATTTACTATTCGTAATAATCGTGCAAAAGTATCGCCCACAGTACAGGGTTCGCAGATGCTCGAATATGCAAAGAGGTGATGAGGTATTGCTCGTTCAAGACTCGCTGGTATCCTTCCACTGTAGTAATATTCTCTAAACTCATTTTGGTCTTCGATAGGTATATCTTATAATTGAAGGCCATTCTCGAAACCAAGAATACGTAGTAATGTTTCATACATCCGAGAGCTGACTGAGTCATTTCTAATATTCTTTCGTGATTTAATGAGTACCAAATCTCACTTTTCATCGTAGAATAATTGTTTGTTACATCTTCTAACATATAATGAATTGCATTCGTTTATGGCTTGGAGGAGATCTTTGACCGTCTTATAATTACCATGCTGGAAATAAACATTGGGGAGGTGAAATTTTAGAATCTTCATGTGGATTATGCAGAGTCGTGCACGGTATATAGATTTCGGAGATGCCTACACGCCATCGCCCATTCAATTTAATTTCTTTCGGTACATGAGTAAAGGAACTCGTTGTAGTATTTTGTGGAAAATATTTTAAACTACTGTTGCTCGGTAACACGATAGTGAACTCTGTTTGATTATGGTTCATTTCGAACTTTTTTTAATTCATCAGCTGAATTCCACGAATTGAATTTGTCGCTGTAACCTAACCAGCTAACAAAATATTGTTTTTTCTTGCTTCTTCCTCCCTGGTGGAAACGTTAAGCATTAATTAGCTGAGAAATGCTTTAGGTTAGCCTTCTTAGCTGATTCTTAGCTGAGGTATTAGCTTAATATACTGCTAAGAAATAGTCGGATTCTTAGCTTAATTTACTGCTAAGAATCGGACAACAAAGAGACAACTCCGAATACATGGGGCGCAGCCGTGTGCGCAGCCGTGTGCGCAGCCGTGTGCGCAGCCGTGTGCGCAGGCCGCAGCGGTCAGCTGCAATCAGCTGCGGTCGCGAGAGGTTAGGAGTGAAACGAGTAAGCAAATTATGTTGAAATAACATTGCTGAAGGAATCCACTGGAGGAGCAATGAATTTATTTGGATCAGCTTACAAAATATCAGATAAGTATAACCTGTAAATATACTAGGTAGTTGGAATTTATTCAAATTCTTGTAATACAATTTCACTCAATATATTTAACTTGAATTTCATTTGTTAAAAAGAAAATGTTACGCTGTGTGTTTGTATTTGCAGGTCCTTCAAGATTCTCAACATAGATGAACAAGTTTTGAAGTGTCGCTTGTTCATTCTTCAATACATATGATGAGGTAGCAACAAAGCATTGACGTCCAACAGAATTTCTACACTGAAGTGAATAGTTTGTGAATAGTGTAAAAAGTGAAAAGTGAGAAGTAAATAGTGAATAGTTCAAGTGATGAAGTTTCAAAGTGTAGCCAGTCGGTAAGCCAACTAGTATATCTTTGCTTGTAGTGCGAATATTGATGAAGATATGGCACATTCAAGTAAGAATTTGTTTAACAAGGGATAAAATTGTATAAGCCATATGATCAGGACTCAGTAGTGTAATTTGACGTCAATCCTGATTTGAATTGATTGTAGAATATTGTTGTATATTGTGGAATTGTCATTTATTGTAAAAAGCTTATGAGAATTCATGTAATTGCATCTATCAGCAATTAAGGAGACTGTAGTTGCCCATTGATTATGTTAATCAAAGAATGGAGTTCACACGTCTTTGACATTTCTAATTAATTTTTTTCGAAGAGCGACACTTTTCTTCAAAAACATATTTATAAACGTAATCATGTAAGTCTTCACTCATGGTTACAAGTTATATGGACAATATAACCCAAAAATAGCGCGCATTTGACGCGCATGCCCCCTTAGGCATGGCCTTAGGCATTTCTTAGCTTAATTTAATGCTTATTTTCGGGCAATATTTAGCTAATGAAATTAGCTAATTCTTACTTAACGGGTCTTGCGTTAACCGCGAGAAATGCTTAGTTTTCTACCAGGGCTTTACTTTTTAAAATTTCGTTGATTTTATACTCTTCACGTTTTATACGCCCTTTGTGAACGAAGCTAAGTTCTTCAGGGTAAAGAAACCCAAGATGTCTTCGTCTTGCAAATCAGCCAATATGTAGATAAATAATTTCTGCCTCTTCAAAACTCGCACGACTTTGAAAATTTCATCACTCCAACTTCTTGTCGCATCTTTTTCGAACACGTTTTTCTCCCTACTAATTCGAACGTAATCGTCAACTTTGAATTTAGGTACTTTATGATTTTTTGTCACTGTTGCGCACGCAACACTCAAGCTTTTCTAGCGATGTGTGTATTATGTATTGTAACCTCAGCTGGTGGCATTTCTATCATTGAGTGTAGTGTTTTGTTGTAGGCATATACAATTTTTTGAAGCACGTCGATACAACGATAAGTATTATACGTGAAATATCTATACGTGCGCTCTTCAACCACTGCAGCTTTTACATCGGGATTACGAACAACACGAAAGATTATTCCTCTTTCTTCAGAAACTTTCTGTGCAGCTTTTCCTAGAAATTCACGATTCAATATATTTTCAAGTACTGCTGCAAGTGATTGAGAACATTTGTCTCGAAGTGGTTCAATCCAGACATATTTGCTGAGGACGTCGATCACCACCAATATATACGGGCAATTCTCTGTGGGATCGAACATGAAAAAATTGATTTGGCTCAAAAGTTTTTTGAAGCAATTTTGTTTTTTTTTACACTATTGTGGGACTTTGGTGAAATGAATTAATAAATTGCAGCAAGCTCCGATGTAGCCCCAGTGCCAACTGCTAGCCATGCATGCGTGTGCACACGGTTTGAAAATATATTATGCATATATATATATATATATATATATATGGGCAATTCTCTGTGGGATCGAACATGAAAAAATTTGAGTTGGCTCAAAATTTTTTTTTAAGTTCTAGAGCATCATACCGAATTCCCAGAATTTTTCCAGATTTTTTCGAGCACTTTAACCCTGCTTAATAAATAGGCAGAGTTGCTGACTTCGCATTTTCACAGGCATTTTCAACCTTATTTTACACTCTGAAAATGACCTCTGAGGCAAAAAATAAATGGGACACTTTTGTCTGCGAATTGCTTGAATTTTATAGAAAAATTATTCCCAAGGTCATTGGAGTACATTAAGTACTCCACATTACCGATTGGAGCCTCTATTTTTGAACCCTGGGAGTTCGCTAGTCAAGAGCCCACCCCCATGGGTACTGAAAGTTGTCCCAACTCATACCACATACAGCCTATATAGTGAAAAAATGAGCCTGGGCTCTGGAAGCTCCCAAAAAATTAATATTTGAACTAAAATAGGGGTAAAAATGGGCTAAAATGACTATTCAAGGGGAGTCTTGTACCGCCAACACTTCCAAATTTTGCAAACACTTGTCTGTGGTATTATTACAATTATCCACTGTAAAAACTCACGTTCTATCATACTAATACATATCCTGAGTTGTCAATATCATATTTATATAGATCAAGCATTACTTTACTACTTGACGCCGCCTAACTTTCGGTAGTTACATGTATTAATGGTCAATATATTGTCTCTATTGTGCTAAAATTGACAAGAAACTACTAATAAAGTACATTGTCATGAATTGTATTCACTCGATAAGAAAGATTATTCCAAAAAGTAAATTATGAGCTGTGCATTACACGTACACCTTATAACACACTAGGCAGTGAATAGATATCATATGATTTTTTATTATCAACAAGAAAATGTTGAAGTTCACTAAACATAGGTAATATTCATGAATATTGGACTCACGAAATCCACTCATATTGTATAAACTGCATAGCTAAGGTCCAAGCAACTATTGCCGGGTGGGCTCAAACTACAACTTCTACTTCAACTTCACTCATGAAAACAGATAATATAAATCAATCCACTTGAAAGTTTGATCACTAGATGCGCAATTTAATAACAAATTCAAATATTCCTCAAATAACCGTTACTGGGGATAAGGCCTATACTATTTTCTTTCAAAAAATTACGCCTGAAAACCCTCGAACAAGCAACGCGATTGTGCATGTTTCGGCCAGCGGATCTATATTTCCTACCCTCAAGAATATTTCCCTAAATTGAAAAAATGTGTGTAAATTGTCGATCTTTGAGGGCCATTCCAGAGTGAAGTGGACAAAGGAAAATTCACAAAATCCACCACATATTTATTTTATGCGACGTTTCGCCAGTTAAGTTTACTGGCCTCATCAGGCTAAAAATTTATTACACAAAAAAACACGTAATAAATAATACAGTTTAGGTACAAAACAATCGACGAAGTAACAATAAAATATTCTTTCTCACCAATTTTGAATGAAAATATAATATTACGTTCGGCAGTGGAAGCGGCTGCTTCCACTGCCATTGTCAAACTATTGTGTATAAAGCTAGCGTCAGAGGTCTTATATACCATCAGATACATTGGTGTGTTTGTTTTGAAAAATCTTGCTAAGCTTCCTAGGAAACAAACACACCAATGTATCTGATGGTATATAAGACCTCTGACGCTAGCTTTATACACAATAGTTTGACAATGGCAGTGGAAGCAGCCGCTTCCACTGCCGAACGTAATATTATATTTTCATTCAAAATTGGTGAGAAAGAATATTTTATTGTTACTTCGTCGATTGTTTTGTACCTAAACTGTATTATTTATTACGTGTTTTTTTGTGTAATAAATTTTTAGCCTGATGAGGCCAGTAAACCTAACTGGCGAAACGTCGCATAAAATAAATATGTGGTGGATTTTGTCACTTTTCCTTTGTCCACTTCACTCTGGAATGGCCCTCAAAGATCGACAATTTACACACATTTGGAATTATGGAGGGTGCACAATATAATATTTCCCTAAATTGCATACAGGATTGGCGCAGAATATTCACATCCTGTATATAATATTCTAACAACTCTTTTCTGAGATCGAACACGGAATTATTATTTCTGGTCTCATTGTACCAGCTTGAGAATTCCACTCGTTCTTTCTCGCTCATGCTATCTGGACAAAAGTAACTGATGTCGGGAAGATTTTCGAAACTATTTTGATGGAATTCTCACGGGTATTGAACATATGAGGGAAGTAGCCAGTCCTCATATGTTCGCCTAAAATAAAAGTTTCATGAAATTCCGATAATTTCATCGGTAAATAGATAAGGCTATCAATGAATATGGTCCGATTGACCTGCGTCGTAACAATGCTTCTACCGTTCATAATGACGTGAGGCTCATAATCACCTTCATGGTCCGCAGTATATTTTAACCCGTTAAGCCCCCCACTGAGTCCAGGAGACCTGGCCAAACTTTTAAATGATGTACCGTCTAACGATCACGTTGAAACCTTAACGTCAGTAACATTTATCATAGTTTGAGTCTACTAGGATAGGCCCGCGTAGTCTTTGATCCCCGCCGGAACGTTTAGTAGTGCCTATGTGCTGATCGGTGCAACATCTTTTGTCTCGGGATACCTTTTTTTCAGGAGACCCTTATAAAATTATTTTTATCGTAAACCACAGTACTTAATATGCTTTCACTGCAAATTTGAAGGGAAAATATGAAAAAACAAAGGAGTTATAAATTTTTTAAAAAAAACATCGATTTTTCCTAATTTTTTTCTTCCATTAAAGAATGAAAATTGACAACAATTTTCGTGCAGCTCTCTCAAACAATGTTTTAACTGTACGTGGAAAAATCCAGAAGTTATTATATGCATAGGGAAAGAATTTATCATCATTTTTCATGCTCGGTTCTGCTGGACCCATGTCGGGGTTTTACATAATTTTTCGGAAGTGGGGGCTCAACGGGTTAGAATAAATTGAGCGTCGAAGCCTCTCGCGTTATGTGTTACACAAATGTCATTGGAGAAACCGCCCGTGACACCTAGTTCAAAATCTACGACTTTCCCTACACAGTCTACTCCTTCAGAAACTTTCTGACGCATACCGCATGCCGAACAGAAATTTATATTTTCTAAATCTTTACAGTTATCACAACAGATTTGCGCTGTGCATAATATGGGCGTATGCAGAAATTTTGTTTTCTCCTCGTCTAGTGGCGTGTCTTGACGAGTTTTGAAATCATAAAAAATGAAACAACTCTCAGGCTGACCCTCGGTTTACTCAAGTGGTTTTATTTTTTGTATAAAGCAGTTCGGGTTATATCGTCACTTGGGAGGAAGAACGTTCCATTTCAGAAACTTTCTATAAACAGTGCCGTTTCAGATTGACAAGTATAAAAAGCGCCATTTCATTTCCAATTTTTGAATATTTATAATAAACTCTCGTCATTTCAAACTGTAACAGGTGGTTGTTAAACTTAAAGTTGTAAAACGTTGTGGAAATTATTATTCACTAGTCAAAATCATTCACTCACTATCGCTTGCTCGTGTCTTTCATTTGCTCTATTATAAATATGTATGAACATTGGAACTTGAAATTGTATTATCGGTAAATAATTTGAATAAAAACCAAAATTTTCTATCTCCCCACCATTTTCGTTCACAGAGAATACGCCCACGCATGAATATTATCAAATTTGTCGATTCGAATGTAGGATGCGTCCCGGCTCCTCTATCGATCTGCTCGAACATATTTTCAAAAAATCAACCCTTTGTACGTTTTTGCAAGGGGGTCCCACCCGGACATTGGTAAACAATTCCTAAACTGTATTATTTTGGTCTAGCATGAATAAGAAAATTGACGAAAATGTTTAATTGTCACCACACCATTTTCTTCCACATAGAATACGCCCACGCATCAATGTTTTCAAATTTTCCAATATTAATTATGAAAGCGTTCAAGCTCCTCTAAAGATATGCTCGAACAAAATTTAGAAAAATCAACCCTTTGTACGTTTTTAAAGGAGATAATACGGGATCATTGGTAAAAAACTTTTTTAAATTCTCCATACGCCTACCACAACTCAGATTTTTCAAAATTTTTTTTCTCAGAAAATGTAGTCCTCGACCCCACCTTTCGATCCGTCATACTCACCATATGACACTACGAATTTTTAAAATTTGAGTGACCCCAAAAACCCATGTAGACCAATTTTCATCCAAATCCAGTGCCTTTTCAAATTTTTGTCAGGTGATCTTAGAGGCTCTATTTTTGATTTTTACAATTTGATGCCGGATTCGTAATCAGTGACCTCGAAATCCCATATATACCAATTTTCAACAAAATTCCATTTTTTTCCAAATTTTTGTCAGGTGATCTTAGAGGCTCTAATTTTGATTTTTAATTTGGAGGTCGCTGATTACGAATCCGGCCTCAGATTTCTAAGACCCAATATAGACCATTCGAGAAAATACCCTGAGTCTTGATGAAAATTATTACATGAGGGTTTTTTGGGAGTCAATCAATGGTTAAAACAGTATAATACAGTGGAATTCGTATGTTCTTCTGGCTTTGTCATATAGGGTTCAGATGCTCATTCGCATCTTATGAGAACGGTATAATCCAATTTTTGAATATTTATAATAAATTCTCGTCATTTCAAACTGTAACAGGTGGTTGTTAAACTTAAAGTTGTAAAACGTTGTGGAAATTATTATTCACTAGTCAAAATCATTCACTCACTATCGCTTGCTCATGTCTTTCATTTGCTCTATTATAAATATGTATGAACATTGGAACTTGAAATTGTATTATCGGTAAATAATTTGAATAAAAACCAAAATTTTCTATCTCCCCACCATTTTCGTTCACAGAGAATACGCCCACGCATGAATATTATCAAATTTGTCGATTCGAATGTAGGATGCGTCCCGGCTCCTCTATCGATCTGCTCGAACATATTTTCAAAAAATCAACCCTTTGTACGTTTTTGCAAGGGGGTCCCACCCGGACATTGGTAAACAATTTCCTAAATTCTCCATACGCCCACCATAACTTGAATTTTTCAGAATTTCTTTCTTATGGAAATGTAGTCCTCGATCCCACCTGCATTACCAAAGATACCTCGAAACTGTATTATTTTGGTCTAGCATGAATAAGAAAATTGACGAAAATGTTTAATTGTCACCACACCATTTTCTTCCACATAGAATACGCCCACGCATCAATGTTTTCAAATTTTCCAATATTAATTATGAAAGCGTTCAAGCTCCTCTAAAGATATGCTCGAACAAAATTTAGAAAAATCAACCCTTTGTACGTTTTTAAAGGAGATAATACGGGATCATTGGTAAAAAACTTTTTTAAATTCTCCATACGCCTACCACAACTCAGATTTTTCAAAATTTTTTTTCTCAGAAAATGTAGTCCTCGACCCCACCTTTCGATCCGTCATACTCACCATATGACACTACGAATTTTTAAAATTTGAGTGACCCCAAAAACCCATGTAGACCAATTTTCATCCAAATCCAGTGCCTTTTCAAATTTTTGTCAGGTGATCTTAGAGGCTCTATTTCTGATTTTTACAATTTGATGCCGGATTCGTAATCAGTGACCTCGAAATCCCATATATACCAATTTTCAACAAAATTCCATTTTTTTCCAAATTTTTGTCAGGTGATCTTAGAGGCTCTAATTTTGATTTTTAAAATTTGATGCCGGATTCGTAATCAGTGATCTCGAAATCCCATATATACCAATTTTCAACAAAATTCCATTTTTTTCCAAGTTTTTGTCAGGTGATCTTAGAGGCTCTAATTTGAATTTTCAAAATTTGAGGCCAGATTCGTGATCAGCAAGCTCAAAAACTCATGCATACCAATTTTCAACAAAATACAATTTTTTCCAAGTTTTTGTCAGGTGATCTTAGAGGCTCTAATTTGAATTTTCAAAATCTGAGGCTGGATTCGTAATCAGCGACCTCAAAAACGTATAGATACCAATTTTCATCCAAATCCATTGATGAAGAAAATATGTAATGTAAATAGTTCACTTTCAGAATATCACGTCTCGACGTGGGATCAAGTTGTCATTTTCAGACGTGTACACACACACATACACATACAGACACATGCATACGATATCATTCCCGAAGTCGGAAAAACTCCGAGGGAAAAAATTTCTCCTGAAATGGCACTTTTTATAGAAATTTTCTGAAATGACACTTTTTTTACTTGTCAATCTGAAACGGCACTGTGTATAGAAAGTCTCTGAAATGGAACTTTTTATAGCAAGTTTCTGAAATGGAACGTTGTTCCTCCCAAGCGACGATGTGTTCTTCTACAACTTGTGCAGAATGTCTGATCGCAGATGTGTTTATGTTTTGTTAAATCTACCGATTTTTCGCAAACGTGACATATATGGTAAATAATTATGACCAAATTGTGATCCTCAATAACCTTTATCATTTCGCAAGCCGCGAAAATTAAAGAGACGCGGGGAAGCGCCACCGTCCCTGCTCTCGTCACACACTCCATCAATATGGTGATAAGCACATTGATCATGGCTATTTTGGTGAAACTGTTTGACTTACAGAAGCTGCTAAAATTCGCCCGGACTAGCCAAAAGTTTAGGAGCAAGTGACGCTCTCCGGAAGAACTCCCTCCAGTTTTTGCCTAGTCCATTTCCATAGCCTCGAAGGCTCAAGACGTAGCCAATAATGAAGAAGAGGGCTTTCCTGATATTTCTGATGAGTACATCAATATTCAGATATATAACTAAGTTTTTGAAAGGTAAGTGTCGTACCTTCGATATCTCACAGGCTTGTTTATTTACTCAGTGATACCCAAAACATCCACACGTATCTTCGTGAGATTATGCGCGAGATATGTATCCCAGAAAGTACTGGCCGATAACCGAAAACTTCTCCCCTCACGGTAAGCCCTTTAGGTACTCATTATCGCAGAGAATTTTTGCTGTATCGGTATTTACAAAACCACTAATCCGGGCGGCGCTTGAACAGCGACCTTGCTCTTGTCTATATCTGCGACCGGTCAGTTGAGACTCACGAGCCACCAGTAAACGTATCTTACTCTAGCTGTTAATATGATACAGCTGCATAAATACAACAGTGTCGAGGACATATACGAAGCCTTCATTTCTTACAAGTGACGTTTAGTGTCTCAAGATATGGCTAAGACTATGTTCTTAGAACGGGCGATGTCTAACATGGATGAAAGGAAAATCAGTTCTCACAATAATTAGAGAATCACGCCAACATTTGTGGGATCTCATGCCTGGAAACATTCACACGTCGCTTTACTCAAATCTGTGTACTCGCTGAATAAATCCGTTTCAAAAAGAGTTGTCGTTAGTCTATCGTACAACGCAACTCTCAAATGTTTTGAACCTACAGTAGAAATTTTGAATTCAGTGCAAAGCAATGGCGTTCTTGTAATCCCAGACACTTGGTCAATTTTCAATAAGCAATCATCGAAAATAGAAGAACATTTCGACCAGCTCCTACCAACGAGTATCTAAATGAACGGTATTGCGCTACGTTTTATAACCATGTTTGGTGAGCGAACTGCGCGAAGTCTGGAAAGAGTGTTTAGATAGATCGATACAGATATTGAACTATTAAGCAGTATATGTCACTCAGTGAACGATTGTAAAAAATAGATACGATCGCAAATTGAGGATGTATTACGCATATCTTAGACACGTGAACGAAAATTTTCCCACCGAAAGGAATTTTCCGATGAGCGTACAGTGTTACACACCCGCTCGCACAACGCGCTCGCTACTCTGTCACGCATCAGATACGTTACGTGTAGTCATCAACACCGAAAAGAAATCCATCCCAATATCTTTATTAGAACGCGAGATATTCACATTTGAAATTTCTCGAGGGGTGGGCCGCCCCTTCACCTATCACCCAACTCCCCCTTTTCACGCCCGCCCGGGAAAATACCGCCCGGAGGTGCCCTCTCTCCGACCCACAGAAAACGGCAGGAAAAATAGTGCTCGGGGTACCCCCTCTCCCCACAACGCCGAAAGCGGCAGGAAAAATAGCGTCCCCTCTCTCCTTGCACCGCCAAGAGGCCCATGACAGGCCGCATGGAGGGGGAGTCTGGAAAAAGGCACCCGGCCAGCGAGATAGATAACGGACGCGGAGTGGGACTAAACAAATAGTCTGAAAAAGGGGCCCCCTCTACTCACAATATTTTCAACTTCCCGATCGATATCTGGCCACCAGACGTATTAGCAACCTAACATTTTTATCCTAACCCATTTCGGCCCAGAATGTCACTCGGAGCATGTCGCTCTCAGGTTCCTCAGAACTTTTTCTATTTGCGACAGAAAAATTTTTCAAGGACATATTTCAAAAGGTAAAGACTTGCTCTTTTTGATGGTGTCAATTCAATTTGTCTGAACATTATTGAGTGAGCTAAAATACAGTATTTTTACAAAAAAACACTATTTTCCCGACACGAGTTTTTTTTTATAAATCAAATTTCCAAGGAGTTTTGGGTCTGCCGTAGACCTGGAACCTCAGTAACCTGTGGATTGAATGTCTAAACTTGAAAAATGCATTGTTCAAATATCGATTTTCTCCCCTGTCCGACCAAAATGGCACTTCAACTTCAAAATTTTTGAAAAAAACTTTAAGGCCTCTTTATACAAAGATGACGCACTTTTTCGAAAAAATTGCCAAGAATGAAGAGTTCTTGAAATCACTCGAAGATTACGCTGAAATTTTTTTAGATTTTTTTTATGTACTTGTCAACTTTTGCAAATTTCAAAAAATCGCTCAAAAAATTCTGAAAAAATTCCAGCATATTCTCTTGGATGATTTTGAGAACTCTTTATTCCTGGCGATTTTTTTTAAAAAGTCCGTCATCTCTGTGCGTATAAAAAGGCCTCATAAGTTTTTTTCAAAAATTTTGCAGTTGAGGTGCCATTTTGGTCGGACAGGGGAGAAATCAATACTTAAACAATGCATCTTTCAAGTTTAGACATTTATTTCACAGGTTACTGAGGTTCCAGGTTTATGGCATGGTAATTCGCTTAATATTACTGTTGCGTGAAATAATTTATGTTTATGGATTAGTG
Source organism: Aphelinus atriplicis (assembly GCA_020882685.1). Taxonomy (NCBI): domain Eukaryota; kingdom Metazoa; phylum Arthropoda; class Insecta; order Hymenoptera; family Aphelinidae; genus Aphelinus; species Aphelinus atriplicis. The sequence goes on from JAJGQD010000041.1 coordinate 100,169, forward strand.
AAATCCAGTCCATCTTTAATGGCTCCGCAGCATTATTCATCGAATTTAGTAAACGTGACTACATCCAGATATTTGTCGATTATTCATACGTCATACGATTATGAAGTTCGAAGGCTTTATTTTACAAAGATTAAATCCGTTATTCATCTTACTGCATTACGTAGGGGACGCTGATGTTATTTCCTGCTTCGATATTCTTACTGTAAACCTTTCTAGGAGCAGCTCTTATCATTATTTAGATTTAGTCATATCAGCCTAAAACAAAGAGGCTTGGGTCACCGTCATCGAGTCTTGACTCGCCGTGATCAAGTCTCTGCTCTCACCGAGTCAGTCTGTACTCAGCCATTGAGCTGGAAACATTGCCTTTTACTCTTGAATAAAACTTATATTATTTCCAATATTCTACATTTGTTCATTTATTATAATTCATAAATAATTTCATATTCTCATTACAAACCAATTATCTTCACTGGAGTAAAATTCGGTGAAAAGCATCAAGAATCACTTGAGGCAAGATACATGAGGACTCGTCCGGGATCTCATCCAATACAATGAGAACCGTGAAACTCGAATACGTCAAAAAAAAACTAATTACGAGGCAATCTACAAAGTGAGACGCATTAAACGTGTAAAGTACAGTGTATTAAGAAGATCAAAAAAGTGTCTCTGTTCACCTATGTAACAGCTTAGACGAGTGATTATTGCAACTCAGATTTCAATATCTGGCTATACGGCAAATCATGCAAATTTTCAATTGCCCGGCTTATTATGTTAACAGGTTAAACAAACAAGCTTTATTGCATCCCTGATACGAACATCAGGTTAAACGGCATAAAGTTCAAGACAAACATGCTTCTGCATCCCTGATTCTGCAGGTCAGGCTAAACGGCAAAGCATCATCGTGTGAATACATAGCGGTTACATTTTCGATACAATTTGTATCAAAATTGAGTGAAATTGAATGCGTTGAATTATCCGATAAGGTCATCATGAGCATTGAGAATGGAGTTCGGTAGATTAAATACTCTCTTGCAGAAATGCAAATCAATGAAAGGGAATGTAAATTCTTTCTAAGAATTTCTAGATCAATTTGATATTCGAAATCCTGCAATCTTTCCGGAGTTACAAATACGTTCCGTTAAATCGTAAAATCGTTAAAACAAGAAATTAAAACTTGTTTTAACGATTTTGATGAAATTTATAACGAAATCCAATTGATTGATGATAATACTGAACGCAATACAAATAGAAAGGCGATGCGAAATTTGTATTACCAATTATTAGGCAAATCCCAATATTTCATTGAAGTCGCAGGCCCTCAGCCTAATCCAAGGAAAAATAACATGCTCAGAAATTTTATTTCTCAAGTTTCTAATAATGATTTAGAAATGATGAATGTCTCAGTTGCATCTACAAATCACATCAAAATAAAATTACCTGAAGCGAAAATCCCCACCTTTGACGGGAAATTGGAAAAGTTTCTAACATTCAAAAATCGATTCGCGACGATGATTGACAATCGCGACGATTTGTCAGACTTAGTGAAATTTCAATATCTCGAATCAGCGTTAAAAGGTGAAGCTTTACGTAGAATTTCAATTTTTGATATTTCCGAGGAAAACTATCTGCGTGCATGAGATATGCTTCTGAATGCTTACGAAGATCGTAGATTGTTGATATCGCGCCACATAAGTCTTCTTCTACGCTTGCCTGTGCAGGGCAAAGAATCCTATCAAGGCTTAAGTATTACTCCCGAAATGGTTGTAACAATCATAGAAGAAAGACTTCACAAAAATACACTCGATAAATGGGAAGATACGGTAAAACGAGGTGAATTTCCGACTTTCGATAATCTTGTCGAATTTCTTTATAAAACCACAGCTCGCATGTCCAAACGTAAGGGTGACCATTTCATTTCTATTGAGTCATCCGAAAAACTAGCTCCGAGTAAAAAACGTAAATCCGAAAGTCCACGCCAAGCCTTTGTAACTCAAACGGAAATAAAATGTCTCATTTGTACGGAGTCGCATCCGCTTTTTAAATGTGATAAATTTATTAAATTATCCGTTGTCGAACGCTTGCAGAAAGTGAAAGATGCTTCATTGTGTTTTAATTGTCTACGGAAACATCCGCACAAAGCACATGAATGCGGATTTGGCAGTTGTAAAAAGTGTAACAAAAAACATAATACTTTATTGCATTTCGATAAGATCAAAGAAGATAGTACACCCAAAAAAAATGACAATTAAAAAGGTCGTGTTCCATCTTTTTCAATAATGACTAGTGCCATCGTTAATGTATTTAATGAAAACAAAAGAAAATTAGAGCAAGAGTTCTACTTGAAACTTGTTCGGCCGCGAATTTCGTGACCGATAATCTCGTTAAGAAATTAAGGGGTAATATACCTTTGTGACTTTTTTTTCTCCAATTTTTTTTTATTGGCTTAAACACTCCATAAACTATCTAAGAATGATATGAAAAGTCGATCAAGTGGGGGAAGAAGTTCTAAGTGCCTCAAAAAATCGATTCTCTGAACAAAGTCGTATAGTATTAGTATTGTACTCAAAACTTTGAACGCGTTTATCTCGGAACCGTCTTTTTTGAAATTAGCGTACCGATAGCGCCGTCAATTTTCAACCGATTCTCTTCAAATTTTAACTGTAGCTTGGAAACATAATTTTTAAGTGAACGTCGTACGATTTTTTTGATATATTGATTTTTACCGATTTTATTGCCGATTTTTGATCGATTTTTTTGCGAAAGAAAAAGAAAAAAATTCAAATTGACGCCATTTGGCTCCAAATTTGAATTTCAAAAAAACCGCCCGACGTTCACTGAGTTTTTTATTTTACTTCAAAACCCCGTTCGATTTTTTCTTCTAGGGTCAAAATTGTGACCTGTAGCGGTACGCTAGTGGAGAAAAAGTAAAAAAATTTTTTCTTCTTTGACGAGCTGGTACGCCGCCATTGTGTATTTTTTAGAAAAAAGAAAGTGTGTTTTCTATGGCTGGAAAGAAGTACTTTCGTATGCAATAAATCTCATATCTCTAGGATTTTTTCTGCGCTTATGGTAAGTGTTTGAAAATGACCTCGAAATCGGAGGTCACAAAGGTATATTACCCCTTAAAGCTCCCTAAACACGACCATCATATTTCTATCGGAGCTTTAGATAACCTCACAACTAGTGTAAAAAATATAGTTAAAATCACTTCTCAGTCGATTCATAATGATTATAAGCAAACGCTTCACTTTTTAGTTGTTCTCTGTATATCAGATTTGGTACCAAATCAAGCCATTCCCAGAGAACAATTGAAAATTCCTAAAAACACACGACTTGCTGATCACAGCTCTCACAAGCCTGCTCCTGTAGATATGCTCATAAATACTCGTACAACCTTATCTTTATTTTCACTCGGTTCTATGAATTTATATACAGTCAAAAATGACCTTTATTTGCAGAAAACTAATTTAGGATGGATATTGGGTGGGAATTTAGATTGCATTCCCAATGCAACTTCAAATAAAATATCCCATTGCATGCTAACAGAACTGAAGGAGTTAATAGAAAAATTCTGGTTAGTAGAAGAACTTAAAAATAAACGAATTTTTTCTTCAGAAGAAACGAAATGTGGAAAACACTTCACAAAGCACATAAAACGAGACGAAAATGGTTGATATATAGTAGCTTCACCATTTAAACATTCACCAAAAATTTTAGGTGAATCTAGACAAACAGCTGTTTCAAGATTAAGTTCTTTATGTAGAAAATTCAAAATTGATCCTGAATATCAATTACAATACGATAGCGTTTTATCAGAATATTTGAAGTTGAATCACATGTCTTTAATAAAATCACCATCTAATACGGAAGGTTTTTATTTGCCTCATCATGGAGTATATAAAGATTCCAGTAGTACTACGAAACTAAGAGTTGTTTTTGATGCATCTGCCAAAAGTTCTTCTGGTGTATCAGTGAATGATATTTTGATGGTTGGGCCTACTATCCAAGATGATCTTTTTACATTAATTATCAGATTCAGATTTTATGTATATGTACTTTTAGCCGATATAGAAAAAATGTATCGATGTAGCGAGTTTTTCCAATGAAGGGCGCGTCCACTGAAGGGGCGTTCCAATGAAGAAGACGTCCCACCGCCAATCAACCCGATTCGCGGCCGCGGCCGTCAAAAGAAAAACGCCACTCTTCCTGGACCGATCTTCGAGACGACCTCAGGTCCAGAGGGGGAGTATGTAGCGGGTTTTTCCAATGAAGGGCGCGTAGCGGGTGATGAGCCCGAAGACGCCACGCAAGAGGGCAAGCAGAGGCGATCTGCTCGTCTAGCGGACCGCGCCAAGTAGCGCCCCCTCCCGTCTCTCCGGCGAACGAGAGCGCTCAGTCTCGTGTCAGCCACGGAGAGAGGAGGGCGGGCGCCCCAAGAAGGCGGCTGCGCGCAGGAGCGCGCGGACCTCAGAGAGAGGCCCCTCCGGCCCCACACGGAGCGGCCCCCCAGCAGAGAGCTCCGCGCCAACGCGATTGGCCGGCCGCACAAGGGTGGGGGAAATACTCAGCGGCGGCAGCCGGCGAGCTGCCCCCCGCATGAGTATAAAGGAGATCACCCACGCAGCAACAGGCAGTCTCTGACGGCTACTCAACGCTGACCAGTAGGGAGCACAACCCGATCCACGATCGGGGCGACTCCGGCCACTGGCACAGCGTTGCAGTACGGACGCAGGACAGTAAGGCGCGCCCCGGATTCCGCGTCCAGGACCCGCCCGAACTCCACGGCCACGCCTAGGGAGGGATCTCCACCCCGCAGTAGAGATACGCATCCAGGTCCTCCCGCGACCCGAAACGTACGCTCGACCACCCCCTTTGTACGCCAAGAGGCACAATCGGCCCTTCTCAGGGCCAGCCCTAACTTTTCGTGCAATAAAGAATAGTTTCTCTCTTTCACTCAAAACCACTCTCTTTTTCTCGATCCAAACTCGCCACTCACCCCAAACACCCCCTAACAGGATTAAAACCTGTTACATCGACAGTTTTTAGTACGAGAAGAAGATAGAGTATTTCAGAAAATTCTATGAGAATCGAATGGAGTAGTAAATGAATATGTATCGAATACTGTCCCATTTGGTACAGCTTCTGCCGCCTTTTTAGCTATTCGATTTTCAATTTAATTAACTATTGATGAAGGTGATAAATTTCCCTTGGCTGCGAAGATATTAAAAAATGATATGTATGTAGATGATATGATAACCGGAACGAATTCAATAGACGAAGCACGTGAAATTTATCAACAAATGACGGAATTTTTGAAACTTGCACAGTTAAATATGAGACAATGGGTTTCCAATAATTTTAGTAAACTCGATGGTGTTGACGAAAGAAGCTCAGATAATGATTTCAATATTAATAAAGATTGTATTTCAAAGGCCTTGGGAATTTATTGGAAAGCTAGAGAAGATTCACTCGTTTATTCAATTCGCACTCCAAATACAGAACGTGTAACTGAAAAAATCATTTTATCGGAAATTGCAAAATTATTCGATCCGTTAGGTCTTATAGGACCAGTCATTTTATATGCAAAACAAATCATGCAAGAACTCTGGTAGGCTAAAGTTGATTGGGATGAATCAGTATTCTGCGAGCAACTAAAATCTTTAGAGAACGCAACTTTCGCTAGAATGGTCCTAATCAATAACACCAAAAATATTCAAATACACGGATTCAGTAACGCAAGTGAAAGGGGATACGGAGCATGTTTATATGTGAGATCCGATGACGGTAAAGGAAAATATCAATGCTCTCTTTTATGCGCCAAATCTCAGTCGCACCTTTGAAAAAACTAACAATACCAAAATTGGAACTAAACGGAGCAACATTATTAGTTGACTTAGACGTGAAAATCACATCGTCAATTAATGTTAAAGTCAACTCCACATACTTCTGGACTGATTCAGAAATTGTCCTGCACTGGCTACGATTCGAATAGAGTGTCTACAATACAGAACAAAACTGATATAAATCAATGGAAACATGTTCGGTCCCATGATAATCCAGCTGATGGATTATCACGAGGACAATTGCCCGATGACTTTTTGAAAAATAAATTATGGTTTAACGGGCCCGAATGGCTTTCACAAGAAATGAGTTCGTGGCCAAAATCTACTTTTCAACCAAAAAAAAATTATCTCCCTGGCTTAAAAATTGTAAGCTGTATGTCATTGGAAGTAAAATCAGATATTTTAAAATTATATTCTTCATTCCCTAAATTGCAACGCATTATTGCTGTATGTTTTCGGTTTCTTCCCAAGTGCAATCATTATAAAGGTGGACTAAAACTAGCCGAGTTGAATCACTCTAAACATGTAATCATTCAATTGATTCGAAAATCTCATTTTCAACAAGAGATTAGTTCATTAAAAAATAAGCAGGCAATAGACAAGAACAGTAAATTTTATAAATTAGACCCCTTCCTAGATCAGAATGACATACTACGTGTAGGTGGGCGCTTACGAAATTCAAATTTATCATTCAATCGGCAACATTCCGTCTTACTCCCCAAATCTCATTTTCTCACTAAAATGATAATCATCTATTATCCCAAGATGTACGCTCACGCGGGAGTTCAAGCTACTTTATACGCGATGCGTCAAAAATATTGGCTAGTCGATGGTCGGACGCAGCGTTGTCAGAGAATGCATTACCTGCTTTCGTGTATGACCAAAATTGGCCGATTATAAAATGGGAGATTTACCATCGGTACGTGTAGTACAAGCTAGGCCATTTATTCATGTTGGTGTAGATTATTGTGGACTTTTTTACATAAAGGAACGAAAATATAAAAACAGAAATAAATTGAATGTTTACGTAGCAGTCTTCATCTGCATGTCAGTAAAGGCTATCCATATCGAAGTGGTCAGTGATTTAACAACGGATGGATTTTTAGGTGCACTGAGACGATTCATATCTCGACGCGGCAAACCAAATAAAATTTATCGTGATAATACTACAAATTTCAAAGGTGCAAAGAATAATCTAAAGGAGTTGTATGAGACCATTCAAACTAGTGCATTTCAAAATCGAATTATAAGTTTTTCACACGATCGAGAAATCAAATTTCACTTTATTCCTCCCTGATCACCACATTTTGGGGGCTTATGGGAGGCTGGGCTGAAATCATACAAACATCATTTCCGGCGAGTAGCAAGTAATGCGAGTTTCAAGTAATGCAAGTTCACTTTCGAAGAGTTTAATACTCTATCAATAGAAATCGAATCCATTCTCAATTCTAGACCATTAACTCCAATGTCATCGGATGTCAATGATTTATGCGCATTAACTCCAGGACACTTTTTAATAGGAGATTCATTGATGAGCATACCAGAACCTAATTATTTACCTTTATCATCCAATCGATTATCTGCATGAAAACATGTTTCCAAGGTTCGTCAAGACCTTTGGAAACGATGGAATTTAGAGTATCTCAATGAACATCCGTAAACAATGGAATGAAAATACATCCAATCCAAAGGAAGGAATGTTAGTGTTGATAAAGGTAGATGATATTCCTTGTATGCAATGGACTTTGGCCCGAATAGAACGAGTGATCTTGGTAAAGAAGGTATTGTTCGAAGTGTGACTGTAAAAACTGCCAACAATGAATTGGAAAGAACTGTAAGAAAAATCGCCATTCTACCTTCACACAATGTCAATGATGAATGAATGTTGATCGCTAATCTCTCAACGGGGGGAGCATGTTGCGTGAAATAGTTTATGTTTATGGATTAGTGAAATCCAGTTCATCTTGAATGGCTCCGCAGCATTATTCATCGAATTTAATAAACGTGACTACATCCAGATATTTGTCGATTATTTATACGTCATACGATTATGAAGTTCGAAGGCTTCATTTTACAAAGACTAAACTTGTTACGGTCCTTTCACAGTGGCGTGACACTTTAGGAAATTTAGTTGAAGCTCAGAATACTAAGTTCGCATGAGAACATAGCCAGAGTTATCAGAGCCAATTCTTGAATGTCTCATCGATACTCCGCCTCGTAGCGCAACTTTATTTCGCACTGCTTGACCAGTTTGGATTGTCTCCGACATTTAGTTACTTGCATTCCAGACATCCGTCATTAGTAATGAATGATCAGTCTGGAATGCTATAGCAGCAAGATGGTTCCGTGCGATGCTTAAGGCCCATTGTTTGAATATTTCGAATGGCTCTAATAGCTTCCGCACTGGTAACCATACTACGATACAGAGAGAATGGCTAGTACGCAAATAATGCAACCCCCTATGGGTACAGTACGGGCAGTAAAGCGCGTTGCGCCTGCACGATACCACCTTCTGGTGGCTTGACTAATTGCCCTATACATACTGTACAAAGCTGTACAGACGTACCGAACAGTGCCGCACAGCCGTACGGTACGCAGTCGTACCGCACAAATTGTACGTAACTGCGCGATCTGCATGCACCCTGCAGAACTGTACGGGACTGTGCGGGACTGTGCGGGACTGTTCGGCACTGTGCCGAGCTGCGCCGAGCTATGCCGAACTGTTATAGTAGGGGAGCTGGTGGTAAAAAACTCTTTGGTTTAGTTATGGCTAGTTTTTGGATATGATGCAGTGTGAAGGGTGTACATGAGTCAGCACCCACTCGCGAGGTCTGGTAACGTCGCGTTTGGCGGGGGCGTGCTTCGACGTATGTCAAATTATGATGAGCACTGAATATAATTTAGTTGGAGTTGCAAGTTGGCTGTAAATTGGTTTATGATATAAAAAAAAACACGAAAAACTGGTCAGATCCAATTTTCAGCCATACTTAACTCATTTTTCCGCATCGTTTTTACGACAACTTAACGGAGGTGCTGACTTGCCACGCAACACGCTTATGCGGTCTGACTGCTTTTTTGTGTTTTGCTATATGATAAACAAGTTTACAACCGATTTTGAACTATAACTAAATCATATTCAGCGCATATCATAATTTGACATACGTCGAAGCGCGCCCCCGCAAAACGCGACGTCACCAGACCTCGCGAGTGGGTGCTGACTCATGTACACCCTTCACACTGCATCATATCCAAAAACTAGCCATAACTAAACCAAAGAGTTTTTTACCACCAGCTCCCTTACTATTACGAGCTGTTACGAATTGTGCGGCGCTGACCGCGCTGTGCGTAATAAACGCTCGGTCAGCTCGGTCTGCACAATCTGCACGCACCCTCCGGAACTATTTGCGCAATCTGCGTCGCTGTTTGAGCGGCGCGTATATTATTCGTGGACATTCGTAAACAACAGTAAATAACGCTCGGGCTGTCCGAGCGGTGCGCGCATACGCTCGGGCTGTCCGAGCAGCTCGAGTGAATAGTATTATAACCTCTGAAAATAGGCAAAAAAACATCAGATAAGTATATTTTTTTCAATTGATTCAAGTTGATTTCGGTTTCCCAAGGTCTCGTAGCAACAATGCTTTGTGAGGATATATTTTTTTCTAGGTAGATATACATCCAGATAGAGACCAGGTCTGTTGTTTAGATTTGGAGATGGCAGCTGCCGTCAATGCAATGAAGAGTCCTGAAAAATAAGATGAATCTGATAGACAGAGTCTATCTACATTCAGTTGCAATTCCATAATTCTTTTTTCATGCGAAAGACATCTTTTGCATTCAGTGAATAAATAGTGAAAGTGAAAGTGAAAGAAAGTGGAAAATAATTCTCCATTTGGAATAGTAAAAAAATCAAAAAAAGATTTGGAATCATCAAAAACTAATCCTATTCCTGGCTTAGTCATATGTACTTGCCCACTTTTATTTTGCTAAATTGACAATTTTTTATTAAGTTTTAAAGTTTGACAAATAGTAAAAAAGAATAGAAACAAAAGAGTTACGTCAATCACTGAAGATATTGCCAAGACATCAATATCAGAAAAACTGTCGATGGAAGAATCCTAACGATAAGCCCAAAGTTTCCAATGTAGTTCCTGGCGTACCTACTAAATAAGCAATAGCAGTAGACCCTTTGAAAAAATTGAATCAGTAAGGATTATTCTTGATATGAAAATTCAATTGGGAATAATATGGTTTTTGTACCATTATACGTAATACAACTCTATGAACTTTAAATAAGATAGAAATAGGATTGTGGTGCATAAACTTATTCTCTTCAAACAACATCTCGGTCGTCACACCAGAAGACATTGGTATGTGCAAGGCAAAAGAACTCCAATGGACACAAACGCAGAGAAAATTATAGCTTCGAAGGGAATTGAAGTTGTAGATGCAGAGGAAGTTGTGACACCAAAGAAGAGAAGATAGAGTAATGTCCTTCAACTAAATTATTATTGAACTCGCCATATTATGCTTGAGCATAATTGAGTCTTTTTTACAGTTCTAAAAATTTTGTATTTTTGTCATCACTGCCTACTCCTTTGGATGAAAATTATCCAGACTGGCACGATAGGCCATGCTTACATTATAGAGATAATCATCTATTGGTAGAAGGTCTACCACAAGCTCAACAAATCACAAAAACAATTGTCTTTGAAAATACACTCCCAGAAGCTGTTGAAGCTCAAGATATCAAACAGGAATACCATCAATTAGTAAAAAGGTATGATTATCTAAACATTTATATTTCATGTATTCAGAATGTGTGAGCTACCTTTTCTAGAGAATTAGAAACTCGACTGTTTCATTCATAAATTTTCATTCCAAATGTTTTTTGATGAAATTTTTTTATTCTTAGAATTGTAGAGAGCTCAGTTGTATTTGATGCACACCAAGATAAATTACCAAAAAAGAAAGATCCTGAAAGATATTATTTCAATTTCCCGAGATCATATGGCATATCAGATGTTCGAAAGGCGTAAGTTGTCTTTTTCAATGAATTCTTCAGTAATGGAAAATTTCTCATCTATCATTAACTTTTAGATCCAATTTGGGAAAGAAACTCATTCAACTTCATGAATGTCTAAGTGGAGCTGGAATTGCTAATACTAGGAGTATTATTCACAATGCATTGTTAAGTTTTCCTTTTGGTAAGTAAATAAAATAAAAATGTTTTTTCTTTCAAACTAATTGTAAATTTTTCAAAATTGTATCAGATGATTTTTTTCAGAAAAGGAGTTTGATTTATATAAATTAATATTAACAATAGATATAATGATATTGGCTGATAAGCCACTAGCACCAGCTAGTCAAGTTATTGAAGATCATGATCCAATGATGTTACCAAGTCTCCAACCAATGCATCATGCAATTGGCTTGGCTAAAGAAAATATTTATAAGTTGGAAAATTTCTATCGTAAGTATCTGCAAAGTAAATATATCTAAAAATATTTTGAAATCGAATTTCATCAAAGATTGATCGAATGCCTTATGATGAAACAATGCAAATAGGAGATTTCTCATAATATACGTCTTTTATTTTTTTGTTTTTGCTCTAGTCTCTGGGTATCATAAAAAAAATGTTCACACAATATTTGTGCATTTTGATCCTACTACAATTAGGAGCAGCTATCTCTCTCCCTCCGGTGCTGCGCGCCTATACTCCTGCGCGCTCTCTTTCTCTCCAGTGCTGTACGTATCGTATACACTCTCTCTCTCTTTCTCTCTCTCTATCTAATGCTGCGCGGGTACCGTCTTGTTTACTTCTCCGTAAACTCTGCCGTGCCCGCGCGTTCGTCTTATACCCGATTCTATTATATATATCTATATGACGTGTGTGCGTGCGGCTCCCGAAGCTTCGCTTACTCGTGTCTCACCTTATTCATATCAGTGTGATGGGCATTTTGCCTCATCACAGGGCCCCCCCCCCCCCCGGCTAGCGGTTTGAACCGGGGTGAAAACCCGCACACACGGCGTAACTCTCTTGGCCAATGCTGTTTGAATCTCAAATTTTCATATCTATATGTATGTCTGTGAAGTGAGACAGTAAAAAAAATCAATTCAAATTCTATGTAATTTTATGCGGCTATTTTGCCATTATATCAATCATATATGTTCATTTGGTGAATCTTAAAAAAAAATTGGGCTCTCTTCTCTTTCGGATTGGGAGCTTATAACTATGTAATATATCGGTATGATATGTTAATTACGCTTATATCGCTATTATATCGCTATGTTAGTTAATCGGTACTTATAATTGAACTTTCGCATACAAAAATTACTTGCCTTACGGCTGCGCTAATCTGATTTATTCTTTCCATTCCAATCCCATTCTTCGCATCCTTATTTACTAATACAATTCGATAAAAAAAAAATTTGATATCTTGGTTCATAACCCACACTTGTCATTCAAACTCGCTTTTCATCCATCCATTCTACACTTCACTATGACTTTTCTGTAACTTTTCACTCACTTTTACTATCTTAGAGTCTCTAATTATTCTTCTCCTGCTATTCTTCTTCGCGTAGAGACTGCCCGTGTTGTACTGGATTGTTGCTCATCTTCTTGTCGATGCACTTTCCGCGGCCGCCCGCGTTTACGTTTTGGCGGTGGTGGCTCGCATTCTTCAGCTGTGACTTCCTCAGGTCCAACGGCTGCGGCTTGGCTTGGCTGTGCACGCTGGGGTTCACTTTATACCTGCGCGCGTGCTGATTTCTGCTCCTCCCATGTACTTTCCTTGAATGGTTTAAAGTCTTTTGCATGGAATGTGCTGTCCAGCACTTTGTCGCCGTCTCGTAGTAAATATATATTTTTTCCTTTCCTTTCTGCAATAACATACGGCTTGTCGTATATGCCGCCTAATTTAGCCGAATAGTCATTAGCCGCGGATGAGAGTACTGTATTAATCTTCCACACCTTATCACCCATTTTATAAACTATTTTTCGCTTACCGCGATTATAATATTTGGCTTGTTTTGCCTTTTCAATAGCTATATTATTACATACATTTTCGTGAATCTGATCGGCCGTGGCCAGTTTTTCTGTCCATATTCCAAGCCGTTCCGCCGATGGCTGTGAATTTGTAATGAGATCATTTTGCTCAATTATTTCTCTCTCTGCCTCCGAATTTTCTTTATTCATTTTGTTTTGCGGATTTACTTCTTTAGCAAATTTGGCTAATCGGCGCCGGAATTCCGGCGGTTTCAGTTCACGATTAAAAACTAAAAACGCTTGTGTACGCTTGTGTTATGCGCAAATTAAAAATTGTGTATATATTTGTCCCATTCTTTATGATTATTTCCAAAGTATGAAGCTATCATTGTTTCTAAAACTCTGTTTACTCTTCCTACGGGATTACTTTGCGGGTGATATGCGGGTGTCCGTTCGTGATTTATTCCGGCAGTTTCGATGAGATCTCTGAAATCTTTGTTAATAAATCCGACCGTTGTCGGAAATTACTTTTTCTGGAGTCCCGTAATTTGCGCAGATTATTTTTTCTAGAGCATCTACCACCGCTTTGCCTGTTTTCTTACGTATTGGGACGCATATTATAAACCTAGTAAATACATCTTCGAAAACAATTAAATATTTGAAGCCATTATTGCTTCTCGGGAATTCTCCCATTAAATCTATTGCAATGGCTTGCCATGGGCGCGTTATTTCACGTGTGTCCATCAAGCCTACTTGCCCTTTTTGTTCAACTTTACATTTTTGGCATGTGTAACATCCGGCTACGTATGATTCTACGTCGCCTCGCATTTTTGGCCAATAATATGATTGGGCAATTCTTTGGAATGTTTTTTCTATTCCTTGGTGTCCTGCCGATGGATCGTTGTGATTTTCGGCTAGGATTAATTCGCGCTTTTCATGTGGAATGACTAATTTCCGAGCCTCATCGTCGGCTGTTATATTATTCAATTCCGCATTTGGTCTATACTTATAAATTTTATTATCAATTATTTTCCAATCTCTGTATCTACATGGGTGACTTTTGATTTGGAAAATTTTCTTTCTATACCATTTATCTTTAGTTTCTTCCGATAATTTAATTGATGCAATTTTCAGTGTATCCCCACGTAGCATGCAACATTGCGTTGAAATATTTTACTGAAATATTTCAGTGCAAGATTTCAGCAAGATTGCTGCAATATTTCAATGCAGCTTTCGGAAGCGGATTTGGTATCTTTCAATGAAATATTTCAAAAATATTGCAGTTCTATCATGTTTACATCAGTTAAGTAACGATCATCGTCAGAATCATAATCAACCTGCTTTATAGTGTTTATGACCGAATCATTTGAAGTTTCAATGCTTTCTTCTACAATTTTTTTTACTTCGTTGCTATTTTGTAAGCGTACTTTGTTAGGAGTAGTATAGCAAAGCGGATCCGAGGACAGTTGTCCCCGGATCCGCTTGGATCCGAGGACAGGCATGTCACAAAACCCAAGCGGATCCTGGGACAGTTGTCCCAGGATCCGCTTGGATCCTAGGACAGTCATGTCTCAAAACCCAAGCGGATCCTAGGACAATTGTCCTCAAATCCACCTAGCGTTGTATTGGCAATGTTTAGCATACGACTAAAATGTCGTATCAGATATCCACCGCATTTCCAGACTCGCCCGAGCTCGAATATCGCATTTTTCGATTTTTAATGCAATATTTGAATATCGCACGAGGGAGATACTTTTATACTACTATTTATGATTGCTGTTCATGAGCAATCCATAGCTTCAGGGAATGTAAGTTCTGATGTTTTAATGAACTGTTTGAAAAGTCTAACGTTGTGATGCGCACAGCACGCTTTGTATGCCCCGTTGTGATGAGGACAGACTGTTGCGAGTTTGATTCTATCCAATGGTGGATAGCCCATTTCAGCTAGATCGTGAACGTTGAATCGGAAGCGTTCCAACCAACTCTTTTGTACTGAACCTGCTACGTATATTCTTTCAGCGTCACCTAAATTTTCACGAAGGATTGCTCCTATCGTGTTGTATTCTCGATCACCAGCAGTCCACGATATTCCATGATGATGTTGTTGAAGCCAAGTATTTTGTCTCTTATACTTTTCGGTGAGTCGATTCCAAGGAAACGGCATCACAGGGGTTTGAATGAAAAAAATACTATAGGCTCGACATTTTCACCGAGTGGAAGAATAGCTAATTCTATGTAATTTTCCTTGATCAATCATATATGTTATTTGGTGAATCTTAAAAAAAAATCATTGCCAGGCTACGCTTATATTAAAGCCTAATGCATATCGCATACAAAAATTACTTGCCACGGCTTGCGCTAATCTGATTTATTCTTTCCATTCCAATCCCATTCTTCGCATCCTTATTTACTAATACAATTCGATAAAAAAAAAATTTGATATCTTGGTTCATAACCCACACTTGTCATTCAAACTCGCTTTTCATCCATCCATTCTACACTTCACTATGACTTTTCTGTAACTTTTCACTCACTTTTACTATCTTAGAGTCTCTAATTATTCTTCTCCTGCTATTCTTCTTCGCGTAGAGACTGCCCGTGTTGTACTGGATTGTTGCTCATCTTCTTGTCGATGCACTTTCCGCGGCCGCCCGCGTTTACGTTTTGGCGGTGGTGGCTCGCATTCTTCAGCTGTGACTTCCTCAGGTCCAACGGCTGCGGCTTGGCTTGGCTGTGCACGCTGGGGTTCACTTTATACCTGCGCGCGTGCTGATTTCTGCTCCTCCCATGTACTTTCCTTGAATGGTTTAAAGTCTTTTGCATGGAATGTGCTGTCCAGCACTTTGTCGCCGTCTCGTAGTAAATATATATTTTTTCCTTTCCTTTCTGCAATAACATACGGCTTGTCGTATATGCCGCCTAATTTAGCCGAATAGTCATTAGCCGCGGATGAGAGTACTGTATTAATCTTCCACACCTTATCACCCATTTTATAAACTATTTTTCGCTTACCGCGATTATAATATTTGGCTTGTTTTGCCTTTTCAATAGCTATATTATTACATACATTTTCGTGAATCTGATCGGCCGTGGCCAGTTTTTCTGTCCATATTCCAAGCCGTTCCGCCGATGGCTGTGAATTTGTAATGAGATCATTTTGCTCAATTATTTCTCTCTCTGCCTCCGAATTTTCTTTATTCATTTTGTTTTGCGGATTTACTTCTTTAGCAAATTTGGCTAATCGGCGCCGGAATTCCGGCGGTTTCAGTTCACGATTAAAAACTAAAAACGCTTGTGTACGCTTGTGTTATGCGCAAATTAAAAATTGTGTATATATTTGTCCCATTCTTTATGATTATTTCCAAAGTATGAAGCTATCATTGTTTCTAAAACTCTGTTTACTCTTCCTACGGGATTACTTTGCGGGTGATATGCGGGTGTCCGTTCGTGATTTATTCCGGCAGTTTCGATGAGATCTCTGAAATCTTTGTTAATAAATCCGACCGTTGTCGGAAATTACTTTTTCTGGAGTCCCGTAATTTGCGCAGATTATTTTTTCTAGAGCATCTACCACCGCTTTGCCTGTTTTCTTACGTATTGGGACGCATATTATAAACCTAGTAAATACATCTTCGAAAACAATTAAATATTTGAAGCCATTATTGCTTCTCGGGAATTCTCCCATTAAATCTATTGCAATGGCTTGCCATGGGCGCGTTATTTCACGTGTGTCCATCAAGCCTACTTGCCCTTTTTGTTCAACTTTACATTTTTGGCATGTGTAACATCCGGCTACGTATGATTCTACGTCGCCTCGCATTTTTGGCCAATAATATGATTGGGCAATTCTTTGGAATGTTTTTTCTATTCCTTGGTGTCCTGCCGATGGATCGTTGTGATTTTCGGCTAGGATTAATTCGCGCTTTTCATGTGGAATGACTAATTTCCGAGCCTCATCGTCGGCTGTTATATTATTCAATTCCGCATTTGGTCTATACTTATAAATTTTATTATCAATTATTTTCCAATCTCTGTATCTACATGGGTGACTTTTGATTTGGAAAATTTTCTTTCTATACCATTTATCTTTAGTTTCTTCCGATAATTTAATTGATGCAATTTTCAGTGTATCCCCACGTAGCATGCAACATTGCGTTGAAATATTTTACTGAAATATTTCAGTGCAAGATTTCAGCAAGATTGCTGCAATATTTCAATGCAGCTTTCGGAAGCGGATTTGGTATCTTTCAATGAAATATTTCAAAAATATTGCAGTTCTATCATGTTTACATCAGTTAAGTAACGATCATCGTCAGAATCATAATCAACCTGCTTTATAGTGTTTATGACCGAATCATTTGAAGTTTCAATGCTTTCTTCTACAATTTTTTTTACTTCGTTGCTATTTTGTAAGCGTACTTTGTTAGGAGTAGTATAGCAAAGCGGATCCGAGGACAGTTGTCCCCGGATCCGCTTGGATCCGAGGACAGGCATGTCACAAAACCCAAGCGGATCCTGGGACAGTTGTCCCAGGATCCGCTTGGATCCTAGGACAGTCATGTCTCAAAACCCAAGCGGATCCTAGGACAATTGTCCTCAAATCCACCTAGCGTTGTATTGGCAATGTTTAGCATACGACTAAAATGTCGTATCAGATATCCACCGCATTTCCAGACTCGCCCGAGCTCGAATATCGCATTTTTCGATTTTTAATGCAATATTTGAATATCGCACGAGGAGATACTTTTATACTACTATTTATGATTGCTGTTCATGAGCAATCCATAGCTTCAGGGAATGTAAGTTCTGATGTTTTAATGAACTGTTTGAAAAGTCTAACGTTGTGATGCGCACAGCACGCTTTGTATGCCCCGTTGTGATGAGGACAGACTGTTGCGAGTTTGATTCTATCCAATGGTGGATAGCCCATTTCAGCTAGATCGTGAACGTTGAATCGGAAGCGTTCCAACCAACTCTTTTGTACTGAACCTGCTACGTATATTCTTTCAGCGTCACTAAATTTTCACGAAGGATTGCTCCTATCGTGTTGTATTCTCGATCACCAGCAGTCCACGATATTCCATGATGATGTTGTTGAAGCCAAGTATTTTGTCTCTTATACTTTTCGGTGAGTCGATTCCAAGGAAACGGTGGTTTGAATAAAAATACTATAGGCTCGACATTTTCACCGAGTGGAAGAATAGCTAACTCCTTGAGAACGTAATCATTGCCAGGCTGCTTAAAGCCTTGCATATCCACAGCGTACTGCATCTCGAGAGAGAATGAGTACTGTGAGTATGAAATATTCAATTTAAATAACTTTCCTTACATCCCCACTCATTGGATTATATTCAACAATTCGATCGTGAATTATTAAACAATAAGCGGAGGTGTTTTCTGGGAAATTCTCTTTAGCTTCAAATTCTAAGCGCACATCTACTGGAGCGTTCTTGAGAGATTCGTTTTGCTTTGAACAATCTAGAACTATTAATGGTATTTTCTTTATAAATTGCTCTCTATTCAAGAGAGGTTCTGAATCTTTTCCATAATAGGAATTTTGAAAATTACAATACATGTCATAGAGGATGGCATATTGATTGCGATCAATGTCTAAATTTAGATTACCATATGGATAGTACTGTGAATTGAGAAATAATTTGACATTTCTAATTTGACAATGATCAAAGAGACTTGCATTAACATTTCGAAAATTCTTCCGTTTGGTTTGAAAACCAAGAATGATGAAGCGTGGTTTTTCCAACTGATTCGAAGTTTTCACTGTCCAGACATGATTCTTAGCAATTGGAAGAGCTGGGTACTCATGTAGTTCCCATGATCGGAAACTCATACCAATAGGCTTACTTCTTTGCAGCTGACCTAGCAAGCGAATTTTGTGTTCGTTGGAAAGTAGCACATAGGGCATGAACCACTCAATCCTTGTTAATACAATTCGTCCGTCTTCCCATACATCTACATTATTTGCTTTGTAAGATGATTGTATGACCGCGTTGGTATCAGTGTTTGATCTTCGAAGTACCAACTCATGTTTGGTGTTGACTACAATCTTGCGATAGTCTTCAGCAAATCCAAATATCATACTGAGTGGGATGAATAGATCAAAGTAACCTTGTTCATCGATGAAACTCTTGTTTTCTTCGACGTCTAACCATCCACCGTTCTCCATGTTCTGTCTAGGATTGAAAGAAACCCATCCTTTCATCAGACTGGTTATACCAACATTTTTGCAACGATCAATCTCTATGGCGTTCAATTCATATCGAATTTCTTCGAATAAATGACAGATACCATTGTTGACTAACTTCGTATGTGCTAAAGCTGTATTATCTGGCTTGCTTATTCGACCACAAATATGTAGCGAACTTCTCGATGGTAGGAGACACAAGTCTTGATGTTGAATTGATATACGTATCTCATCATTGTTGTTGAAGTTAGATCCAGTATACGGTTGATGAGCATGTACCTCGTAATGAGAGATACTCTCATCGAACGTGATTGGTGTTTGAATACTTAGAATTTCTTCCATCTTTCTTGTAACAACAGGAGAATACACAAGTTATTTTCCACCAGGGACGACTTTGAAGCCGAGACTTCTTAGGAACTGAATGTTTTGCCGTGTTAACGCTTTGAGAGTTCGTTGACGACTGATGCTCGGTTGGCATGATGCGCTGCTTTTATACCCACGACCGTGATAGACGATCCCCATTATCCAACTGATTTTATATGTAATCTGACTGTAATAATTTCTCCACGAAAATTGACAAGACGTCCGTCCTGATCGACTATCCGCAGCTGAATGTGATCTATAAAGTTGACACTGATTGGTAAGTAAATGACTGGTGATGGAACTTCAATAATCTTGAATCCTGGTTCTACCGCAGGAAAAAACTCGTGAATTGTATGTGCTCTCTGACTATTTATGTATGCACCAGCAGTGATGTTACATTCAACTCTCAACGAGTTGATTTGGAGAATTTTCACGGGTGAGTCTGACTGGTGAGTCTGATTAGCTTCCAATGTACGTCGAGTAAATCCTAACACACTTCCAATAGAATCTTCTGGTTCAAAGCTGATTTTCTCACTGCACTTGATCTCACTGCGGAGTGTATTATTATTAGCTTTCAAACTCAAAGATATACCACTTCCAAGAAGCTGCCCTTCTAGGAATTTCCCAATATCTTCTATCTCGTAACTTCCTGGTGGTATAGTAATTTTTATCCCACCAACGTGAAATTTATTATTATGTTCGTCAATGTTTGGAATAGAATTGAATGACAAGAACTCTACCAAACCAAGAACGTAATTTTTATCTGGTGAGAGTTCAATCGATGGGAAAAACTGTGCTTCAAGAGTAGACGAAGTATCTGTTAAAGTTAGAGTTATTGACTCCATGACTGTTCAAAGTATAATGAATCAATGTCGTGTAGACTGCTCCTTATATACCTTTTATCTTACCACTTAAAAATTGTAAGCACAAGTGACCACAGTTGTATGTCCCAAAATCTTGATATCTCTGTGGATTATACTTTACTTGATCAACACCTAGGTAAAGTAGAAGATCTAGTGGGGGTTGTAGATCCCCAAAACTATCGAAATAAACAACATCATTTCCTCGTTTTCGGTATGCTACCCAGTGAGTCCCCGGTCCACTAGCGTCGTCTAGATTAACTACTGCTGATTCACGATATCGCGGGCCGCTAGATGGTAGAGCATTTCTCATGAATACACCTCGAAAATACGGTATTTTCATTTTCTGAGCATACTCCAATATATCAAAGTTGGATAATGCTCTATCAGGTAGAATTACATCGATCTTTTTTTTTTAGACCCTTACCTCTATAGGGTTTTAGATAGAGTCCGTAACCTTTTCTATACGGTTTCAAGTAGAGTCCTTTACCTACAGCAATGGCTTCCATAGTTTTATTATGTCTCTGACTCTCTTCTAACTGACGCTTAGCAGCTTTAGCTTCATTGATTGCTTTAACAATTCCAGCTGCTCCACTCGCTAATGCACCAGTTGCACTCAATCCTGCAAATATTGGAATAAGAGGTAAAATTCCACCCATTTTCGAAGAAACTGGTAGAACCCGTGGAACTTTTATACGACTCTTCCCTCCTATTTTCTTGACCGCTGCTCGAGCACCTTTGAGAGCGGAACCGATCACTGTTTCCGCGCATTTTCCAGGAACTACTGATTTTGAAGCAGCCTTGATGATATTGTTTAATGTAGTGGATACTCTCTTTTTCTTGGAAACTCCCTTTTTCTTGGAAACACTATTTTTCTTGGAAACTCTCTTCCTTTTCTTAGAAGCTCTCTTGATTCCCATCCCGAATCGTTGATTCAATGTAGCAGATGTTCTTTTCTTCTTAACTACTCTCTTCTTCTTTCTTGAAGATAATTTTCTCTTAATACCCATACCAAATCTATTTTTTAATTTCATCGCGTTCGTAACAGCCCAAGCTGCTGCCTTTTCACCAAATCCTGCGTCTTTAGAACGAACTCTTTCCCAAGCTTTGTTAGCAAGAACTCTGTCCGCAAGATTTCTCTCCTCAATGTTTTCTCGGTTCTGAGAATAAGCTATATCGTGCTCCTTGCAAGCTGCATCCAGTGGATTGATTCCCGGATCTCCACGAGCTAAACGTTTAGCTAATTTCGTTCCAGGTCCACAGTACTGGTATCCAGGTATATGAAGCTCGAAAGGAAGCTTATTAATAGCTTTATTCAACAGACCTCGACCTTGCTTCTTTCTTCTGTAGATGATCATCACTCTCTGGTGGTCTACATTGAACTGAAGTCAAGGATATATAAGCGCTCTATTTATACCCCTCATAATCAGTCTTGTTCAAGATCGCGAGCAGTCAACATGGATTTTGCGCAGCATTCTACGAAACTCCCTGTAATCAATTTTGATGGAATAGTAGAGGACGAGAAAAAATTAAGAGACATGGAGATCTGCTTCCAGATAGTATAAGAGCAGTATTTTGTGGACCATCGAACTGTGGTAAAACCAATAGTTTGCTATCACTTATAACTGACCCTAATGGATTAAGATTTGAGAATGTTTATCTGTATTCAAAATCTCTCAATCAACCAAAATATAAATTTCTCAAAGAACTATTGGGAGAGATAGATGGTATACAATACTTCCCATTCAGCGAGCATGAGGAAGTGATAGCACCAAACAATGCACTACCCAATTCAATAATGATATTTGATGATGTAGCTTGTGAGAAGCAAGACAATGTTAGAGCTTTCTTCTGTATGGGTCGACACAAAAATGTGGATTGTTTCTATCTTTGTCAGTCCTATGCTCAAGTACCAAAACATCTTGTTCGAGATAATGTCAATCTACTTGTATTATTTCGACAAGATGATGTAAATTTGAAACACGTATACGACGATCATGTGAACACAGATATGCCTTACACAAACTTTAGAGATTTGTGTTCGGTATGTTGGAAAGATAGATATGGATTCGTTGTAATCGACAAAGACAAACCAATCAACAATGGTCGCTATCGGAAAGGATTTG
The DNA here is from genome assembly GCA_020882685.1 of Aphelinus atriplicis. NCBI lineage: Eukaryota > Metazoa > Arthropoda > Insecta > Hymenoptera > Aphelinidae > Aphelinus > Aphelinus atriplicis. Next base: position 122,548 of record JAJGQD010000041.1, read on the forward strand.
ACAATTTTGCTATAAATATAGCACATTGATAATTACCATCATCAGTTAATCTTTAGACGTTGAAGCATCAACATGTCTGATTTAGCAAGAGAGAAAAATACGCTTGAGCAACTCGTCAAAGCACGAGAAGCTGTCAAACGTAAATATAACTTATTGAAGTTTGAAAAAGCTGAAGCTGAGAAGAGATTGGGTGATACATTCAAACCCATCATTGAACCGCTGGAGAAAATTATTTCCCAGAACGAGCAGAGAACCACACCTCAATATGAAGAGAAAATTATTTCAAAGAAAGAAATTATCACGCAGAATGAGCAGAGAACCACACCTCAGTATGAAGAAAAAATTATTCCCAAAAAAGAAATTCAATACACTTCTTCTCTGACACCTCCTCAGAGAAAGAGAGCCAGAGCAGCGTCACCAATATCTGTGGTAAATAATCTAATAGAACCTCGGACAAACAACGTCAATGAAAAGAAACCCTTGAAGAAAAACAAATCAGATGCAGGAGATAAATTATATGGAATACGACAAGAATATTCTGGTGCATATAAGCTTGGTAATAGTCGAATTATCTTTCAAAATGATAAAATAGTTGTAAACGGTTTGGCGTATATTGCTACACCAGGGTTGTTGGAATTAATATACAAAAAACATCCTAGTCATGAATTGTATGATCAAAAAGACTTACGTACTTATCGTGAAATTCTAGAAGTCACGAGTGCTCACAGAAAAGGTTATGATCCGAAGGCATCACTTCGAGTTTCAAAAAGCATTAAATTAAAAAAAATCATTGGTCCTATGTTCAATGAGTTCACTGAATCTGGACTTCTACCAAAATACAAATATGCTCAACCTGGTATGAGAATGAACTATGTTTACTGGGATGATCCCAACGAGTTAGTCGATCGTCTTCGTCTTCTGATTGCAGAACGATCAGCTGGTAATTTGAATCACGAGAATGAGATTCATTCGATTATTGAAGAGCTCCGAGAAGCAGGCTATATATTAAACTGATCGCGGGAATTTGTATCAGTATCAAAATGAGTGTCGACGTGTTCGGACGTACTTCGAAGAAGAAATCATCATCAGGAGCTCCAGGTATTGGATATAAATTAACAGCTGACAGTCAATTTGATCTAGAAAACAGAAGATTGTGTAATCTCGCAGCACCAGTTAAATCGGATGATGCAGTTAATTTAAGTACTTTGAAGCGACTGATAGATTTAGAAGTTCGAAGCTTGTATGATGTAATTAAGAGATTGAGAAGTGAAGTTGATGATTTCGGGGTAATCTTGAAAGCACAGAAAGCAGAGCTCGAAGGAAATATCAACAAATTTACTGAATTCGTGGAAGCACACAGAGACGAGATTGATAAACAAATCTTGGATTCGAACGCCAAAGTTCAACAACTAAAGGAAAGTTTGGACTTTATATATACTGGACGTTTACGTGATTGAAATAAAAAAATGAATCAAAAGCAAGTAGTAGTTGAAGAGCTACATAAACCTGCTCGACGTAATTATCCACGTCGGAAGTTTGATGTTCGTGGTTTGAACGAAACATGGCAGGCTGATCTAGTTGAGATGCTACCTTATTCTCGTGAGAATAAAGGTTATCGATATATGCTGACTGTCATAGATGTTTTCTCCAAGTATGCTTGGGCCATCCCAACAAAGACAAAGACTGGTGAAGATGTTACTGCAGCTATGAAGTCCATTCTTCGTAAGGGACAAGTGCCTAAAAATCTGCACGTGGACATGGGAAAAGAATTTTACAATAAAAGCTTTCAAGCTCTCATGAAGAAGTATAAAATTAATTTATACTCAACATATAGTAATTTGAAAGCATCTATATGTGAACGATTTAATCGTACACTGAAAAACAAAATGTGGAAGCAATTCAGTTTGCAAGGAAATCATAAATGGCTCAATATTTTAGCAGATCTGATAAAAAGTTACAATAACACAAAACATAGAACAATTAATATGAAACCAAAAGATGTTACTTCAATCAATGAAGCTATAGTTCTGAAAAGATTTTCTGAGAAAATAAATGCTGTTAAAATTCCGAAATTCAAAGTGAATGATAAAGTTCGAGTAAGCAGAGTAAAACAAGTATTTGAAAAAGGATATACACCGAATTGGTCTACAGAAATATTTACTATTGAAAAAGTTTGTAAAACGAGTCCTGTGACTTATCATTTGAAAGATTATCAAGATCAACCGGTTTCTGGTGGTTTTTATGAGGCAGAACTTCTGAAAGTCAAGTATCCCGATGTATATTTGATTGAAAAAGTGTTGAAAAAACGTGGTAATCAAGTTTACGTCAAGTGGTTAGGATTCGATGATTCGCACAATAGTTGGATAAATAGAACAGAAATCTGAAATTTAAAAAGAGAGAAAGGGTAGAGAGCCCCCCGCCTACGCCCTCTACCAGCGAGGAACAACCACTTATGATCGTGAGCATTATACTCTAAACGAATTCAGAATCTAGAATGCACTCATTTTCTTCTCCTTCATCTTTCTCTCTATTTTATTTTTACACATCAACGAGCAATAACAATGTTAAAATTCGTATTGCTATTCAGCATCAAGACTTGTGTCTCTTAGCATCTCAAAGTTTGCTACATATAAGTGATAGATTAACAAATACAGCTAATCGAGTTCTTACCAATACTAACTTGGCTAAGAATGCCATCTGTCATATGTTTCAAGAGATACAATATGAGATTAATAATACAGAGATCGATCGCAGTAATAATGTAGTCGTCAGTACTATTGTGAAAGGTTGGGCTTCATTTACCCTTAATCAATGGAATGAAAATGCCAGATGGTTGGATACTGAAGAAGAAAACAAGATTTGTTAAAGATCAAGATTATTTTGATATCAATATTCCTCTCAGTATGATTCTAGGATTCACTGAAGATTATCGTAGAATAGTAGTGAATGTTAAGCATGAATTAATTCTGAGACAATCAAACTCAGATATAAATACTATTGTTCAAACTCTAGTAGGAGTCGACATCGATGCTACTTTTGAAAATTATATAATTTATTTGAATAAAATTGAATGACTCTTACCCTATGTGCAATTCATATCACATTCATACAACATTCACCCGATTCATACCACTTTCATCCCGATTCATCCCAATTCATACCACATTTATACCACATTCATTCCGTTTCATACCACATTCATACAACATACACCCGATTCATACCACTTTCATCCCGATTCATCCCAATTCATACCACATTTATACCACATTCATTCCGTTTCATACCACATTCATCCCGATTCATCCCAATTCATACCACATTCATACCTTATTCATCCCGATTCATACCACATTCATTCCGATTCATACCACATTCATACCATATTCATACCACATTCATACCACATTCATCCCGGTTCATCCCGATTCATACCACATTCATTCCCATTCATACCACATTCATACCACATTCATCCCGGTTCATCCCGATTCATACCACATTCATAACACATTAATACCACATTCATACCACATTCATCCCGGTTCATCCCGATTCATACCACATTCATAACACATTAATACCACATTCATCCCGATTCATCCCGATTCATACCACATTCATACCATATTCATACCACATTCATTCCGATTCATCCCGATTCATACCACATTCATACCCACATTCATCCCGATTCATCGTAATTCATACACAATTCATCCCAATTTATATCTAGTTCATGATACACTCAGAATCTAGTATAAAATGGTAACCAATGCAATCAGAAGTCATTCAGTCGTCAACTCCAAAAGAGTTAACAACAAGAGAGAATGGAGTTTGTCAAAAGTAAAAGAGGCCAAGATAAGTTGAACTTTAATGGATACTCTTATGTCATACATAGACGAGCCCAAACTACAGGTAATATTTCTTGGAGATGTATTAATTTCCAGAAGAAATGTCCAGGTAGAATGGTGACTAGTGACAAGAACATCATAACAGTTAAAAAACATAATCACAGTCCATTGATGGAAAATATCAGAAAACCTCAATTAACTTCTGAGCTTGATAGTCATCGAGATGATTATCAGATAAATCCTCGACAAGATGTAATCAATCACGATCAAACCATCAAATCTATTGATTGTAGAACTGATTTGTCAATGAATGATATGAAAGAAAAAGATCGTCTTTTTATGGAGCCCATGAGAAATGGAATAGTCAATAAAATGTTGAAACTGAAAGAGATGCAAAACTCTGAATCTCAAGAATGTTTGGAAAATAATATGCATGAAAATACTATTACTAGTTCTCTATACTCTAATGATGAATCTAAAAATTCTCAATTTGGAGAATTTTTTAATGATAGTAGTCATGGTACTAATGAGAGAAAAAATGATTATTTAATGGTTGATGATAGTCTGGATAGACATAGCTCTGATCTGTCTACCAATCAATCAGGTATATTCGATATTATCAGCAGTGATGAGTCTACTGATGATGATCATGATGATTTCAAATAACCCAAAAGAATATCTCCAAAGAGGTTTGTTATAAATAAAAACTCCAATAGGAAACAATTTTATCAACCATCAGAGAGAATATCTGGAAATCAAAATATTTCTGAGAGGGGGAAATTGACGTATTTGAATCCAGATTTGGATTTACCACTGTTGAGATGTTCAACTCCAGATTATTCAGACTGGAATGATCCAAACGATTTGGTTGATCGACTTCGATTCCTCAAAACTAGAGAAATAGGATATCTGGAGGAAGAAAAAGTTATTATTGATCAACTTCGTAAAGCTGGATATATACTGAATTGAGGAATATTGGAAGAATTAAGTGAACATATACACTACAGCTGCAAGCAGCATCTAACTGAAATATCATCAATGAATATTTGGTATATACGTTGCGTAACGTACCTCTTCTATTCATTTACTTTCTGTCTATGCAATAGTGAACATGGGACAGAATCAGAGTTCGTCTGGGTACACTCGTTTCGACGTGAAGGATGAAAATGTATCCTCACAGAAGAAACAGTACTTAGAGAAACATAATTATCCGAAGGATGAAAAAAGTTATGTAAAATTAAAAAATACTAAAAGCTAGAAATCGATCGCATGTTAGCGATCGAATCAGATCAAGAATATGTCGATCAGCTCGCAAATACCTGGACATAGTTTGGGTCCAGGGTCAGCTTCTCCAAGCAAAACTACCAGGAGCGCACCCTTGGAACACCGTCATCGGCGACCCTAACTACCTGGACATCGTTTGGGTCAGGGTCAGCTTCTCCAAGCAAAACTACCAGGAGCGCACCCTTGAAACACCGTCATCGGCGACCCTGACTACCTGGACATCGTTTGGGTCCAGGGTCAGCTTCTCCAAGCAAAACTACCAGGAGCGCACCCTTGGAACAGCGTCATCGGCGACCCTGACTACCTGGACATCGTTTGGGTCCAGGGTCAGCTTCTCCAAGCAAAACTACCAGGAGCGCACCCTTGGAACACCGTAATCGGCGACCCTGACTACCTGGACATCGTTTGGGTCCAGGGTCAGCTTCTCCAAGCAAAACTACCAGGAGCGCACCCTTGGAACACCGTCATCGGCGACCCTGACTACCTGGACTTCGTTTGGGTCCAGGGTCAGCTTCTCCAAGCAAGACTACTAGGAGCGCACCCTTGGAACACCGTCATCGGCGACCCTGACTACCTGGACTTCGTTTGGGTCCAAGGTCAGCTTCTCCAAGCAAAACTACCAGGAGCGCACCCTTGGAACAGCGTCATCGGCGACCCTGACTACCTGGACATCGTTTGGGTCCAGGGTCAGCTTCTCCAAGCAAAACTACCAGGAGCGCACCCTTGGAACAGCGTCATCGGCGACCCTGACTACCTGGACATCGTTTGGGTCCAGGGTCAGCTTCTCCAAGCAAAACTACCAGGAGCGCACCCTTGGAACACCGTCATCGGCGACCCTGACTACCTGGACATCGTTTGGGTCCAGGGTCAGCTTCTCCAAGCAAAACTACCAGGAGCGCACCTTCGGAACACCGTCATCGGCGACCCTGACTACCTGGACTTCTTTTGGGTCCAGGGTCAGCTTCTCCAAGCAAAACTACCAGGAGCGCACCCTTGGAACACCGTCATCGACGACCCTAACTACCTGGACATCGTTTGGGTCCAGGGTCAGCTTCTCCAAGCAAAACTACCAGGAGCGCACCTTCGGAACACCGTCATCGGCGACCCTGACTACCTGGACATCGTTTGGGTCCAGGGTCAGCTTCTCCAAGCAAAACTACCAGGAGCGCACCTTCAGAACACCGTCATCGGCGACCCTGACTACCTGGACATCGTTTGGGTCAGGGTCAGGAGCGCACCCTTGGAATACCGTCACGCGTGAGCGGATCTTAGGAACAACTAAATCTACAACTAGCAGCATCCCACTCCGGGCTGCACACTCTCCGGGATTCACGCGCGCGCCATGGCGCAGAAAGACGGTCGGTTTCTACCCCACATCAGCCAGTACAACCTCAAAAAGGTATGGGGCTACTGGACCATGGGGGGGGGCTATCACCCCACATTGGGGTAGAAATACTACGAGTAGTACAACCTCAAAATGCTATGAGGCTATCACCTCAGTTGGGTTGATAGCCCCATAGCTATACTACTCATAGTGAACAGCATGCGCAGTACTCAAATACCAGCTCGCCACGTGCACTCTTAAATACTGCATTAAAAATGGGTTCAGTATAAGAGAGTTGGTTGGAACGCTTCCAATTCAACGTTCACGATCTAGCTGAAATGGATTATCCGCCATTGTATAGAATCAAACTCGCAACTGTCTGTCCTCGTCACAACGGGGCATACAAAGCGTGCTGTGCGCATCACAACGTTAGACTTTTCAAACAGTTCATTAAAACATCAGAACTTACATTCCCTGAAGCTATGGATTGCTCATGAACAGCAATCATAAATAATAGTATAAAAGTATCTCCCTCGTGCGATATTCAAATATTGCATTAAAAATCGAAAAATGCGATATTCGAGCTCGTGCGAGTCTGGAAATGCGGTGGATATTCGATACAACATTTCGATCGTATGCGAAACATTACCAATACAACGCTAGGTGGATTTGAGGACAATTGTCCTAGGATCCGCTTGGGTTTTGAGACATGCTTGTCCTCGGATCCGCTTGGGTTTTGTGACATGCCTGTCCTCGGATCCAAGCGGATCCGGGGACAACTGTCCTCGGATCCGCTTTGCTATACTACTGTTAGGGCACATTTTAAAAATGTGCCCTTGTTTTCCACAATCGCTACAGTACTTGAATTTTAGTGAGCATTGAGCCTTCATATGATTGTCCTTACCACAACAATAACAGACGCACCGCTCGGTTCGACTTTGGTTGTTGAACGTAGACTTTCCTCGCATTCGTGTTTGACGGAATTCCGATGTCTCTTGACGTTGGCCTTGACTGTTTGTTCTAATGTTGTGGAATTCCGATGTTGATTGGTTGTGGTTCGAATTATTTGGCCTCGCAAGTGAAGGTGATTGAGTGTGGGCTAATTCTATAGTTTTCGCAAATATGCATAGTTCCTTTAGAGTTTTACTCGTGTTTTTGAGCAATTGATATTTCATTAAATCACTTTTCACACCTGAAATTAAATGGTCTTTTATGTTGTTATCTAAATCTGAAGAGGAGAATTTGCATGTCTGCGCTAAATCTTTTAATGTAACCACGTAATCTTGGATTGTTTCTCCCTGCTTCTGCATTCTATGTCTAAATGATAACCGCTGTAGGCAGTCGACTGGGTGTGAGATCATGAGTGCAGTAATTTGAAAATACCTGCTCTCGACAACGAATGAAGTTGAACCAGATTCGACTCAACCTAAACCACAATCAGAAGCATTAGAGCACAATAGAAATCTGAATTCATGACTTTGAACTGTAGCTCGTGCGAGAGGTCAGAAAAATCTAAGGAAATTGCCGTTCAGATATTTTTGTGTCAATCAATCATAACGGGCAAAAATCGCAAAGGAATCAACTTTTTATCTATCAATTCAGAAAGTTGTGTATTCAAGAAGCGTATCTCATAGCTTACACAGCTCCACGAAAAAAAATAAAAAATTGATCCAGAGACTGGACCACCGTACTTCTATGTATTTTTGTCTGCTGAATCCGAATCCGTGGTCCGTTTAGCTCCATCACCCCTGCGTCCAGCCATAACCTCAAAAATATGGCGGACGACATATCGATGAAATCGATATTTTGCAAAACAAAAAATTCTATTATATCCTACATGAAAAAATAAAAGAAAACTGTCCCTAGCGATTTTCCGATTCGTCGCATACTTTTTGGGAAAAAAAATCAGAAAGTTTGACGGCTAGTGGGCCGGATTCAAAATTAATAATTTTATGAATTTTTACTCGTCAACTATGCGATGAATTGAAAAAACACCAAGAACAGTTTCTATCTAATTTTTTACATAAAATCTAAAAAAAAAATCTGTTTTGCAAAATGATGATTTTAAAATTTTTTTTGAAGTTATGTCTAAACGCAGGGGTGATGGAGCTTAACGGACCTCGGATTCGGATTCAGCAGCCAAAAATACATAGAAGTAGGGTGGTCCAGTCTCTGGTTCAATTTTTTATTTTTTTTTGTGGAGCTGTGTTATCTATGCCATGAGAATAAAGCCGTATTACATGGAAAAAAGAAGTGAACCTGATACATAAAAATAATTGTCCGGGTAGTTGGAAATGTTCTGTTTCATCGAACACGCAGTGGCTGAAGTTTGTGGCAGGCCGATTCATTGTTTGGTTAATTAGTGAGAAAAAGTTTATTGTAGTGTCTTCATGAGCCAGCCGCAAGTATTCAACGGGAGATGAGCTGATCTCCCAGAAAATCAAATGATATTCGGCGTCTCCAGCATAACAATATCTTTTTCATGGAGCTTAGAAAATCATGTGAATAGTCAACTCTAACGAAAGCTAATAACCGTAGTCACTTCGCAAAAGCTCACTAACAGTGCAGTTAGCAGCGTTTCTGATAACTCAGGTAGTCAAAGTAGTAAAAAGTTCCATCAGATTTTGTGAATTGAGTATGAGAATATACCGTTATTAGCTCATCATGCATCACTTACTTGGTCTGGACGAGAGAGGAACTGCATCAGTAAGAATATCAATAAATGGATTGTTTGCTTATCGAACATTTCCAAATCTATAATCTTGTACGGAAAACCCAATAGTCTGTCATCTCCGGTTGTGCTGTGAGATGGAACTTGGATATCTATGGAAAGCCAACAAAGAAAAAACTTTCTATACTCAATTGGATTAGTATGAGTTCGAAATTTATCTTGGATAACAGTCGAGTCAGTTCATTCAGAAAAATCTCAAGAAGAAACAATTCCGAATATATTCTCATTTTTGAAAATACATCATGAAATTAGTTGGAAAGGGGAAATGGCGAGGGGAAATGGGGAAATGGGCTCCATTCAACGCAGCATCTCATAAACATGGAAATTTTTGATTTTGTGGAAAATATTTTTAATCCAGAAATTTTCCATTGATTTTGCTTTCTCCAAGAAAAAGCTTTGCAATGGGGTGAAAATCGACCCATCGAATCGGACTTCGGGACTTAGATTTTCGTGATCTACGCGTCGAAAAAACATGGAAATTGAAAAACGTCTGTATGTATGTACAAACGTACGTACGTGTATGACCAATTTTGGTTTTTCATACGATAACTCTCAAAGGAATGGTTCGATCGTCCTGAAATTTTGCACACAAGTTAGCTTCCGGAAGAGATAAACCGAATCCAGTCTTTAGCACCCTCAGCTGTTTATTTTTATGGCAACCGTTGCTAACGTGTTTTTGAACAAAGCTCCAAAAAACATCATCAATGCACGTTCGGCCTCCCATTCATTTGACGATTGATGAGAATCGATAAGACATTCATGTTGGAACAACCATTGTTCATTCTCCTAGAAACCGTTGCTATGGCGATACGAAATTCAGCTTTGACGATAAATTTCAAAGGAATGGTCCGATCGCCCTGGAATTTTGCACACATGTCGGTCTCCGGAAGATATCAACCGAGTTTCATGTTTAGCAACACCTGTTGTTTATTTCTCTAGCAACCGCTGCTAGCGTGTTTTTGATAAGTTCTCATGACTTCATAGCAACCAATGCATGTCCTTAGCAACCGTTACTATGGAGTGAAGGAAATGAGTTGGAGGTTCATTTTGCTTTTTCAAAGAGAGATGAAAATCGAGCTTTTAATCCGGACTTACGGACCTTCATTTCCGTAATCTACTAGTCGAGAAATATCGAATCCCAAAAATGTCCGTATGTGTGTACGTACTCAAGCGATAACTCTAGAAGGGATCGAACAATATTCTTGAACTTTTGCACTAGAAAGAGTCCTGAAGAGGATGAACAATTTTCAGCAATGTCGATTATTTATTTCCCCGGCAACCATTGCTACGGGGTATTAAAATTGGGGTGCGGTAATTTTCAGAGGGATCTTATGTTCTTCCACTATTCCGGCTGATCCACCAGTTCATGCTCCGGTTGCGCTTAGACTGGCAAGAATCAGTACATGATATGTAATGAATCGTCCCACTTTCAAGAAAACTAATAAGAGACTTGGACCTCTGGAGCAACTTTCTCATTTTGCTCTTCTCATAGCTCTACGAGTCCCCATCAGAAGTTCCCCCACTCCGTGGTCGCTATCGCAAATATCCCCACTCTGCGGTCGCTATCGCAAGTAACCCATTTTGCGTGGGTGAAAAGAAGGTGGAAGGAAGGGGTAGACAAGGGGTGGGAAAGGGGTTGAAAAAAGAGAGGAAAAAAGGGTGGAAAAATGAGTGGAAAGAAAGGTGGATAAAGGGGTGGAGAAAGGGTTGAGCAATCGTGAGGAGCAACCGTGAGTAGCAACCGTGAGGAGCAGCCGTGAGGAGAAACCGTGAGGAGCGACCATGGGGAGCGACCAAGAGGAGCAGCCGTGAGGAGCGAAATGACGACGACGGCGGTGGTTCAACTTTTAATATAGAGATTCGATTAGATTAGATTAGATTAGATATGTTCATTAATGTACATTATGTTGTACAATAATTGAATAGAAGTGTAGTAACTCAGAGACAATACAGATGTCTCCCTTCCCCCTTCCTATAGGCGAGCGTTCGAGCGGTGCCCACACGAGCGGGCCAGACAGAAAATGTACACTGGGCAATCGCCACTCTTCCAATAAAGTTATGAGATCAGTGCTCGAGGTGTAGCTTATTTCCCTAATACCACAAGTCATTACAATGGTGACGAGGTAAAATATATATAAAAGAAGTTTGTGTGATGAACGAATTATCGTGGGACGATATTAATAAAAAAATCAAAGAAAAAAAAACATCTTGGATACAAGATTTGAGTGTGTCGGAAATACAGAGCGTATGTGAAAAATACAATATAAAAGTTCCAGGAACGACAATAGACATTTTACGGAAGACACTGCGTGACTTCGTAAAAAAAGGTGAACCAATTATTGATAATAAAACAAGTGAACATTCAAGTGAAACAGGTGTAAAAATGAGTTTGACATTGGGAGACATAGAATCTTTCCAAAAAGGCAACAAAGTAAAGGCCTTCATAGCGCAATTAGGCGCATTTATTATTCTAAACGATATTAAAGATGAATCAAAGAAGGCAGCATTGTTAATTACTAAATTATCATCCGAAGTGTTCGCTGAAATGAAAGCAACATGTGAACCAACAGACATACTAACGATGAAATTTGAAGATATAACAAAAAACTAGAAGAATTATACGAGCCTGCAAGTAACGACCCACACAGCATGCAATATTGCTGCAATATTGCTGCAATATTGGCAAGAAAGATTTAAAAAATTGCAGCAATCTTGCACTGCAATATTTCTGCAATATTGATATGTCCGGCTTGCAAGAAAGCAATGAAATATTTCTACAAGATTTCAACCATATGATTATGAATATTGCATTGAACGATTACTGCAAGATTGTTGCAATATTTCACTGCAGATTTGTCGACACCCTTGAAATCTTTCGTACAATATTTCTGCAAGATTACAGAAATATAACTTTCGAATATTGCATTTAAAGATTGCTGCAAGATTGCTGCAATATTTCTCGGCCGATTCGATGAGACCCTTGAAATCTTTCATGCAATATTTCTGTAACATTCCAGCAATATAAATTTGAAATATTGCATCAAAAGATTGCTGCAAGATCGATGCAATATTTTATTGCCGATTCATCCGCACTCGTTGAATCTTTCATGCAATATTTCTGCAAGATTTTAACAATATCATAATGATTATTACATTGAAAGATTACTGCAATATTTCACTGCCGATTCATCGACAGCCTCCGAATCTTTCAAGCAACATTTCAGTAATATCTGTTTGCAATATTGCATTTAGAGATTGATACTAGATATTGCAGTATTGGCTAGGAAAATTTGAAATATTGCAGAAATCTTGCACTGCAATGTTTCTGCAAGATTTTACTAACATGATTGAGCATATTGCATTGAAAGATTGCTGCAAGATTGCTACAATATTCCAGTGCTGACAAACCTGTAAATAATTTTAGATTATCGGGAACTCTTCAATGACTCTCTAGTTTGAGAATGCGGTAGAGACTCCCACAAAAATAGTTTTTCCAGTTTGACTCAGAAATAAGAGTTGGGTATCGAGTTTGGTACCCATCATTGTGGATGCTGGTATATAGACAGAGGCATACAGTTTAACTTGCGAGAAGCGAGTCGCCACCTATCGGTAGTGCAAGGAGCAATGCAATATTTCTGCAAGATTCTAGAAATACAACTTTGAAATATTGCATGGAAAGATTGCTGCAAGATTGCTGCAATATTTGAGAGCCGATTTTTTGAAACCCTTTAAATCTCTTAATCAATATTTCTACAAGGTTGGTGCAATATTGTAGTTCCTTTCGGAAGATCGAAATTTGAATACAGCATTGACGGAATTATGTATTATAAAAGTGTGTGCTGGTCTGGCGGCAAGAATTTTGCGCTGCGTCCAAAGAATCACGGGTTCGCGCCTGGTCTCATAGTGAGAATTCGTATACATTTTCCCACATTGAATTCGATGTAAGCGACCAGAATCTTTCAGAAACCTTGCAGCAATATTGCATGAAATCTTCCATCGAAATATTGTGCAATATTTCAATGTAGCCTTCGACTTTACATGAGCTTGCAGAGGAATCTTGCAGAAATCTTGCAGCAATATTGCATGAAATGTTTCAATGCAATATTTCTGCAATATTTCAATGCAGCTTTCGACTTCTCAGGATCTTGCAGCAACGAAGTGATATGGCGATGACGAGGTCCGGTGGCGGGGGACGAGCGTGACACCTATTGGCTCTGCCGCGGCGGCCGCGCCGCGCCCGGCGAACGGTTTGGCGATTATGCCGCGCGTTCACAACACAATGAGCACGTGTCGAACACAATATTTCTGTTGAAATTATGATTAGGTGGGTGGGTGAGGGTTGTCTAATGAGCACACAGTACTCATTTTCAATAGTTCCGGCACCGCACTACACAGCCGATAAATAAGTAAATTCCCCTCAGGACTCACAACTTAAATATAACATCTGAAATTTATATTGTAAGAGTGCGTGGTGGTCCCGGGGCAATGCTTCTGCTTCGCGACCCAAGGATCGGTGGTTCGCGCCCGACCCCCCGACTTTATTTTTTTTTTTATTTAGTTGAATCAGATAGAATCATCCAATTTTTTGGGAAGTATTAACTCACCGGACTAAAATAAAAACCTTTTCATTAGAAAATAATTTTCGAAATTTATTGAACGTTTTGACCTCAGGGCACATGGGATAATTCATCCTACAGGTGGAAATTGATATGATTTCAATGAATAATTTTTCAAGGCATAAGTAACTTGCCAAATCACGTTAATACAATTTATCAATTCAATACAATTTGAATAAAACATCTACGTTAATATGTATGATACACGTGTAAGAATAATAAACATCTATACGATACATTTTTTATGCTTGAATTGATTAACATAATCAATTGGCAAATAAAATCTCCTTAGTTGCTGATAGATGCAATTACATGAATATTTTCATAAGTGAGAATGGAATCCATCACTGATGAATAATGTTATTTATGATTGTAATATCATTGTGATTGCAGAAGAATTCAATGATTTTACACATGAATTAAGATTATTCATCATAAAAATATATACTTTTAATAGAATTTTGAGTTGAATAGATAGTTATGTGGGGTGAATTGATCTTTTCTTGTTCATTGTATTCATTTTATCCAGATGTTTTATGGCAGACATGTTGAATTCACTTAATTTGTAAATTCAGTAAGAATATATATATACATGTCAAATTTATGAAACTTCTGGATAGAATCAATCTAATAAACAAAAAAAAGTGATTTGGCAAGTTACTTATGCCTTGAAAATATATTCATTTAAAATCATATCAATTTCTACCTGCAGAATGAATTACCCCATGTGCCCCGGGGTCAAGTAAACTTAAATAAATCTCGAAAATTATTTTCAAATATAAAAGTTTTTTATTTTGGTCCGTTGAGTTAATACTTCCCAAAAAATTGGATGATTCTATCAGATTCAACTCAATAAAAAAAAAATTGGGGGGGTCGGGCGCGAACCACCGATCCTTGGGTCGCGAAGCAAAAGCTTTGCCCCGGGACCACCACGGATTCTAACAATATAAATCTTGGATGCTATATTTAAGTTGTTACCCCCGAGAGGGGTTTACACATTTATCGGCTGTGTAGTGCGGTGCCGGAACTATTGAAAATGAGTACTAAGTGCTCATTTTATAACCCTCACCCACCCACCTAATCATAATTTCAACAAAAATATTGTGTGCCACTCGTGCTCGTTATGTTGTGGACGCGCGGCACAATCACCAAACCGCTCGGCGGGCAACGGCGCGGCAGAGCCAATAGGCGTCGCACTTGTCCCCCGCCACCGGACCTCGTCATTGCCATATCGCTTCGTTTTCTTGCAGTCCAATCTTGCAGAAAGCTTGCAGCAATATTGCATGAAATGTTACAATGCAATATTTCTGCAATATTTCAATACAGCTTATGACAATGTAATGTCGTAAGCTTATGCTAATGTATTTTCATATTCTTTTCCGTTATCGGTTAAAAAGTACTCCGGCGCTCCCCATCTGTTCAGGACTAACTCGTTGAACGCTTGCCAAACCGCGTTCCCGCCGATTTTACGAACCGGCTTTATCTCGATGTATCTCGAAAATAAGTCCATGAAAACAATTAGGTACTTGTATTGGCACTTGCTCCTGGGCAATTCCATCGTATCCGCCGCGTTCGATATCCTGTCGACGCATCGTTTGCCCATCAGGCCTTGAGGCGGCTGCTGTGACGTCTTGTACTGTTGACAAATTTGACAAGCTTTTACGTACTCGTACACGTCATGGTAGCGACCTGGCCAATAATACTCGCGCTCGATTCTATCATACGTTTTCTCGATGCCGAGATGACCTGACGTCGGTTCATCATGCGCATCTCGCATCACGCGTTCTCTCCACTCTTCTGGCACTACCAACTTCCAGTTTTCTTCCTTATTTGTTACCGGATCCAATAAATTATCCCTACGGTACACGTACAAAAGATCGTTCTCAACTTTCCAATTCCCGAATTTCCGTGGGAAGGTTTTCACCTTTTCCCGTCGTTCATTGTACCACTTGTCGTTCACTACGCTCAGCGAAGCCACTCCTGTTTCGTCTCCAAAAGCACGCGGCAGGGCGTCGGGCACTTTATTAAGTTTGCCTTTCCTGTGGGTTATCGTAAAATCCCACTGTTGTAATTCAATTACCCATCTAGCCAACCGACTCGTTGGATTTTTCAAATTCCTTAGCCACTGGAGCGCCGAGTGGTCCGTTATGACGTGAAATTCCGTTCCTTCGATGTATGGTCTCAGCTTCTGAATGGTCCATATGATTGCCAGACATTCCTTCTCCGTGGTCATGTAGTTTCGTTCCGCGGGCGTGAGCACATGGCTGATGAACACGATCGGGTGTTCGCCATCCTCATGCTCTTGTGATAACACCGCGCCCAACGCGTAATTACTCGCGTCGCATTGAATTGTAAAGGGCTTTGAAAAATCCGGCCTGGCTAAAACCGGTGCTTCAGTGAGAGCTTTCTTCAAGCTCATAAACGACTCCTTCTGTTCCTCTCCCCAATCGAAATTCGCCTCCGTTTTCAATAGTTTGAGCAAGGGTACTTTCAACTTCCCGTCGTTCTTGATAAATCGCGCGTACCAACCAATCATGCCTAGAAATCTTCTTAATTGCTTCACGTTCTTGGGTGCCGGGTACTCGAGAACTGGTGCGACTTTCGCCGGATCTGGCCGTAGGCCGTCCGCGTCAAGCAAATATCCTAAGTATTTGACTTGCTTACAGCAGAACTCGCATTTCCCTCGGTTCACCGTCAGATTTGCTTCCCGCAACTTTTTCAACACCCTTTCAAGCCAGAATAAGTGCTCCTCAAACGTTTCTGTTGCGATGATCAAGTCATCCAAATAACCAAACACGTGTGGCTCAAATTCTGGCCCGAAAAGGGCGTCGATCAATCGCTGGAAGGTCATCGGTGCGTTCGTAAGTCCGAAGGGCATTCTTTTGAATTGCCATAGCCCGGACCCGTGTACCGCAAACGCCGTGTACTTGCGACTGTTTTTCTCCAACTTTATTTGATAATACGCCGAGTTCAGGTCGATTTTCGTGATAAATCGCGCTCTCCGTAATTTATCGAGAATAATATCGATACTCGGGATAGGATACGCGTCTCGTTTCGTTACCTTGTTGACATCTCTATAATCGATACAAAAACGCGACGACCCGTCCGCTTTCTTGACAATGACTGGCATACTGCACCAATCACTGCCCGATCGTTCTATAACTCCTTGCTCAAACAATTTCTGTACTTCGGCTTTCGCAATCTCTTGTACTGCCGGTGACATTCTTCGTAATTTTTGTCTGATCGGTGGGGACCCTTGTACATCGATATGATGTTCTGTCATCGTGGTGACCCCTAATCTGTCCACTTCCACTTCTTCTGGCAGATATTCCTCGATCAGGCGTTCAATCTTTTCTCGGTCTTTGCTGTTCACTGCCGAGATTCCCGCACACTCCGCATATACATAGTCATCAGCGTGCACCCGGGTTGAGGCGTTCAAAAATTTCCTCCATTTCCCTTGACCCACTCTCCATGACTTGATCTCGTCGTCCTCTTTAAATCTGAACAGCTTCAAAAAATCTTTCCCGATGTAAACATCGTATTCTAGATTATGTGCGGCCAATACTTCCATTGTTTGGACGGTTCCATCCGCGTCCAATTTCAACTTCAGTTTGCCCGCGACGTTCATTCTCTCTCTGTTCGCATTGTACACGGCTGTGGTTGTCGGTATCAACCGGTCCTTGAGGTGTTTTATGACCCCGTCGCCCACCACCGTATGCGTTGCTCCGGTGTCGTACAATGCTTTGAACAACTTCCCACCAATCACGATGCCCAAGTAATTCCGGTCGTCGCCCACTACCCCGTTGATAATGATCTCGACCGGATCACTCGGGACATCCATGCTTGCTCGTTCTGTCGAGATCCCTTGGACAAGGTGGGCGCACAGTGCATCGTTACCGGACGCGATTGTGTGCTGGCCACCTATATCCTCGGTACTCTCGACCGCGCTTTCTCCGCTGAACCAATGCTCCAGCAAGGAGCGTTTTGCTCCTCGCAACTCTCGCAGCTGGTTCGTTTTCTCGACCTCGATGTCGATCTCATCCTCATCGGAATTCGCTGCGTCTCTCAGACGCTTTTCAATCAGCAACCTCGCATACGCTTCCGTGGTTCGCGTATGTTCGGAGCAGTCTGCAGTCTGCATCCGTTGAAGTGCTGATCGACACTCGCTCGTTCCTGACCCCTCTGGATCAGGTGTTTTCTCGTGCTCGTTCGCTCCCCTGGAATGCCCAGCACTGGGCGCAGCATTACTGCCGCCGGGGGCGTCGTTCACACTCTTACTCGTACTCGTCACACTCTGCGGTACTTCCCGGTCTTCCGTTTGTTTGCCGTTACCAGCACACACTGCTGGTTTTTGGCTACGGATCCGGGGCTCGTTCCCGCTCTCGTTCACGCACTCGTTGTGCAGTATAGCAGGTACCTTCTGACTCGGCTCTGTGCTGTAATCAGCTCGAGGCGCTCTGTTGGTATTTTTCCCGCGATTCATACTAACACATTTGTCGTCTGTCTCAACGACTTTACTCGTTACGACCCGCCCCGACTCGAGCGGATTGATCGGCAGAGCTCGCGAGTCAGATTCGTCAACCTGCTCCCGAGTTTTCGCCGATTTCTCATTCGCTCGTTCGTTCGTGCCGTTCTCTCGACTCGTTGAGCTCGACAACTGGTTTTTCCAGTTATCGAACTCCTCAATTGCCTTCTCCACCGCTTGAGTCTCCGTTCGTTCAAGGATCCGTTCCGTTTTTCCCGTCTGGAGGCTCAAGGTCGGCTGGCTCGTCCCCTCGGTTACGGCGTGGAGCGCGCGGGACTTCATCGCACTCCCGCCTCCCCTTTTCCCGTCAGAGCTTTAAGTCCCTTGCATACAAAACACGAGTCGTATTCGACTCCCGGTGTTTTGCACACCTGACAGTAAAGCGCCCCCTGGGCCTTCTTCGGGCAATTGCGCGAGAAGTGTCCCTTCTCATTGCAATTGTAGCAGATGTTATATCTACAATCTGCTGCCCTGTGCCCAGGTTTCTGACATGAGAAACACACTCCCACAAACGTATTACTAGGGCCTCCCATAGGCCCGTTCACGTTCCTCGACGCATTCACGCTCCCTGTGTTTCCGTTCGTGTTTCCAGAATTCTGTGGCGACCCCGATTGGCCGCTATTCTGTTGTGCTCGTTCACTTTTCCGGTCTTTCATCAGCTCGATCAGCAGCTGTTTCAGCTCGCTGATTTCTGATTTAGCCGGTCGTTCCGTCGTCGCCGCAGCGACCTCTGCTTTCTCTTTCGTTCCCTTTTTTTGCGGCTTATTCCCTTTCCCTTCCTCTGCCGAACTCTCATCGTTGCCGCGCTTGCTGTCATATTTTCGGATCGCCGATATTGATCCCGATTTCCTGTCGCTTTCATACGCCGCTGCTGGTATGCGCGATTTCTCTTTGGTTGGCGGTGGCTCGTACCGCGCGTCCAGGTCTCGGAGCCTTTCGTACTCTTGTCCCGCTCGTTCTAAATCTCTGTATGAATTTAGTCTCATGTGCAGCATGGCACCTCTGTAAATGGGCAACAGGTTCCGGAAAGCTCTGTCGACCTGTCTCGCTTCCGTAGGCACCACCTTAAAGTATCGGACAATGGATTTAAATTTTGAAAGGAACGTCGCAATGTTCTCTGATTCATGTTGTTTTCGCGCTCGTAATTCCTCCCACACGTCCTCGTCGTCCATTTCGACCACGAATCTGTTCTTGAAGGTTTTTACGAATTTGCGCCACGTTCCGATCTCCGTTTTCATTGTCCGAAACCAGTCGGCTGCGCCCTTGTGGAGTACGCTCGGCATCGCCGCCAGCAACGCAGAGTCAGGAATCTCTACACTCGATCTGTAGTCTTCCAGTCGTTCTAAGAATACTAACGCGTCCACCGATCCGTCGTCCGCAAATCGTAACTTCCAGTCGCGCATCGATTTCATGTAACCGTGGCTCGTTTGTAATGAGCTGCGCTCTATTGTGTTCGTTCTCACGTTTGTGATCGGCGATACCAGCTCTTCCGCGTTAAGCCCATCCTTGTCTGAATCTGACAGTTCTAACGCGTTATTACATTTGTTCACGTTTGTTGATACCGGCATTGATACACGATGTTTCGAGTCGCTTACTGTGCTTTTGCCCCGCTCGATGCGTGTGCTCGTTCTCGCGTTTGTCATTGATGGTATTATCGGCCGCGCGTCTAAGTCGTCCTCATCAGACTCCGACGGCGTCGGCACATTCACGTTTAAATTAGGTTGTACCGTATTCGACACGGGACCCCTTGATTTGCGCGTGTTGATTTTTCGTCGCGTTCTCCGCTCAATACGCGTGCTCGTTGTTCGAACGTACGACATGTTCGAATCGTCCAGTTCGTTCATATTGGGTGCGGGTACCACCCGTTTCGGCCGCGCACCTTTCCCTGATGTTGGTCCTCCCGACCCACCTGGAAGTGCCGATCGATTTTCGAGGACAAATTTTTCAAACGCTGACAACATGGCTACCCCTTCCGGTAGCTTCAGGTACTCGAGAATGTCCGCCGTTTTTCTACTGGACTCTTCCGAATTTGTGTTCTTTTCCGCGTCCATATTCTTCTCCGCGTCTCTACCCTCATTCTCGGTCTCTTCACCGTCGCTTAACATCGTTCGTTCTACTTTGGGCCGCGCTTGGTCCTTTTCATCGTCCGTGAACCACGGCGCCCCCGTCACCTTCGCTTCTTTCATCTCCCATCTCAACAACCGTTCTTTCTGTGTCCGCAGCTTCCCCGTAACCGCGATTCCCGCTTTCTCTAGTTTTCGTCGAACTACTTCTTTATTCATCTTAATTATCGTTTTGAATCGTTCGTTCCAGTTATCTACCTTTAACAACTCCTCCATGGCCTCTCTGTACAATTTTACGTCACCGCTTGCCATTTTTAAATAGTTAATTTACTATACACTTGAAATAAATACTCTCCAAACACGCGTCGCAACACCACAATTAATCGGATTATAAAAAACTAAGTTATAAAAAAACAGAAACTCAAAAGGAAAATTTTAACTTTAAAACAGACTAAATAGTGAATTTATTTGACTCTGTTTCCGATTCTATACCAAACGAATCCACTCGGACGATAAAATTGCACAAATCAGTCAGGCGGGCAATATTCGCTAACTCGCACAATCTCTTAATTCACCACGACCCACTCGTACACGCCGTCACCCGTCCTGCTTAACTACGCAAAATTATGAGTTCGAATATCGACTCTCTATACCTCGAGTCACGTTCTTAATTAGAGTTATTCTCCGTCTTGTACATGTGCATGTATATATTCAATAATAAAATAAATCACTTAAATCGCAATGATGGAGGAAAAAGGAGTGTAAACTTCGTCGGGGACAACAATGGTGCGATATCAATAAATATATATGTGAAATAAAATATTAATCAATATACATGTTCATACAATACCAATACATAATTGTATTATTATCTGGTTCGTTCAAATACACTGAATATTATCTGGTTTGGTTCAATTTCCAATGATCGTTCGTCCTTTGGTTGTGTGCTAAAAACCCTAACCATCCGACTATGCGATATACTGAAAATCGAAGTAACCGAAAGCAGAGACAAAAAAAAACAAAACTCAAAAGAAACTATCACTCACACTCGAAAAAGGAAGAAAAAGAAAAAAAATTAAATTTGAAAAATAATTAATAACCGATAAAAATTATTAACAAATTAATTTATTAACAATTGACCATGTCCACAACCATGCGTTCGTTCTACTATGCACGATTCAAATATTCTCAAAACTGGCCGGGCCCAACGAGTAAACGACCAAAATTCCCAAATTGTTCATTAATAAACAAATAAATTATTCAAATTATTTACGACAAAATGCGCTCACTCGTTGTCCAACTCAACTTCGAAAACAATTCAAAAATCGGCAACTTCGGAAAAATTTCCAATTGAATTGATAAATAAACAATTATATTAATTGTTTAACAATTGCTCGTTCTATGCTATTATCCACTAACAGCGTCGTCGTTGTGTAACAATAGTTCAATTGTCCGACAGAGAGAAAGAAAAAAAAAAATTCTAAGTCCCGAAAAATTTCTAAGTTCCCAAATTCAAATTTAAATTTCCCGCAAAACATTCACACTAGATAGATAACTAGACTCAATTTACCGTCCGACTCATTATCATACGATCACACTTTTTTATCATGCGCCGGCGCTCTCGCTTATCGACACACTTGTGCTCGTACCGACTTGGCCACGTGGCGAAATTAATTTGCCCAACCTCAAAATTAATCTTGTCGTTCGGATTATTCCTCCTTGGAATAATAATTAATCATTGCTGTGTTGCTGGCTTCCTTCCTTTCTTCTCGTTGGATGTTATGTATATGTATATATATATCAGTATCAATGAATTAGGAGGAATAAGGAGCTGAGCTCCGTCAGGGCAACAAAATCAACAATAATAAATTATAATAAAACAAAATTTGTCAGGAGGAATAAGGAGTTATGCACTCCGTCAGGGGCTGATCAATTTAATTTAGCAGAGTGATCACTGCTATAACTTTGATCACTGCTCGTTCGCCTGCTCAGGAATTTGCTCCGTGAGCTTCGCCGATGTAAACATACGCGGCACAGCACCTGCCGGCGCACGTAAATACGCGGGGCAACAACACTTGCCCCGCGCCGCGTTCTCGCGCTCACCTCTGCGCGCTCACCGCCAAGGTTGCTTCGCGGTAACTCGCGACGACGAATTCCTTCGCCCAAAATAAAATATATTTCTCGCACGTTCCAATTACTAATTTTTCGCGCACGCACTCTCCACTCGTTTTTCCCCGATAACGACCGCGAACAAACGCTACGGGCGCCAATCTGTGACCTGGTGCCCGTTCGCACCAGGTTCACGCTAGGGATTGGCTCGACCGCGGGCACTCCGTATTTATTACGGGCGCCAGAGGAGTGCCGCGGCTAGCTCTACTCGCGAGCACGGTGGACTCTCTCGGGGGGGGGGGGACGGCCGCGCGCGGAGACTCGAACGGAGTCTATCCGCGCGCTCGCTTTGCCGTGACGTCGGGGGGGACGCGAGGGGAGAGGCCCGGGCCAGGGCCGGAGCCCGTCGTTCTTGGGAGTGTGTTGGCGCGGTCGCCAACACACACGTTCACTGGGGGGGGGGGTGTCGGCGCGCTCGCCGACACGTACGTTCACTGGGGGGGGGGAACACCGGGGCCGCGACGCGCACACTGCCAAACCTTTCCGATGCTCGTTCTCTCTCGCGGCTCGTCCTCGGCTCGGCTCTGCTGCTCTCGGTTCGTCCTCGGCTCGGCTCTGCTGCTCTCGGCTCCGCTGGCTGTTGGCTGTGGCGACGTCGTCGACCTCGGTGTCCTGGCTCACGCACGCACACACGCTCACGAACACTCTCGGCTCATTCACTCGGGGTCTCGCGCGCGTCGCGTGTTGCTGCTTGCGGGCACCGGACGAGAATGGTCGTCCGCCTCGTGCTCACTCCCGGCCTCGCGCCGCCGGAACTCTCGCGCGCCGCGGCTCGCGTACGCGCTGGAGAGTGCTGCCCTCCCGAGCCGTCGGCTGCCGTACCGGCGGGATCGGAGAGGAGCAGCCTCTCCGTCTATAGTGACGGGTTTCCCCGTCACACAATGTAGCCTTTGACTTTACATGAGCTTGCAGAAGAATCTTGCAGAAATCTTGCAGCAATATTGCATGAAATCTTGCAATGCAATATTTCTGCAATATTTCAATGCAGCTTTTGACCTTCCTCAATCTTGCAGTCAAATCTTGCAGGAATCTTGTAGCAATGTTGCATAGAATATTTCAGGAAAATATTTCAGAAATCTTGCAGTAATCTTGCACTGCAATATTTTATTGTTATATTGTGAAATATTTCGTTGAATCTTTCATGAAATGTTGCTGCAATATTTTTGAATTATTTCATTGAAAGATACCAAATCCGCTTCCGAAAGCTGCATTGAAATATTGCAGCAATCTTGCTGAAATCTTGCACTGAAATATTTCAGTAAAATATTTCAACGCAATGTTGCATGCTATGTGGGGACTGCCTACAGCGGTTATCATTTAGACATAGAATGCAGAAGCAGGGAGAAACAATCCAAGATTACGTGGTTGCATTAAAAGATTTAGCGCAGACATGCAAATTCTCCTCTTCAGATTTAGATAACAACATAAAAGACCATTTAATTTCAGGTGTGAAAAGTGATTTAATGAAATATGAATTGCTCAAAAACACGAGTAAAACTCTAAAGGAACTATGCATATTTGCGAAAACTATAGAATTAGCCCACACTCAATCACCTTCACTTGCGAGGCCAAATAATTCGAACCACAACCAATCAACATCGGAATTCCACAACATTAGAACAAACAGTCAAGGCCAACGTCAAGAGACATCGGAATTCCGTCAAACACGAATGCGAGGAAAGTCTACGTTCAACAACCAAAGTCGAACCGAGCGGTGCGTCTGTTATTGTTGTGGTAAGGACAATCATATGATGGCTCAATGCTCACTAAAATTCAAGTACTGTAGCGACTGTGGAAAACAAGGGCACATTTTTAAAATGTGCCCTAACAAAGTACGCTTACAAAATAGCAACGAAGTAAAAAACATTGTAGAAGAAAGCATTGAAACTTCAAATGATTCGGTCATAAACACTATAAAGCAGGTTGATTATGATTCTGACGATGATCGTTACTTAACTGATGTAAACATGATAGAACATAATAATATTGAAAATATTCAAAATGAAAAAGTTGAGCCACAGTTTGAATTGTTTTATATAAATGGAGTGGCTACTAAGATGGAAATTGACACGGGATCGTATATCGCTGCAATTTCCGCAAACCACTATAATAAATATTTCGCACATTTGCCATTGCAAAAACCGGAACTTGCGTTGACAACTTATGATAAGAAACCCTTATCAACCGTAGGCATGATCAAAGTCACGATAAAGCATAGTAAAGTCATTGAAAATCAGTCGTTATACATTGTGAACAATGGAAGCCATCCTTTAATAGGACGAGACTGGCTGAAAAAGCTTGGACATAACACTTACAAGCTTGGACAAAACTTACATTGCAGGAGAACTTCAGAGGCTTGGAAATAGCCTCTGAAGTTCTCCTGCAATGTAGATATGCAAACAGTGAATAAAATCGAAAATGAAGATCTTATACTAACTAACCTTGAAAGAAATTTTGCAGACGTTTTTGAACAAGGTTTTGGACGTTTTACAAAAGGAACTATCAAATTACAATTAAAAAAAGAGGCACGCCCCAAGTTTTTTCAACCATATAAAGTCCCTTTTTCTCTCAAAACTAAAGTTGAGTCAGAGTTGAAACGATTACAAGATAATTTAATAATTGAACCAGTTGAATACAGTGAATGGGGAACACCGATTATTCCAATTTTAAAAAAAGATGGATCTATTCGGTTAGTAGGAAACTACAAAGTAACAGTGAATCCTTATTTAATTATTGATCACTTCCCATCAGCAAGGATAGATCAAATCTTTTCAATACTTATGGGGGAATACAATTTACTATAATAGACTTTTCAGAAGCGTTCCTTCAAATACATTTAGATCCGGAATCTCAACTGATCATGGTTATTGTGACTCACTTGGGATTATTTAAATGCTTAAGACTACTGTACGGAATTTCAACGGGTCCGGGCTCATTTCAAAGAATTATATGTACTATTTTGTTAGGAATACCAGAAGTAGCGGTCCTGATTGATGATATTGTGATTACGGCTCCTACATAAGTGTTGCACCTTGAGCGTTTGAATGAAGTAATGAAACGACTACAGGATACAGGACTAAGAATAAATTTAAAAAAATGTAAATTCTTCCAAGATCAAATCAACTATCTAGGCTATAAAATTGACAGCAAAGGCATTCACCCTATAAAAGAAAAAATTGATGCGGTAAAGAATGCGCCCAGGCCGACAAATATAACGCAAATACGAAGTTTTTTAGGGTCAATTAATTATTATGGCCGTTTCATTCCAAACTTATCAATAATTTAGAAGCCTTTGTATCAATGCCTTGAAAAACAGAATGGTTTTTGCTGGACTGAAAAATGTGAGCGAGCATTCATAGAAATAAAAAAATATCTTATTTCCGACAAGATACTGATCCATTTTGACCTAAAAAAACTAATAGTTCTAACTTGCGACGCCTCACCGTACGGAGTTTCAGCAGTATTAGCACATAGAATCAATAATAATGACCAACCAATCCGCTATGCGAGTCGCACTCTAAGTCAATGTGAAAGCAAGTACTCTCAGATAGATCGTGAAGGATTAGCGATTATTTTTGGTGTAAAATCTTTTTTTGAATTCTTGTTTGGCACTAAATTCATTTTGCAATCGGATAACATGGCATTTACGAGAATTTTTGATCCGGAAAAATCAATCCCATCAATAGCCGCAGCTAGGATTCAACGCTGGGCAGTATTCTTGACGGCATTCAACTATGAAATAAAATATATTAAAAGCTCAGAAAATTATGCTGATTGGTTGAGTAGAATGCCACTAAATACACTCAACGAAAAGACTAGTGATTTGCCAATCTTGGAAGAAGTACCAAATTCCTTTGTTAACAACGTTAAAGCATATGATTTTGCGAGCCTCGACTGGAAAAAAGTGCGTAATTGTACACGAGAAGATGCGATATTGAGTAAAGTTATAATTTTATGTAGGGATGGTTGGCCTGAAAAGGAACCAGAAAATGAGAAATTAAAATCTCATTGGCAAAAAAGAGAAGCATTATCAATAGAAATCAACTGCGTATTATGGGGACATCGCGTAATCATACCAAAAAACTTACAGAATGTTGTCATGAAAGAATTGCATTTCAGTCACTTCGGAGTTGGCAAAATGAAAGCTTTGGCTCGTGGATTTGTGTGGTGGCCGAACATTGATCAAGATTTGGAAAATGTGACAAAATCATGTTTGAATTGCCTACAAACAAAAAAGAATCCCATGAAAGTTCCTTTAACGCCATGGGCATGGCCAACTATGCCATGGCACCGTGTCCATGCTGATTTCTTAGGGCCTATCACTAACAAAATGATACTTTTAATAATTGATAGCCATTCCAAGTGGCCCGAAGCATTCATTATGCCAAACATGAGCGAGTCAGAAACTATAAGTGTTTTCAAAGATTTATTTTCTAGGCACGGATATTCGGCGCACTTGATAACCGATAATTTTCAAACATTTGTGGGCCAAGCCTTTCATGAACTTACAAAAAGAGCTGGCATAAGACACAGCACCAGCCCACCTCACCACCCCGCAACAAATGGTGCAGCTGAAAATTTAGTAGATACCTTTAAACGCAAAATAAAATGCATGTTAAAAGATGGATTGAATTTGCAAGATGCGATAAAGCAATTTTTATTTGATTACCGAACAACGATACATTCGTCCACAAATCAAACACCTGCAAAACTATTCCTAAATCGAGAGTTGCGTACTAGATTTTCTCTCTTGCGGCCACGCGAATCGGAAGATGCCATGTATGCAACGCAAAATAGACAAATGCGTAATCACAAAGGTAACAGAGTGGTGTCTTTCAAGTTAGGCGATAGAGTAGTGGTAACGGACTATCGTGGAAATAAAATGACGTGGTCTCCAGCACAAATTGTGCGAGAATTGGTGCCCGGCGTAACATATTTGGTTGAAATATCCCCTAATATTATTTGGAAACGTCACAGTAATCAGATGAGAGAATTGAGGGATTTCAACTCGGTTTCAAGTGATGTACCTGTAAACAACGACAATCTTGAAACGAATGTGATAGCGAAACCGGTTCTGCGAAGATCAGAGCGCTTAAAAGACAAAACAAAATTGTAACAAGAAAATAAGAAGAAAAAAAAACATTTAATTTGTCTTGAATCATTCTCATTTTGTTTTTCTTCTTCTTCTTCTCTCTTTCAAGTTTTTATATTTTTCTCTCTTTTCCTTTTAATTTTTTTTCTTCGTAGGCAGGGGAGAGTGTAGTAACTCAGAGACAATACAGATGTCTCCCTTCCCCCTTCCTATAGGCGAGCGTTCGAGCGGTGCCCACACGAGCGGGCCAGACAGAAAATGTACACTGGGCAATCGCCACTCTTCCAATAAAGTTATGAGATCAGTACTCGAGGTGTAGCTTATTTCCCTAATACCACAAGTCATTACAAGAAGATTGAAGTATACATCAGGTAAAAGAGAAAAATAAAATACAAAATTGAATGAAAGTGGGCGAAGTGGTAAGGGTTAGTAAATGTTAGTGTGGACGGGTGTAGTGAGGATGAGTGGGGAACAATATATAAATGAAGTAGATGGAATGTCTAAAGTACTAAGACGGTGAAGTGACCTTCACCTTCACGGTCAAAAAAAATATTTAAAGATGTGAATCGAACTAATGTAGAATGAGTCCCTAGCCGACTCTAGTCTGAACGGGGACGACGACAAGGGGCCTTAGACTCACACCCCTTACAGGCCTCTGGCTAGTGTAAAGCTGATAGCGATTCGCAAGGTAGGAAGGCCTATCGTTTGCTAGAATTTTGTAGACAGTACAAGCAGAGAAGTACTCCTTGCGTCCAGAGCTAGTGAGCCAGCCCAGCAGACGCCTATAAAGAGAGATATACTCGCGCCTCTTTACACCATAGATGTATCTGATTCCCGTATTGAGAATACGCTGAATAAGAAGATCCTGTTCGTTGGATAGGTCGGCGAGCACTAAAGAGCAGTAGTCTACCACGGGGAACAAAAGCGCCTGAATAAGGTGCTTTCTGAGCGGTACATAAGCGAGTTGGCTTTTTTGCAGATGGAAAGAACATGCAACGTCGAATTCAGTTTGGCGTCTAGCACTACACCAAGGCTGCATACAGAAGATTC
This sequence comes from Aphelinus atriplicis, assembly GCA_020882685.1. Classification (NCBI taxonomy): domain Eukaryota; kingdom Metazoa; phylum Arthropoda; class Insecta; order Hymenoptera; family Aphelinidae; genus Aphelinus; species Aphelinus atriplicis. Next base: position 151,256 of record JAJGQD010000041.1, read on the forward strand.
TATTAGAACCGGGGTGCCATTTGTCACTATAGAGTAGTTTTGTGCCGAGTTGGATGATAGATTGATGTAGAACTTGGTGCCAAGAACAATTGCTTCGGTTTTTTCAACGATGAGTTTGAGATGATTAAGGGGTAATATACCTTTGTGACCTCCGATTTCGAGGTCATTTTCAACCACTTACCATCAGCGCAGGAAAAATCTTAAAAATATGGGGTTTGTTGCATATGAAAGTACTACTCTCCAACTACAAGAAACACACTTTGTTTATTACAAAAAATACAAAATGGCGGCGTACGAGCTCGTCAAAGGAAAAAAAAATTTTCTACTTTTTCTCCGCTAGCGTACTTGTACAGGTCACAATTTTGAATCTAGAACAAAAAGTCGAACGGGGTTTTGAAGTAAAATAGAAAACTCAGTGCGTGACGGGGGATTTTTTTGAAATTCGAATTTGGGGCCAAATGGTGTCAATTTGAATTTTTTTTTTTTCGCGAAAAAATCGATCGAAAATCATCCATAAAATCGGTAAAAATGAGAATATCGAAAAAAATCGCCCGTCATGCACTGAAAAATCATGTTTCCAAGCTACAGTTGGAATTTGAAGTGAATCGGTTGGAAATTGACGGCGCTATGAGTACGCTAAGGTCAAAAAAAACGGTTTCGAGATAAAGGCGTTCAAAGTTTTGAGTACAATAAAATCAAGGAAATTTTTGCTCTACCTTCAATCTGCGATGCCTGCTCCATACAATTGGCCTTCCTCTTCAAGATTCTCTTGGTCCTCATCTTTTCTTGATGAAATTGCGTCTTTGCCAGCAAGTTTAGCCTCTTCAGTGAGGGAGCGCTCGGAAAGCGCGATACGGGTCTCGTCGGCGGCGGTGCAGAAGTTGTAGCAATTTAACCCAATAGTGATGCCCAATTGGTCCATAACTCGTAGAATTCCATTAAATCCATTGTTGAAATGTAGGACAGAAAGAAAAACCGCCACATCAAGTACAATTTTGCCACTGGAAACGTGCTTAGGTGCCATTGACCACACAACTGAATTCAAACTTTCATTCGAGTTTTGTGTGAATCCACCTAAACATCGTATCAGAAGTTCGTCTCTGCTCAGTTCTTCGTATATTGGCTTAATAGCTTCGAACACTTCCTTCGACATAGGAGGATCATGCTGGAAGTTTGCCATATCTCCACCCTTCGCCTTTTGAGCTTGCCAAGAGCACCATGATTTTGGACCTTCCATGCATAACTGATGTTGAGGCTGCTCGTTGGTCGATAACAAGTGGTATAAAGTGGCCCAGATTGCATTCTTCATATCTGTTGTTGAATTGCAATTCCTCCTTATTGCAAGGCCGTAATATATCGTTAACTTGTCGATCAATTTACCAGTTAACTTGCCTTTCCCGCTGAGACCTTTAGTTTTCTTCACTAAATTTCTCAAACGAGTACCCAGTCTTTTTTGCACATGGTCTATGCATTCTTTTTTTTCACTTGTGGATTATTCTCTACAATTGCATTGAATGTTTTGCAGTCGCCGTCATCCACATAATTTCTTCTGATCGAGCAAACATTTCGGTCGCTGCGGTCAACTCCATTTTTCCAGCCGAGCCTTCGTGGTTCGCTTCACACTCTTCTGCATGAGAATTTTTCCAAATTTCATATTCAGTACCCTCTGCTTTCGATTGTCAAAAAGAACAGGACTTGCAAAATTTACTTTTCACTTCTATATCGACGACTTTCTTAGTATACCAAGCAATCAAAGAAAAAATACCATACAGTGATGAAAAACCACGACGACGCCAGGATCCATCTCCTGATACTGTTATGCCGTTTTCGGATGATTTATTTTTCTCTCCTTGAGCAGCTGATTTTATAGAGAAAGAGAATGCAGATTTAGTGACGTCGTGAATCGTGTTCATAATCAGCTTATAGCTTGTTTGACGAACGGGATTTGGCAAATCCATGAGTGCACAGAATTTACGCACTCCATTTATGCCTATCCCTAGTATGCGCATTGCAATAACGACAACTACTAATACTCACTGGAACACATTCATCACAGCTAACAATCAACTGAAATCCCAAGCCTTGCTTACTCGCTTCACTGAATTTCACGGGTTTGTGACACTTGGAACAGATTAAAGTTTCCGACAGCACTGAGAAAATCGATGAAAAACATATGATGCGATAGCCAAAAGAAGCATCAAACGGAATTTCATAGTTTGTTGCAGATAAATTTAACTTCGACGACGACGTACCGACGCCTTCTGCCCTCTGCTCCAAAACGGAACTATTTACGACTCTACGATTACCGATGCCTTTTCTTTTATTGTATCTTTGCTTTCCGCCTTTTTGAGACTGTATACTATGTGGAGCCATGATTAAATATCACAGAGAAACACAATCAAATGCACTGGAATAATGACAAACTCGTTGAGAAGCCAAGCGCCAACTGTTGAGCGTCCTAACGGTTTTTCTTCAAACAGCTGCTCTCTCAGTCTCAAAATTGAGAAACTAGCGACATCTAGTGAGCATATTTCAAAGCTTGAAGCTCAAAATTCAGTTGATAAAGGTCGGTAAAGGTCGCTGAAGGTACAGACATTCCATAATAGAACAATCAAAGCCCTAACTGGATAACTGTCCGCGCGCGCCCAATACCGCCTATTTCGCTCCGCGACTTTGTTCAGAGAACCGATTTCTTGAGGCACTTAGAACTTCTTCCCCCACTTGATCGACTTTTTATATCATTCTTAGATAGTTTATGGAGTATTTAAGCCAATAAAAAAAAATTGGAAAAAAAAGTCACAAAGGTATATTACCCCTTAAGAGCGGCCCACTCAGCGATGCGAGAAGCAACTCTGCTCAAGGCAGTGAATGCCGCGTCAAGGTCAGATGGGGCGCACTGAAGATACACCTGCAGATCATCAGCATAGACAATGTATTTGATGTCAGGAGGGAAGTGTCTCTCACATCACTTATGTGGAGGGCAAACAGCAGGGGACCAAGAACTAAGCCCTCAGGGACGCCACAAATGACTTCGCGAAAACTAGAGTGGTCGTAGGGGCGTGACGTGACAGACCGTATCAAAAGCCTTGCTGAAGTCAAACTGGAACATCGTAGTCACCATCCTTCTGTCCCTGCCGCAGCGGATGTTATTCGTAAGTTCGAGTAAAGCAGTCTGGCTAGGAGAGTGCATACCCTTCGGGTCACCAATCAGGACCAAACTTGATACGTATGTTCTCTGGAGCTATAGTGACCATACGCAAAAAGTTTTAGACCCTAACGCTCCCTCAGTCCAGAGATATTCACATTATAAGGCTTTATACTTATAATGATGTTTTCACTTACCAGTGGACATGAGAGAACCGGGTCACCAATCTTGACCAAACTTTTTTTGATATTAGTTTGGCTCAAGAATAGGCTGTGCCCACAGTCTCGGGGACCAACACTTCCAAACTCCAAAAATATCAATTATTATAACTTGTTCGGATCCGTACCTTTCGTCCCAAATGACAATATGTCATCTGAGGCATATTTTCACTCACTTCACAGCACTTCAACACTAATCACTGGATACTGGATACTGCAGTATAATTGAGGGGCTGCGTGGAATACGGGCCCGAATTCCACGTTGAATAAATGGGTGTTGGGCCCTTATCCCACGCAGCCCCTCAATTCTTCCTGAAACAGATATAGAAAGAGTGAACACGTGTAAATTTATCAATATTTACTTTCATGTCTTACTCACATGAAGTAAAACATGAAAATAATGAATAGAATTCACGGTTTGCGACTTTTCTCTCTGCGCTTGGATACTGAAACAATAATAACATGTATCCAAGCACAATTGACGCATATACATTAGAATTCTATGATAAATGAGTGTCAGAATTGAATTTCATCCATAAGAACTTCAATTCTGCACACTTATTTTCCTAAATCAGACTATATAAAAATAATAACAAAAATTCACTACTTACAGTTATTTGCTATTTCAAATCAAATTTCTGGCCCTGAACTGCTCACCTGGAATACATATTCAAAACAAAGAATCAAATTCTTACATAATTTACATATTCAGAAGAGTAGGTTACAAGTGTATTTATCTGAATTTGGATTTTTACACTGGAGAAGACTGTTGAGATTGATACAAAAACTTTACTTACGAAAATTTATGAAACTGTAAGTAAGTGACAGTGTACCACGTTTAACCGATGATGATTGTGTTTACCAAGGACCTCCATGGTAACCACAGTATCTTTATTATCCACTTGAAAGTTCAAACACCAATCACATGTTGAAGACCATTCACCATGACTATTGCATTGCATTTTTTTCAATAGATGAATGAATCATGAAACTATCATCGAATGACCATTAATTATTAATATTGAAAAAAAATGATAATTATTTAATGAATTTTCAATGAATTAAAAATTATGTAATGAATGAATTATTATTGAAATAATAATTTTTTGGACTTCAATTGATAAATTATATATCAATAACTAATCTACGAGTAGTGAAAAATAATTATGACACTGATAGTCAAAGTGTACAACAATAACTGTGATTGGCTCTTGAAGTCGATGATAAAGATACTGTGGTTACCGTAGAGGTCTTTGGTAAACACAGTCATCATCAGTTAAACGTAATACACTATCGTGATATCTATTAAGAACAAAGAATCAAATTCTTACATAATTTACATATTCAGAAGAGTAGGTTACAAGTGTACTTATCTGAATTTGGTTGCTTCACCAGCACATTGAAAATCCAACAGCTGCACACGATGAACTTGTTAATCTGTTTCTACACTGGAGGAGACTATTGAGGTTGATACATAATGAACTTTACTTTCATTTACTCAATGTGAATAAGCAACAGTGTATCACGTTTAACTGATGATGATTGTGTTTACCAAAGACCTCTATGGTAACCACAGTATCTTTATCATCGACTTCAAGAGCCAATCACAGTTATTGTTGTACACCTTGACTATCAGTGTCATAATTATTTTTCGCTACTTGTAGATTAGTTATTGATATATAATTTATCAATTGAAGTCCAAAGAATTATTATTTCAATAATAATTCATTCATTACATAGTTTTTAATTCATTAAAAATTCATTAAATAATTATCATTTTTTTTTCAATATTAATAATTAATGGTCATTCGATGATAGTTTCATAATTCATTCATCTATTGAAAAAAATGCAATGCAATAGTCATGGTGAATGGTCTTCAACATGTGATTGGTGTTTGAACTTTCAAGTGGATAATAAAGATACTGTGGTTACCATGGAGGTCCTTGGTAAACACAATCATCATCAGTTAAACGTGGTACACTGTGTCACTTACTTACAATTTCATAAATTGTAAGTAAAGTTTTTGTATCAATCTCAACAGTCTTCTCCAGTGTAGCAATAGATTAACAAGTTCATCGTGTGCAGCAGTTGGATTTTCAATAATCTGGTGAAGCAACCAAATTCAGATAAATACACTTGTAACCTACTCTTCTGAATATGTAAATTATGTAAGAATTTGATTCTTTGTTTTTAATATGTATTCCAGGTGAGGAGTTCAGGGCCAGAAATTTGATTGGGAATAGCGAATAACTGTAAGTAGTGAATTTCTTTTATTAATTTTATATAGTCTGATTTAGGACAATAAGTGTGCAGAATTGAAGTTCTTATAGATGAAATTGAAATCTGACACTCAATTATCATAGAATTCTAATGTATATGCGTCACTTGTGCTTGGATACAAGATTCATCATTGGAATACATCATTGTTTCAGTATCCAAGCGCAGAGAGAAAAGTCGCAAACCGTGAATTCTATTCATTATTTTCATGTTTTACTCTATGTGAGTAAGACATGAAAGTAAATATTGATAAATTTACATGTATTTACTATTTCTATATCTGTTTCAGGATGAATTATACTGCAGTATCCAGTGATTAGTGTTGAAGTGCTGTGAAGTGAGTGAAAATACGCCTCAGATGACATATTATCATTTGGGACGAGAGGTACGGATCCTAACAAGTTATAATAATTGATATTTTTGGAGTTTTGGAGTGTTGGTCCCTGAGACTATGGTCACAGCCTATTCTTGAGCCAAACTAATATCAAAAAAAGGTTTGGTCAAGATTAGTTACCCGGTTCTTATATGTCCACTGGTAAGTGAAAACATCATTATAAGTATAAAGTTAAGCAACCTTATAATGTGAATATCTTTGGACTGAGGGAGCGTTTGGGTCTAAAACTTTATGCGTATGGTCACTATAGTTCCAGAGAACATACGTATCAAGTTTGGTCCAGATTGGTGACCCGAAGGGTATGCACTTTCCTTGGGAGTACTATGCCCGGTTCGGAAGCCAGACTGGAACTCATCAAGTAGATTTTTAGCTTCAACGTAAGCAGTGATTTGATCCAAGGCAATTCTTTCAAGTGTTTTCGCAAGGAAGCTAAGCGGAGAGATGGTGCGGAAGTCGCCCAGGCATATGAGAGAGGGCACTTTATTAAGAGCCAGTACAAGAGATTGTTTCCAGCTGCAGGGAAAACCCGACTGGGATAGCGAAAGATTTAAATTTTTGACAAGATACGGCTCAAGGGTGAGGAGAGCCGCATGGATAAACCTCTGAGGAATCTCATCAATGCCCATCGCCTGCGACTTCTGTCTGACGATGGCCTTCTCTAGCAGCTGAAGCGTAATTTCAGCAAAGTTGAAACCAGCCGAGTGCTCAGGAAGCTCGGACAGGTAGTGACCAAGCGAGGGTACTTGAGCGTCGACAGAAGTCGAGGTAAAGTGAGCATTGAGATCATCCGCGGGGAAATGCGACATGTTGCTCTCGTTATCTGGACAGATTCCCAAATGCCTGAGTTCCTTCCAGACTTCCTTGGGGTCAGATAGGCCTTTGATCCGGTCATAGTAGTAGTCGAGGACACGTTGGTAAACCAAGGGTGCCTGCGTTTCTTTCTATGTTTGACTGTTTTTATGGGCGCGAAAGTGGCAAGTGCAGTGTGGATGTGAGTGTAGAGGTAGTCATGACCGTTTGAAAGTGAGCAGTCAGCGTCACCGAGGGCTGACTGATCACAGCCAGTAAGATATTCTTTAAGGGGTTACATACACCATAAAATTAAAAAAAATCGATATTTTTTTTATGTTTTTTTATGTATTTGGATCTTCTCTTTCGAATGCCGAAACCTGTTTCCGAAAATTCGGCGTCCTTGAAAAGTTATGCGAGATTAACTCAAGTCATGTTTTGAGGCAAAATCCGCCAAAAATGATGATTTTCAACAACAACGCTGATTTAATTTTTTCTCTGCAAAAAAATATTTTGTATCGATTTTATAATATTCAACTATAAAAAAAAATTTCTACCTTTTGCCAATCATGATTCAAATTATCACAAAGCATGAGCCTAGAACATTTATTCAATATAATTCGCAATAAATGACTCGAGTGCCAATGTTTGGTGTTTCCCGCGACAAGGTCTTGACTATTTTCGGTCAAAACGAAATGTGCCACCATTTTCAGTGTAAGAATGACGATACTTCATGTGAACAGACCTTCAAAATTCATGTGTGAAACTGAACCATGAGTGTGAAATAGTCCTTACTCTCAAGTTTGTTTTGATTATCAACTACCGGCTATTTTGGGGTTAAACTCTCATTTTCCAAAATAAAAATAGAAACATAAAAGAGAATAGTTCATGTTGCCGAGTCATGAGTAGTAAGTATCTGGTTGAATTCATAATTATTTGAATAAATATTGAAGACAAAAATTTATTCATGATTTCATTTATTTGTTTTGAATGCTATGTCAACACAGAAGAAAAAAATAGAAGTTCCCCAGTGGCAAGTTTCAATAATGGTGCTAATGTTATCCTAGATGTGATGAGTGCAGTAGGTATTGTTCCTGGTACGAGTGCTAGTCTCTATTCTGCCAAGAAAGATGAAACTAGGATTCGTGTAATGGATAGTCGAGCGGAGGCATCAGCTCTCCAAGCTCGCACACTGAGAAGAAGACTCAGGCATGGAGTGTCTGATCATTCCTATCAAGCAGGGGCATACTAAGGAGCAATGCCAGTAGTGAAGTTATTTGATATCATAAGTGACTGTGATTTGTTCATAAAATTAATCTTTGAAATGTGTTTTTCTCAATAGTGTGATTTTGACATATGTGATAGTACTTGCCATAAGATCCAAAGAGCTGAAGTTGACGTATACAACTTTCGTGAAATGGATTGTGTTTGTGACATCAATACTCATATCCGGAACCTCAGTCGCCAAGATCCAATCAAGTTTGACCCCATAAGCGGGTGACCAAACCAGTAAAATAGCTGTTTTCTTGATTTTTCATCATTGTATCCGATAAGCCTACAGACTTGGGTGGTCAGAATTGATCAGATCTTGGCGACTGAGGTTCCGGATATGAGTATTGATGTCAGAAACATAATCTATTTTGCAAAACTGGTATATGTAGACCTCAGCTTTCTGGATCTTACGACAAGTGTGATATTAGAGTTAATACAAATATATGTAGCTATATAAAATATTCCAATGCACTTTTGGGATAAATTTTTTGTGGAAAAGTTTCAAATTAGTGTACAGATTCTTAAAAAAAAAATTTGTTTGAAAAAAAAATTAAAATAGTTATTTTTTTCTGTTGTCCAATAATTATTAATTTTAAGGTGTATGTAACCCCTTGAGGACTTTCGGATCAATTAATTTAAAATTAGGATACGAGTAATCGGACTAGATAACCTTGGAAATTGAGATATCAAGAGTGGCACTGATCCAGTCATGCCCTGCGATGAAGGGAGTGTCAGATTTGTGGATGTCAAGGACTGTGTCAAGTTCGTCGATAATGCAGAGACCAAGCCAGGTGTCCGAGGCCGCGGTGTGGTGAGTGGCACCGTAGAGAACGAGTGCAAGGGAGATCTCCCCAAAGAACCCACGTACGATTTGCGCATCTGGGCTTGACGATAGTTGATCTGCGTTAAAATCACCAAGTATGACCTTGGAGTTGTAGTCGTGCATAAACCTAGTGAGGTCCTGGAAGCGTCTACGTTTTAGACGCTGAATAGCACTAGTTTGCTCAAAAGCGTCTATAAATAAATAAATAAATAAAAAAGAGGTCCTGGAAGAGGTTAGTTCCCTGCACGAATGGTGCATGAGGGGAGCGATACTCCACACCTGTAAAAATCAGTACAGATCCTTTTTGCCACATGCTGCAGAAGTCCAAGCACCGTTGCATGCGTTTCTATCACATTCCAAAAAGAAGGATAAAACTCTAATCTCGTGGAACCCCCAAGCGAAAAATGCATCTGGCAGACGTGCAAAGCACCTCAAGCAATCAAGTAGTACAAATACGCAAAAAACACATACCAAATATTCTACGTAGAAACTAAGTGCGCAATTAACATTAACATCGATCTTGCTTTAAGTTTGTGGATAAATTCCGTAATGCGTATCTATTTGTAAAATAATTGGAAAAAAAGAAACCGCTGTGATATTACTGTAACAAACTTCTCTCTCTTGTAGGAGATGGAGCAAATCGACAAGCAATTGGCGTTGTAGCCCAGTGCGCATCTGTTCAAAAAAATGCTATCTCGGACTTTTCATACACCCTCTCTAAAAACTATTGGATCCCCTCCGGAAAAGCATTCTAAATCGAATGAGAGATGTGCGGAATTCCAAAAAGTATGGCTTCATATTTTTTTTTTCGAAAATATGCATTTTTCTCTTTTGATTTTGAGATAGTATGAAAACTATCTATCCTAGAGTAAAATGGAAAAGGAAAAAATGTTTCCTTATGAAATTTTGCATGAGGATTAAGTATTCCGAAACATTAATCTCGATTATTGATATTGCAAAATAGTCATAAAAGAAAAAGTGACCTCTAAAAATGAGTCATTTTTGTGATTTTTTTCCAAGCTTCCAAATCATAGCTACGATTAAGACAATTCAATTTAGAGTACCTTATATAGTAATGTAAATACAAAAAAATTTTATCATGATATCTCTGATAGTTTTCGCACAATCCTAAGCCAATTTCGAAAAATTTTTAAATTTTGCAATTGTTATTGAGTCCTTCATGAGCGTTTCTGAGACCTGCCAATTTTTTTACGTACTTTTCTAGATACTACCTATCGATCCCCCATGGAAGAGTATCGATTTTCTCCGCACCAATCCACGCGCGCGCCTACCCGGCCGCTACTACGCAGTTTCTTCTCGCCGGTTCCTTGGCAACGCATCTGTATTCCCGATGCATTGTAAAAAGCCCATTGAATTTTCCGTGCATGATCCCGTAGTCCAACACATCAACATCCTTCTCGTTTTCGCCTGGTCGAGATAGCTTCAACCACCTTTTTCCCGTAGCCATCATGGCGCCGTGTTCTCTCTCCTCTACGCTCGGCTCGGCTGAGCGCCGTTGGCAGCCTCCGCTTGACGCGCGTGAATAAAAAAAAACAAGACGAAACGTGTTGAATTCCCTAGCTGAGAATCCGTTTTCGAACCGACCTGGAACGCTTGCATGGTTTATTTCCCCCCAATTTTAAACTTAGCATGCTAACTTTGTATCATTGCAAAATGCAATGTTACAACTCTCCCCCTTTCCGAGGAAAGAAGAGGACCAAGGTGGCTCTTCTGTCCCGAGCGCGTTTTCCACGCGACAAGCGACCTCTCAAGCGTTCCAAGTTAGTCTCATTAATCTCAAAATTACACTTATGAGCTAGGTGAATCCCCTTTTTGAGCCTCCCTGTAAGATCTGGGTAGAGTTCGTGTCCAATGATTTTGAATGATCATGTAGGGATTCAATATGTTATTTTATTATCTAAGTGACTTACAGATCTACAATAATAGGAAATGAATATCAGTGACCTTATAATAAGTGAACGAAAAACATAAAATGATCTGAATTTTCGACCGAGATAATCCTTACACCGAGCATATACGTTTCTCGATAAAAGACACACCTCACTATCTTCTGAGGCATCTCACGGTCAAAAGAAAAGAAAAATAAAGAATATAAATTTCCTGTTAACTTTTAAAGAACTAATATAATTCTCTTAGGACGAATAAAACTTGAAATAATTGAACTTTATAAAACATAAAAAACTTAGACATCTAAATGTAATATACTATGCTCTGAAGAGTAACCTCAGCTTTCTTGCGAAGAGGCGTGTTTAAACAAACAGAAAAAATCTTTACTTAGTCATAACGAAAAATACATATTTTCAACTTGAATAGACTACGAATACTTTGACTTAATACTTTTTGGAATATCATGATGAAGGTAGAAACAAACTATAGCGAGTAATGGGATAAGGCACTTTGGTAAGGAACAGTCGGGCAGTCGTCAGATAAACCTAGACGTCCGTCCGGTAAACCCAATCTGTGTTGTAAGATATCCCACTCTAGTCCCAACTCTCTTCGTCGTGGTGAGGTCTTTTCGGCAATGAGATGTGTCGTGGCAAATGGATTTGCCTTGATTTCAGCCATTGTCCTTCGGCCTTCCATCCTGGCGCACACTTTGGGCACTCGAACACGTACACGTTGCGCATGTCACATCTCTTGCAGGATAAGGTCTTGGCATTTCGGATAACTGTGGGTACTTCCACCGCAATTCCAGCAGCCTGGTAGTTTGGGTAGCAAAGGCCCTCGTGGTATACGCCTGGAATGCGAGTTTGCCCGCTCGTCCGTGTTCGTCGACCCTTGGCCTGTCGAAGTGCCGGAGTCGCTGGTGAAGCTCGGCGATCGAGGTCGTTTGCTCACCGTCATAGGGGCCCATGGCTGTTGCTGTATCTCTCCCGTGTTCTGGTTTTGCAAATCCGCTGTGTCGGTAGCGATATCTACGCTGTTCGTCTCGCTCTGGACGCCAACTTCTTGCCTTTCCGCGGTGACGGTTTGTGTTTCCTGGTCTGATTTTTCGGTGTCCAGGGTCTGTGTGCTGGTTTCGGATTTTGGTGTGACTCTTTGACAGGCTGTCTTAGCCGTGTCGAGTAGTCCTTGTAGTAGTGACACGTCGATCATGATACATCTCTTTTCGCCTTCTGGGATTTTTTGGCTATACTCTTCCAAATCTCTCGACAAGCTTTCCATCTTCCAGGCCGGTTGATCTTGCGCCGATTGAACGAGGTCGGACTTTTCCTTGACCTCGGAACTCTCCCCTCCCGTCGAAATAGAGACGCCTGGCTCTTTTGTAACCTCGACGAAAGATGACGTATCCATCGGCTCCTCCGGGTCGAGTATCACAAAATCCGCATCCAGTATGCGCAGTTCCACAAGTGGTTCCTGATCTGGTCCAGGGATGCTCAGGACTTCGATGTCATCTTCCGAGTTGGACTTGTTCGTGCCCGATGGCACTGGTGATGCCGCAGTATTTTCCAATGCCAAAGTCGCTGTTAGCGCTTCTTCCGCTAAGCGGAACAGGTCAGATAGGGATGTGTTCATCTGTATGTCTGTCTGTTTTTCGTCGTCACTCTTCAGTAAGTCATCTTCACACAGTTCCCAGTCCGACTTGTTTACGTGTAACAGGTGTGTGGGAAGATAACACAGCCCCACAAAAAAAAAATTTGATGTACCCCGGGATTTCTCACCACGCTCATGGGTTTCTGGGGTCGCTGATTCCGAATCCAGTGTCCGTTTAGTCCAATTAGCTCAGGTTCAAGGTCAATTGAAGGTCAAATTTGGAGAAAACTATCAAATCAGAATCGAACAAAGGTTTCATACGTTTTTGGGGTCGCTGATTCCGAATCCGGTTTCCGTTTGGTCTAATCAGCTCAGGGTCAAGGTCAATTGGAGGTCAAATTTGGAGAAAACTATCAAATCAGAATCGAACAAAGGTTTCATACGTTTTTGGGGTCGCTGATTCTGAATCCGGTGTCCGTTTGGTCCAATCAGCTCAGGTTCAAGGTCAATTGAAGGTCAATTTCGTAGAATACTATCAAATCAAAAATAAACAATGGTTTCATACGTTTTTGGGGTCGCTGAACTCGAACCAGAGGTCAATATGATCCCATCTGGTCATGATCAAGGTCATTCCAAGATCAAAATGAAGAAACGGTCATCGATTCAGGAATGAGCACTGGTCTGGAACGTTTTCTGAGTCTCTGAATTCAAATCCAGGGTCCGTTTTGTTCAATCAGGTCAGGTTCAAGGTCAATTCAAGGTCAAATCAAAGATAAATTTGAAGAGAACTATCAAATAAGAAAAGGAATAATGGTTTCATACGTTTTTGGGTTCGCTGAATTAGAATTCGGGGTCAGTATGTGTCCATCAAACCAGTATCAAGGTCATTCCAAGGTCAAAATAAGAAAAAAATCATTGAATTAGAAATAAGCACTGGTCGGAGTTGTAACAGCGAATAATCACTGATACATTTACTGTCTTTTGTGATATCTCACCCTTTTATCCTGGAAGGATCGTACAAGTGGCTTTCTTTTACGATTCACTCCTTCTTTATCACTTTCTCTCTGTAATGACCAGCAGTAATCAGCCATCATATTGACATCCCATCGGCCCTGGTATCTATTTTCCATCGTCTTTATATCTCGATGGAATCTCTCTCCTTGTTCCTCACTAAAATCCCCTAGATTCACTGGGAGATGATCTACGTGTGAGTGTAAATAGTGCAATTTGGTGCTCATCAAACACCCTAGTTGCTTAGAATTTGTTACCAATTGTCCCACTATTTTTTTGTAGTTTTCACTCTTATGATTTCCAAGAAAATTTCCTACAACTTCTTTGAAACTCATCCAGGCTGCTCTTTCCTTCTGAGTCATTGTAGATACGAAGTCAAGATCTTTCATCATTCTTCGTATCTGTGGTCCATCAAAGACGCCTTCAGCTATTTTTTGGTCACTGAGTTTAGGGAATTGTGCTTTCAGATATTTGTAGTATTCTTCTTCTTTATCTAAAGCTTTCACGAATTGCTTCATCAAACCAAGTTTAATGTGGAGAGGTGGAAGCAGTACCTTATCGCGATCAATCAGAGGTTTATGGACAATGTTTGCAGAACCTTTCAGGAGAGAAGTTCTGTCCGGCCAATTTTTTTTTATGTAATGATTGACGCGATCTCTACTGTCCCATAAACACAAAAAACAAGGATATTTCGTGTTTCCAGCTTGTTGTCCTAGCAATATAGTCAAAATTTTGAAATCACCGCAAATAAACCAGTTGTGCTCCGAATACTTTATCGTTTCTAACACGAATTTCAATATATTGAATTCTTCTTTTAAAACGGTTGAATGCGCTATTGGTATTGAAGCAAATACGTTGGTGTTGTGGAGTAATACTGCCTTGAGACTTTGCTTTGAGGAGTCTATAAAAAGTCTCCAATCTGATTTTTCATAGATTCCTGTCTGCAGTTCATTTATTAACCCTTCCACATCATGGCAATATACCAATGAAGGTTCCTGTACCATTGTAAAATATTTCTTGAAATTTTCCTCTCTCTTTCTATAAAATGAGACTCTTGTTTCTCTCGTTAGCCAGTTATGGTGCTTCATAAATGAAGCTAGATACTCTGCTTTATCCTTTGGTAAACCTAAATTTCTGACAAGGTCATTCATTTCTCCTTGATTTATGGTTTTAGGAGTCCTGTCTTGAAAATTGGTTGCGTGGTATTCACTGTTTGCACTCACACTTTCATCATTTGAAACTTCTTGTTCTTCCTCGTGATCTGTATCATGATCGTCAGGGATTGACATATTGTCTATTGAACTTGCTAGTTCATCATCAATGTCAATATTTTTTTCTACGGCATTTATTAACGTTGGAACGTCAGGATATTGAAGACTCTTGATTTTTTTCTTGTTAACACCTCTTATGTTTGTCATACAAATATAACAATCTTCTTTGCATGATGGTTCTTGCCAACAGGCAGGTTTTATATACTTCAAATTGCCAAATTTTTTTTCGGTATATCTTGTCATCATAATGTAACAGGCAATGCAGATACAGCCCATCCTTTATTTTGATTACAAACATCGATCTCAAAACAGCCCTTGTACAACTTTTTAATATTCTCTGTGATACGTTTTCTACCAGTTCCAAGTTGATACTTGGCACATACGTAGCAGAATGAGTCAGGATTCTTGTTGCAAGCATGTTTATATAAAGAACTCCCTGCTTTTGTTTTCAATGGAGAAACCGATGTCTCCTCTTTCGAAACATTTTTCTGTTTTTTCTGTCTTTTAGGTGCCATAGAATATCATGAAAACCCGCTCGTTAGGGATCCTGGACCGATCGCAGGTGAGTCCACCGTCCTGGGGGTGATAACTCTCATACCTCCCCAGGCCTAAGTATGAGAGCTTTCTGACTTTGACTTTGACAAAGTCAACTCGTCGTCAGACACACTACGGCTTCATTCTCACACCCTAACGCCCCCCTGCAAGGCAGCGCGCCATCGCTGGCTTCGATACCACGATAGACTACGAAGCGAATCATTCTACACATCTCCTTCCGGAGCAGTTGTCATCGTTCCCAGTATCCTTCGTGGTAGCAGGTTTTTTATTTTCCATAGAAGGATCGAAGTAACATGGAATTAAGTATTAACCAGAGAAGTGGAGCTTCAGAAAGCTCGCACTACGTGTTATAGTCGCACTCCAACTCGACACTATGCAAGTAGGACCTTGACCACGGTGCGCGATCCATACGAGGGAGACAAGATTTTATGCTCAATTTTTCTGCTTTCTAAGGGAAAACTTGAATTGATTTGGCAGAGCCACTCACGTAGATATGCACACTTTTTCGATTTTATTGATTTAGAGCAATGATTCATAAATAAGATTTGAAAATGAACATGTGCATCAATTAGGGGGCGTGACAGCGCCCAGTAAGACCAGTGTTAATTTCTAATAAAATGTTTTTCTCCTTATTTTTATCTAGAAATGACCTTCACCTTGATTCTATAGAGTTGAATAAACTTCGAATTCGAATTCAGTGATTCCGAAAACGTCTTAGAGTAGTACTCTCAGATTAGTGCTGTTAATGTGTTTTTTTCTAATCTTGACCTTGATATGACATTGAACCTGGCTTTGTTCGACCAATTGGACCCCGGGTTCGGATTCAGTGACCCCAAAAACGTTCAAGACTGTGCTCATTTCTGATTTAATGGCTTTTCCTTCAGTTTGACTTTGAAATCCCCTTGATATTGGTTTTATGGGGACGGAATGATACCGAAGTCTAATTCAGCGACCCCAAAAACGTCCCAGACCAGTGCTCATACCTGATTCGATGACGGTTTCTTTATTTTGACCTCGGAATGACCTTGATCATGATCTGATGGGATCAGATTGACCTCTGGTTCGAGTTCAGCGACCCCAAAAACGTACGAAACCATTGTTTATTTTCGATTTGATAGTATTCTACGAAATTGACCTTCAATTGACCTTGAACCTGAGCTGATTGGACCAAACGGACACCGGATTCAGAATCAGCGACCCCAAAAACGTATGAAACCTTTGTTCGATTCTGATTTGATAGTTTTCTCCAAATTTGACCTCCAATTGACCTTGACCCTGAGCTGATTGGACCAAACGGAAACCGGATTCGGAATCAGCGACCCCAAAAACGTATGAAACCTTCGTTCGATTCTGATTTGATAGTCTTCTCCAAATTTGCCTTTTAATTGACCTTGAACCTGAGCTGATTGGACCAAACGGACACCGGATTCGGAATCAGCGACCCCAAAAACGTATGAAACCTTTGTTCGATTCTGATTTGATAGTTTTCTCCAAATTTGACCTTCAATTGACCTTGACCCTGAGCTGATTGGACCAAACGGAAACCGGATTCAGAATCAGCGACCCCAAAAACGTATGAAACCTTTGTTCGATTCTGATTTGATAGTTTTCTCCAAATTTGACCTTCAATTGACCTTGACCCTGAGCTGATTGGACCAAACGGAAACCGGATTCGGAATCAGCGACCCCAGAAACCCATGAATGTGGTGAGAAATCCCGGGGTACATCAAATTCTTTTTTTTTGTGGGGCTGTGTAATCCAATATAAACAACAAACCAAGGTAAGAAAAAGAGAAGACAGGAATAAAAGAAAATTGTGAGGGGAATTTCGCTATGATTGACTGTTACCAACACTATTTTTGTTTTTATAGTGACACAAATATAAATGTAAGATAGGCCGTTATTTAGTTTGTTTCGAGCTATTGATTACGAAAAAAAGAAAAAAAAAGTGTATTTTCTCTTCTTCTTTGAGGTGAAATCTTCGGTGAATTGATGATTAATACGATGATTACTACGAAGATTCGAGATATTCCTGCCGCAACGACGAACTATCAATATTTTCCTGTTAAGTGGAAAATGAAACACGGTCATTGTAGGGTTCCAAGTCATTCACATGTATTTTTGGGTAGGATTCACCCGTTTCATTGGTGAGCTCGTATATAAGGGGCGAAATGACTTTTGAAATTATATGGGCAATTCTCTGTGGGATCGAACATGAAAAAATTTGATTTGGCTCAAAATTTTTTTGTAAGTTCTAGGGCATCAAGCCGATTTCCCAGAATTTTTTTAGATTTTTTCGAGCACTTTAACCCCCTTTAATAAATAGGCAAAGTTGCTGATTTTGCTGTTTTTGCATTTTCAGAGGCATTTTCAACCTTAATTTACACCCTGAAAATGACCTCTGAGGCAAAAAATGAATGGGACACTTTTTCCTGCAAATTGCCTGAATTTTATAGAAAAATTATCTCCAAGGTCATTGGAGCACATTAAGTACTCCACATTACCAATTGGAGCCTCTATTTTTGAACCCTCGGAGTTCGCTCGTCAAGCCCCACACCACATGAGTACTCAAAGTTGTCCCAACTCATACCACATACAGCCTATATAGTGAAAAAATGGGCCTGGACTCTGGAAGCTCCCAAAAAATTAATATATTAACTAAAATAGGGGTAAAAACAGGCTAAAATGACAATTCAAGGGGAGCCTTGTACCGCCAACACTTCCAATTTTTGCAAACACTTGTCTGTGGTATTATTACAATTATCCACTGTAAAAACTCACATTCTATCATACTAATACATATCCTGAGTTGTCAATATCATATTTATATAGATCAAGCATTACTATACTACTTGACGCCACCTAACTTTCAGTAGTTACATGTATTGATGGTCAATATATTGGCTTTATTATGTTAAAATGTACAAGAAACTACTAATAAAGTACATTGTCATGAATTGCATTCACTCGATAAGAAAGATTAATCCAAAAAGTTAATTGTAAGCTGTGCATTACACGTACACCTTATAACACACTAGGCAGTGCATAGATATCATATGATTTTTTTAATATCAACAAGAAAATGTTGAAGTTCACTAAATATGGATAATATTCATGAATATTAGACTCATGAAATCCACTCATATTGTATAAACTGCATAGCTAAGGTGCAAGCAGCTATCGCCGGATGGGCTCAAACTACAACCTCAAGTTATTTACTCATGAAAATAGATAATATGAATCAATCCACTTGAAAGTATGATCACTAGATGCGCAATTTAATAACGAATTCAAATATATATGGTTTGCCAGCGTTTAAATGAATTTATAAACCACTTTGTGAACGTTATACTTGCCTATACTGGAGATATATATGACCCATGTATAGCAAAGGTTAGGTTACCGACCATAGACTTTTAGACATGCAAAGCTACTTTGGAAGCTCCAAACTCATTTCTGGTCAGGCAAACTATATATATTTGAATTCCTTATCAAATTGCGCATTTAGTGATCATACTCTCAAGTGGATTGATTCACATTAGCTAATTCCATGAGTAAATAACTTGAAGTTGTAGTTTGAGCCCACCAGGCAATAGCTGCCTGGACCTCAGCTATGCAGTTTATACAATATGAGTGGATTTCATGAGTCCCACATTCATGAATATTACCCATGTTTAGTGAACTTCAAGATTTTCTTGCTGATATTAAAAAAATCATATGATATCTATGCACTGCCTAGTGTGTTATAAGGTGTACGTGTAATGCACAGCTTACAATTTACTTTCTGGATTAATCTTTCTCATCGAGTGAATGCAATTCATGACAATGTACTTTATTAGTAGTTTCTTGTACATTTTAACACAATAGAGACAATATATTGACCATCAATACATGTAACTACTGAAAGTTAGGTGACGTCAAGTAGTATAGTAATGCTTGATCTATATAAATATGATATTGACAACTCAGGATATGTATTAGTATGATAGAATGTGAGTTTTTACAGTGGATAATTGTAATAATACCACAGACAAGTGTTTGCAAAAATTGGAAGTGTTGGCGGTACAAGGCTCCCCTTGAATTGTCATTTTAGCCTGTTTTTACCCCTATTTTAGTTAATATATTAATTTTTTGGGAGCTTCCAGAGTCCAGGCCCATTTTTTCACTATATAGGCTGTATGTGGTATGAGTTGGGACAACTTTTAGTACCCATGTGGTGTGGGGCTTGACGAGCGAACTCCCAGGGTTCAAAAATAGAGGCTCCAATTGGTAATGTGGAGTACTTAATGTGCTCCAATGACCTTGGAGATAATTTTTCTATAAAATTCAGGCAATTTGCAGGAAAAAGTGTCTCATTCATTTTTTGCCTCAGAGGTCATTTTCAGGGTGTAAATTAAGGTTGAAAATGCCTCTGAAAATGCAAAAACAGCAAAATCAGCAACTTTGCCTATTTATTAAAGGGGGTTAAAGTGCTCGAAAAAATCTAAAAAAATTCTGGGAAATCGGCTTGATGCCCTAGAACTTACAAAAAAATTTTGAGCCAAATCAAATTTTTTCATGTTCGATCCCACAGAGAATTGCCCATATATAGGCCTTTGAAGGGATGGACCAGTTTTGCCGAAAAATTTTTCGACTTGTCTGACAGAACACGATTTCTCATCAATACTTTATCCCCCTTCTGAAATGTCAAATTTCTGTGATGTTCATTATAATAGGCCGCTTGTCTATCATGAGCTTTTTCCATATCGAGTACGATCCAATCTCTAATAGCTCTTAATCTATTTAATCTTAATTTCCAACACGATAAATCGCCTTCTTCGATGTTCTCGTGGCTTGAAAGTTCTCGGGCTAACGAGCCTAGAGATATTGGTTCTCTACCAAAATTAAGAAAAGCTGGGGTTGCTTGTTTGGAAGAATGTTTGGAAGTGTTAAAAGCAAAACGAAAGTCGTTAATTTATTTATCCCATTCTCTATGGTCTTGATCTACGTATGCTCTAATCATTGTTTTAAGAACGCGGTTAACTCGTTCAACAGGGTCTGCCTGGGGGTGGTATGGAGGTGTTGTCGATTGATGTATTTTATGTTCTTCTGCAAATTCGGAAATGAGTTTATTCACAAATTCGGTTCTGTTATCGTTGACCAGTACCATCGGTGTTCCCCATCGCGTAATAACGAGATCGTTTAACGCTTCACGTATTGTTTTTCCGGTCGCTTTTCTCAATGCTTTAATCTCAATCCATTTTGAAAATAAATCCTGCACGACCAAAAGATATTCCATTCCGTTCTTATTTTTCGGTAAAGATCCCATAATATCAGCTGCTATAACGCACCATGGATGTTCGACAATCCTACTTCCCAAGAGCCCTGCCGGAGGTAATTGTGACGGTTCATTCTTCTGACAAATTTTGCATGTTCTTACATAACTGGTAACGTCTCGCAAAAGTCCTGGCCAAAAATACTCCTGCGAAATGCGTGCGTATGTTTTATCTACACCTGCGTGTGCGCTTAGCGGGTTATCGTACGCGTCGAATAAAATTCTCATTTTTTCATCATCCCTCGGTACGATTTTCCAATTGTTACCCGGATTTACGGCGTCTTTGATTTCGTCGGTTCTGTGATAGTATAATCTATCATTTTCAACATGCCAATTTTTGAATTTTAAGGGTGTGGATTGTACTTGATATATACGTTTAGCGTACCGGTCTTCTTCTTTTAAAGAATTTACGAGTTCGTCGGAATCTTCATACATACGCGATAATGCGTCTGGCACGTGGTGCATTGCTCCTTTTCAATGGATTATTTCTATGTCAAACGCGGCTAATGCCATAGCCCAACGAGCTAAAGGACCAGTCGGCTTTTTTAAATCTTTTAACCAACGTAAGCTGCTATGATCCGTGATTATTCTAACATGCGTGCCTTCTACATAATTACGAAAATTATCCAATGACCAAAGTACTGCAAGACATTCCAACTCTGTTGTGGTATAGTTACGCTCCGCATCCGATAATTTACAACTCGCATACGCAATCACGTGTTCACCGTCTTCAAAATCCTGTGTCAGTACTGCGCCTAGTCCGACTAGACTTGCATCGCATTGTATTGTAAATAATAATTCAAAATTTGGTGGTCTCAGAATAGGTGCACTCGTTAGACATTCTTTTATTTGATCAAACGCTTTTTGTTGTTCGCTGTCACACCGCCATTTGTAGTTTTTCTTTTGCAAATCCGAGATTGGTGCGATTAGGTCCGCGAAGTTTGGAATAAATTTTCTGTACCATGATGTCATACCGCAAAATCTTCTAATTTGACGTAAGGTTTTAGGGACCGGATATTCTTTTATTGGTTCGATTTTTTTCGGGTCAATTTGTAAGCCTTTATGATTAATAACAAAGCCTAGATATCGCGCTTCGTTTTTACAGAATTCGCTTAAACTTTGTGAACATCCAGAAATAGAAAAAAAATCAATTCCCCCGTACTTGTTCTGTCAAACAAGTTCTCATGGATCATGAATTTCGCTCCTGTATTGAACTCACCTTAGTGTTATTAAAGAGCACAAAGAAAAATTTTTATCATGTTTTATGAAATGCATGTATAGTATATATCGACGTGTCTTACGAAGAAAGACACATAACTGAATCTGTCCGCGAAGAAAGACACATATCCGAATCTGTCCGCGAAGAAAGACACAACTCGCAATCTAGCCACGAAGAAAGACACAACTCGCAATCTGTCCACGAAGAAAGACAAATGTCGGAATTATTCTCCCGCGAATATTAACGAAAAAAGAGTTTAAACTGTAGAAAAGCCTTGTTTTTTTGTCAAGTATAACCTACTCATTCTAAGCTTTCATTCCATATATTTTTTCACCTCGGAAAATTGTGGGATGTGCGCCATGTATCCTTTTCGCGGGCAGACACGAGTTGTGTCTTTCTTCGTGGCTAGATTGCGAGTTGTGTCTTTCTTCGTGGCTAGATTGTGAGTTGTGTCTTTCTTCGCGGACAAATTGAGATGTGTCGTTCTTCGCGGACAGTTTGAGATGTGTCTTTCTTCGTAAGACACGTCGATATAGTGTATATGTGTGAAAAGAAAGAAAAGTGAATAAAGAAAATCTTAGACTACGCTTAAGTTTAAACTCGGGGAGTTGCCACCAACGAGACTGAGTGATTATTTATCACTTCGTAGCTTCATACGATTCCATTACGTAAATTAAAGTCAAAAAAGGAAAAAGGAAAAAACGCGACTTCTCGCTTTCAAGCCTGCCAGCGTGCGTTTTAATATTAGAACTAATGTATGGAATAAAATCATTAGCATAATACAGAGGTTTACGATTTTTCGCGTCTTGAATCAATTTATCTAAAGAAAATTTTGTTTTGGCTGAATTCTCCATGTTCGTATTGTATTCTTCTTCTATCATCTTTTGCACTTTTCTTGCCCCTATATGACCGTAAAGTTCATGTAGTTCCATAATTAAATGGTTAACTATTTCTTTCGGTAGTATTAATAGAAGAATGTTTAATTCATTGACTTTATACATCAAATCATCCTCTATTTTAAATGGTGGAATTTTCTTTTGCGTGATGTTCGCAAGTTCATTCCTCTGCTCATATAATTCAAGCTTTTTGTAACACTCCTTTACAAAATCATCTGATTTTTGCAAAGTAGAGATATTTTTTAGCATGTTCATGAGTGGCTTACTCAATTTCAATTTTTGTAATGCTGCGATCACGATTTCTCCGGGTTTGATTCGTGCATCGGGATAGTAGTCTGGATGTCTCGACAACAAATCAGGCACTACGTTTTCCCGACCCTGCACATGTTCGATTTGTAAATCGAAATCCTGAATCGCCTTAACCCATCGACGAATCCACGAGCATGTAAATCTACTTTTGAGTAGAAACGTGAGAGCTTTATGATCCGTCTTTATAAATATTTTAGCAGCTCGCAAGTTTGTTTCGAGCTTTTCTTAGCTCCATACAATTGCTAAAAGCTCTTTTTCCGTGGTGAAATATGTTATTTCACTCGGATGCAAAATTCGACTAATGAATATGATGACACGTTCATATCCTTCATTGTCGATTTGGGAGAGTACAGAACCTATTGCGTATTCACTCGCATCAGTGCGCAATATGTATGGTTTTGTAGGATCAGGGCGGGACAAGACGACTTCTTTTATAAAAAGCTCTTTGGCTTTCTAAAAAGAATCGATTTCACTGTCCCCCTACTCCCATTTATTTTTGCTTTTTAATAAGTTATAAAGAGGAACAAGTACCTCTGCGTACTTTTCGGCAAATTTTGAATAAAAATTTATAGTACCGAGGAGTCCTTTTAACTCTCTCACGTTCTTAGGCCGTGGGAAGTTTTGTATATGTTCTATTTTTTTCTCATTCGTTTTTAGTCCCTCTGTACTAAGTATGAATCCCAGGAATTCGATTTGCTCGCGTAGAAACTGAGATTTATTAAAGTTCAGAGTAAAATTGTATTGTAGCAGTTTTTTAAAGAGCTTTTCTAAATGAATCAAATGCTCGGCTGCATTTTTCGAAAAAATAAGCCAGTCATCAATAAAATTGGCGTAATTTGTTCCTAAGCCTCTAGTAATCACGTTTAGGCCTCTGATGAGAGCTGCCGTGCTTACTTCTGTTCCAAAAGGCACGACATCAAATTCATACAGCCTGCCTTCAAACATGAAAGCAGTGTATTTTTTACTTTCTTCATAGGGGTATTTGCCAGAAGCTACTGCGCAAATCCAAGCTACTCATGATTCCTATGCTTTCGGATACTTGAAGTAATTCCTCAATATTGATTGGACGATCATAATCGCATTCCAATCTTTCGTTGAGCTTACGTGCACCGAGACAAATTCGAACTGATCCGTCCTTTTTCACCGAAGTTACTAGTGGACTCACGTATTGACTCTCGGAATTTCTAATGATACCCGAATTTAACATTTTTAATAATTCATTTTGAACAGTTGTTCGATGATTTAATGGAACTGGGTATGGTTTTTGAAAGAAAGGAGATTTATCTGTTACTTTCAGTTTATATTCAAATCCTTTCAAACGACCAGGTTTTTTAGAAAATACTTTTCTGTATTTCCATATAAGCCGTCTCAATCTAAATACGGTATAGTCATTGGATTCCAGTGAGTTGATTTTCTCATGGACCTCTTTGCCTTTCAGTCTGTATGGATCATTTTCCATTGGATTTTCCCTTGAATACTCATCTCCCTCATGTTGGGCAGCCTTCTACATATTCTGGGAGGCTTGAGAGGCGCGATAGCTCCTCGGAGTCTACCTCTACATATAATCCATTTGAGAAGTTATCATCATCGAGAAATGATTCTTCTTGAATCATGTTCATTTCTGTATGAGTCAACTCACTTACTTTCCAATTTTTATTCTTGTATGAGAAGGTAAAGCTCTCCTGGTTATTTCGGATTGATATCTCCTCATTTTCAACATTTACCCAAGTTTGAAACGTTTTTAGGGCATCTGTTCCGAGAATACAATCACGTATTAGCTTCGGTACAACTAAATATGTTACGTCAGCTTTTATTGGTCCAATTTGTGTCTCTCCGAGAATCTGTAGTTTTAACCTAGCAGATTTTGCACCGGTAGCACCAACGATCATTTGTCCCGACACTGGGAGTTTCGGACATTTCTCGAAAAATTTGGAATTACGAGTGTAAAATTCCTCAGATATACAGGATATCTGACTCCCCATATCGAGAAGAGAAAAAACTTCCATCTCGCCTATTTTAACGAGAGCTTCAGGTAACGCTAGAAGCTCTTCATTTTGACTTAGAATTTGTTCATCAGAATTGTCTAGTAACGCGTGTCGCGGATCTTCTAGAATACTGCATACAATTTGATTAGGCACAGTTGCGTCGCATTTTTCTACGCATTCTTCCGAGGCTTTTGACGCAACTGTGACTAGTTTTCCGAGTTCTTTTAACCGGATTTTCATTCACTAACGTTAATACGTCTAGCGAATCATTCGTTGATTTTTTATTTCCCTTTTTCTCTTTT
Source organism: Aphelinus atriplicis (assembly GCA_020882685.1). Classification (NCBI taxonomy): domain Eukaryota; kingdom Metazoa; phylum Arthropoda; class Insecta; order Hymenoptera; family Aphelinidae; genus Aphelinus; species Aphelinus atriplicis. The sequence continues at coordinate 176,531 of JAJGQD010000041.1, forward strand.
TTCTTAAGAGGTTTTTCGGGGTTCGGAGTTGTCTCATTTTTGCTTTGATTTTCTAACGCTACGGCGTTCACGTATTCTTTCTGCGGATACGTACGCGTATGTTTAGCTGTGAAATCATCATTTTTTTTTTCACTAGTGGGGTTGTTTTTATCTAGAGCTTGCCTCTGATTTATTCTCAGTGGAGGCGACTCAGCATCTTTTATAGATAATAAATTTAACAGATCAGATTTATTCTCGATCTTTTGTATCTTTACGGTGAACTGTATATCGCTCGAGTGATGATCAGCCAGGCGTCTAATCAATTCCTTTTCAGAATAAGATTCCGTATCTAGAGCCTGACTAATCAACTCCGTAGTGTACTCTACTCGAGTCGAATACCCTTTTTCAACGTATCTTCCATTACCGATACGTTTTTTTATACTATCGATAACAGAATCATTCCAAAATCTCTCTCGGAATTCTTTTTCAAATGGTCCGAAGGTAACAATTGATTTTTCGATAATGTCCCACCATGAGAATTGATTTCATCTCTTCATTATTTAACTCATCATGTCTAAGATAACGCTTAATTTCTTTTAAGAATTTGATGGGTTTCTCATACATGGCTCCAGAGAATTTCGGTGCTGGCAGCGATTCACGTTTCTGCGCAGCTGTTGAAATATTATGGATAGTTTGAGAAAGAGATCTTTCTAAATTCGATGAATTCATCTCTTTCTCATTTAATTTTCTTATCGGAGTTAAAGATCTTAGGCGAGATGAAGCTCTCCTAAATGGCTCTTCATCTACAAATTGTACTTGTGAGCTCTTTCCAGAGCTCATAGATGTTTGATTTGCTTAAAGCTGTACTATTCTTTCCATGAGCAGGACATTTCGTTTAGCAAGCTCTTCATTTTGCCTTTTGATCTCTACGTATTATTGCGATACCGTATCTACGTCGCGGGTATTTTCATCGAGTGTTGTTTCGTACGTTTTTGATTTATTTATTTCCAATCAAAGTAACGTAATCTTCAATTTTATCTATTTTTATCGTTAACGCATTTTCTAATAGATTCATCGATTTGCTTTTCAATCACTTTACCGAGATAATTTTCCACAAAATCGTCAAGTACTTTGCTTGAGATCGAGACCATTTTTTTCATCATAACTTCAGTATCTAAGAGTTCACTTTTCTTTTGTGATGATGGTTCAACGCAAGTATTTTCAATCTCAAAATCAGCTCTCAACTGATTGATCTTTTTTTTACGTTTTTCATCTTGTGTTCTTTCCACTAGATTGATTTTGGTTTTCAGATCATAATAATCGCTCTGAGAGATTGAGTATCATTACTAATACTTTCGAAATTTGATCTACATTCATCATGATATTCTTTCATCTCATTGATATTGGTGTAAATCTTTTCAATCTCTAACTCATTACAGCTGACGTACTCAATAATTTCTTTTACATCCTTATTAATCACATCAAACCATTCAGAGCAATGTTTTTTCGCGATCGTTTCATCGAATGTATCTTGGCCATGGACACTCATATCTATGTCCTCTTTAAGGCCTTGATATGTTCGATTCAACTCTTCCGTGATCTCAAGCCTTTTCTCTGGCTCAGCCAGCGCGCTGGCTTTCGAGCGAGTAATCACCATTTTTGATGTTTTTATTCTCCGCCAGTTATATATTAACGATAGTTTTAGGACGCAAGTTATTTTGAATCTGTTTTACTTTAGAGGCTTAATTTTGCCATGCGGTCAGTAACCGAATCGATCTCTCTTTGCATTGTTAACAGAGCTCCATTTGTTTTAGTATTGAATTGCTCCTGCTTAGCTCCACGTGACTCGATCCGTTTCTCTAATTCCCGTGCCGTTTCTTCTAATTGATGGTGTCGCATAACCATGAATCGCATGGCGTTTTCTTGGTCGCGAATCCGAGTACGTAAGCTATTTATTTCTTCACGAGCTTCTTCTAACGCATCGAATTGATCCAACAAAACTACTATTCATCTGAAGGATTTTAACACAAAAGAAAATAAAGAGTTTAGAAGGAAGTGGGAAAACAGGACTCACTGAACTCTCCCTTCATCACTTCCACTCTCTTTTGACTTTTCTTTTGACTTTCCACTCTCATCCGCCCAGACCTGTAAATATATATTGAATTAATATAGGCCCCCAGACTACAATGTAAACACACTGTTTACTTACCTGGGCAGTGAGGCTATGCTCACTGCCAAGTCCCTGTAGAGGCTCACTGCTGGTACCTGGTCCTGGGTGGTCGACCCAGCCATGGAGCAGGCCACTAATTCCTATTCGCCCCGTGTCCTGGAGGTGCTGCGGGTCCTGGAGAGCATCCCAGAGGATGAGGCTGCAGGCTGCATGTCAGCTGCCGCTGCACCTAGAAAACAAGCACAAGTCACTAGAGAACACACACACTACACCGACGACGTCCTGACGGTTACCCTCAGGACCCAAAAAAGCCGCCCCGGGGACGACTTTTCCCCGGAGATCCGGTGTGGGGGCAGCCAGCACGCCGCCATGACACGAGGGCCGACGAGCGATCCGCGCGCCCCGGCCCGGGCCCGAATTGCCTGTACGCGTGCACTCGCGGGTACCCTCCAAAGCTGCAGGTGAGGAGTTCGGCTCGAGGATGCACGGGCGCACGAAGAGAGTGGTACCGAAGCGACCGCGACGCGTCGACGAGAGCCACCATGTGTGCGAGCGCGAGAGAAACGGAGCTAAGGCCGCGTCACACGTGGGAGAGCCGGCGCTCGGAGCGCTGGAGCGAGAGCTCGCGCGGGGGGGGGAGCTAGGACCACGAGGCAAAGCGCGCGCAGCCCCTCAGGTGTGGGCCTCGATGCGCAGAGCACCTGGGTCGGGTTTGGACGATTCGCAAAGGGGAACATCAATGCGCACGTACGATACACGTGCGCAGTTGGGTAATTCCGGCTCGTCAGCCCCAGGAATGTCCTCGTAGACCTTCTTCTCGTGGATAACACTATTTTCACTTGGAATTAGTAGCATGTAAGGTTGCCACGTGTATAGATGTATTTGTTGCGCATTTGAATGTCGCGGGTGATCACGACTGCGGCGCTCGCGTCGACCGTCGACCAATCAAGTAATTTAGCGAGGTGCGCCGGTACCTGTATATTGTATGATTGGTCGGGAGAGATTTTGGCGGCGCCGGGAGCGCAAGGATTGGACCTCATGCAAATAAAGTAGGGATAAATATAGTAGGGATGGAGAGGACGCAGCCTCGTGGCTAGTCCTCGGCCATTCCAGTTCCGGGGACATCCTTGATTACACGTGCACCGTTATTCAGGCAGCTAGCCACAGGATTCCAGAATATTTCCGGATTTAGTACGATTCATCGAACGAGTACCAGCGATCAGACGGTGAGACCTGTAATTCTTACGCCGATGCTATAACCCCGGTGGGCCCCGGGAAAACTCTCGCCCGCGGTTCCACGCTTCCCGAGAATTAGCCGCTGAACCTCGCGAGCGATGCGGCTCCGCCATTCGATGGCTCAGAGAGCCGGCGCTCCCGCGATGTCTCTCGTCTGTAGAAACAGTTTTCGATATAGAAAAAATCAAACATGACAAGCTGAGACTCTTACGTCGACAGGAAGTTGGTCCAGGCAAACGGAGAAATAAGAGCAGACAATCAGGCCGGCAATAAGTAGTCCAAGTATCCACTCGCAGTACTATTTGAAGGCTCTATCTAAGGTCCCTACTACTGGCGAAGTTGAATACGGAAGGATCATAATGCTGAAGTTTACAACAGAACAGTTAATTGTACGGCTAGGAACTGAGAGGGGCGTTCGCGCGGTTTTGATAAATAAGCGAATAATGCAAGCAGCAAACGAGAGAACGTAAATTAACGATGATTTTCTTTTTATAATTGAAAGAGAATCAGGGTAGAATTGATAGGAAATAATGGCCAGGATAACAGTTGGACCATGAGAACAACAGGCAAAAGATTTACGCCATGAAGGAAAAATTATTTTTGGTACTTCTAGATGGGCAATATTTGGATGAACAAAAGACCTCAAATTTATAATTATAACGCGGAAGACACATGAGAATATACAGTCTCTCCCAATAAGGGAGGATATGCAGTTAGAACGAGAAAAAAAAACTCATTTTGGAAAATCGTTTTCGAAGGGTAGTTTTTATTCAAATCGATCGAAACTATTTGACAATTATAAATGTATCGACGTAGTATACAAAAATACTTTTTTTTTAATTTTTGTTAAGAAAATGGAGGCCGTTGGATAACGTTGAAAAAGTACTTCTATTTTGCTTGTGCCGGCTCTCCTGGTTGCAATTTTGATCTGAAATCAAAACATCAAAGAAATTTACATTAATTACATTCACAGTTAGTAGATGGATTGAAAAAGAAGTGAAAAAAAAATTTTGCACTTTTGGCGTAACCTTTTTGAAAAAATAAATTTTTTCTCCGCCATTTTATGATATTCTTCCATATTTAATAATAAAATATTACAATAATTTTTAATTTATCTGAAGGTATGAAGGTAATACCATGAAGGTCATACTATAATGAAGAAATCCCATAAGTTTCAGCTCGATCGAATAATTAGTTTTTGAGTTATATGAACTCTGAAAATGCTATTTCGAGAAAAACGTGTTGGAAGTTTCAAATTATCGTTAAATCGTACTTACACTTCAATCAGCAATCCCTTGGGAAAAGGGGTTTCAGCAGCGTATTCTACAGGAAATTTACTAACTTTTTATGCAATGTAACGAGTAGCGCTCATACTCGTTATGAGCCTCGCGCTGAAGAGCCGAATTTGGTCGGCGATAACGGCATGCCCGGCATAAGCCACGCGAGCCCTGATATCAAGAGCGAGTGAGCGGGGCCCGCGCGATGCTTGATACGCAGTGCGCGACTCGCGGTCGCGCACAGGCCAAAAAATTCGAACGCTACCGGCTAGCGAGCAACACGCAACCCGCACTACGGATCACGATTTTCCCGCAGCTCAACCCCGCACTCTTTCCGGACGAGAGGATCATCCGCGATTATACGCGACGCCGCACCCATAACCCCGACGGCTTTGACCACTCGCTTCGGAGAGCCCCGAGAATCGCGCGTGCACTTGTGTGGTGCTCTCGTGCGTGTCCACTGGCCAGCGACCCGCCGCCCAAAGCCGAGCTTCTCTTAAAGGCAAGCGAGCACCCGCCGCCTGTGCGTGAGGAAGCAACCTTACCAGACAACCACGTGTCCAAAGCATCCGACCAGCGCACAGCGGGACGAAAGTGACTTTTTTGATCAAAACAAAATTCCGAGCGTTCGGAGATGTATATATGACTTTTCAGGAATCGTATAATTGCAAATAATCTCAATCCTAGAAGGTTTTATGTCTTTCCCATAAGAATGCATGTGGGATCTACGAGACAACCCAACCGATTCTATTTAATCTCGCTTAATAGTTAGGCAAGGAAATCCAAAACACTACAGTTCAATGATCGAGGAGGATTGAACTGATTATCGGTCGGGACTCGAAGTTCGAACGCACTTTGCTAAGTCAGGCGCGAAGTTTGAATTCCTCGTTGGGTGTCATAAAAAAATTGAAGTTACTAAACTTGACTGGTCTGTAAATTTTTTCATATATGGTCGCGGAAAAGCTGAAAAAATTAAAGATTCGTATGGAGCAGATTTACAATAGATTTGCACAAAATTATTTTTCCGAATATTCACCTGCTGATATGATGTGTACACACACACACACACACACACACACACACATACACACATATAAATCCATATCCATATCCATATCCATATCATAAATCCATAAATACATATATTCATATACTGTCATATGCATACATTTGACTACACATATAGCTCATTACACTATATTATACCATAAAAATATTACATTTTCAGAATGTACCATACATGAAAATGGGTAAAAAAAATAAAAATAAAAACCGACTCAACAAATTTGTAGGAAATATTCTTAGCTTTAGATTGGTCACATCAGAATTTCGCTAAGTATCTCCGAACGCTCGGAATTTTGTTTTGATAAAAAAAGTCTCTTTCGTCCCACTGTGCAGCGCCGGTACAGTGAGGGACACCGCACCGTGAGTCCGACTCTGTACGCCCAAGCTTTGCGAGCAAGGACAGCGGTGCTTTCTTTGTTAGCGGTCGCAACGCGGGCAACAAACGCGAAATCGACTCTCTGCTCACGCGAGCGTGCGAAAGCCCTGGCAGCATTATCACTTCCAAGCACTGTAGTTTGGTAAGATTTTCTTCTAATAAATTATATTTACCGTAGCCGAGCCTTTTGTTTGTCACGTATCGAGCCGAGCTTTTTCCCCGATTGAACCCGTCACCTCTCCACAGTCTTGGTGAGACTTCAGCTCGCCGAGAATAATCTGAGCTACCTGGACGAGCATCACCGGGAGGAACCTGCAGCGGCGAGCGCCAGCCAGCGGATAAGGGGCGCGCATTGCACGGAATAAGGTCCGGCCGCCCTCAACGAGCACAGCAATTCGCCAGCAAACCGCTGTGCATTTTCCCTGATGACAATCCCCAATATCCGCCTTGTAACGGAGCACCTTGTTACAGCAAAAAAAAATATAAATTTTTTGGTCATTCTAACTGTTTATCCCCCCTCAAGAGGAACCGAGGAACTGCGACCATGGCATATAATATAATGTCTCATGTGAGAATTCGCGAGGAATGTCCAAAACAATTTGAAGAATTTGAGAATTTGAATTTGAAAATTTGAGAAATTTTGAGCAAGCCACTGCCACACCTGCCCGAGTGCGAGTTCACTAGCAAGAGTTCAAGCTTAGTTCAAGCTTAGTTTCTAATACAAGCTTACAATTGATAGGAGAATTTTTAAAATTGTTTTTAATGAGGAATTGGGGGCACAGTTAGTAAAATCGGACGACTTATTCCAATCTATGCATAACAATTGAGGATTTCTTATAGTGAGAGCAGGAAATTTGACGATCAGTAGCACAACATGGAAACTCATACAGAAAATAGACGTAAAGGAGTTTTCGAACAGGGGGACAAGCTAGCAGCTTCATGCCATGGATTGAATCATTAAGATGAACACACGAATAAGATAAAGAAATGCGGATACGAGCAGAAAATCAAGACGATTTTTAATCAAATCAGAACTACAAGTAGGGTACGAAATCGCAACTAAATCAATGACACGAACGTTTATCTTGTTGCAGTGTGTTGGTGGCGTGGTTAGAAAATTGGACGAAATCATCAAACCTATACGTAATAACCCAGGTTTACTGTAAGAAAAAATGAGAAACGTAACAACCAATCGTACATCATGGCAGCTTATGCAGAGGATAAACGTGGAAAACTTCTACGAGCAAGGGGATAAATTGGCAGCCTCTTGGCATCGATTAAGCTACTTGTGCGGACATACAAACAAGATAAAGTAATGTGGCTATGAGCAGGAGCTGAAAGCAATCTTTAATCGAATAAGGACAGTAAACAAGGACGCAGACAGAGTAATAGACATGATAAGATGACATGAATTGAGAGAACCATAGGAACGACAAAAACAAACGTGGTTCTCAGTAGGAAGAAAAATCTCAAGATTCTTATTCAGAACTCGAATGAGAAATCGCAGAACGAAATAGAAGGGCTAATGAAATTGGAGGCAGATGATACAAAAACCCTATCAAAGCTTCTAGCTAACGGAAACTATTAGTTATTAGCCGAAGAATTCCAGAATACAGATGGGAAAATACTCAAACTTGAGGATACGATCTTACATATAGAGAAAGGCCGGGGCAACATATCAGAAGGGGAAAGATTTACCGCGGCCATGAAACTGTTGTTGGAAAGCGCATTACAATTCGAAATGGATATAGTAATATTTACAGACGCGTTACTGTTTGCTACACAAGGAATGATACACCAAAGATTCATTCCTCCGGAACAAATCAGGAAATCAGCGGAATTGATCACAGAAACAGTGACAGAGGCAATGTACCCGCTGGACAAAACGGGTGGATCCATTATAGATCTGATTGAAATGTCGGACGTATCCATTCTGTTTTATAATTTGAAGTTAATCTATCACATGAAAATTATTCTGTTGGATTACGGGCATAATGAGTTGTACCAACCTACTCTGATACCGGTAGAACAGAGATCGGGAAATTCAACCGGAATTTTCGCTTACATATGGCCCGAAACACGGTATTTCGCTAATTTGCGGCCTGCGAGGTGAGGTTAGACGCGAATTGGGAGATAACAAATTTAACGACCTGTAAGATTAAACTAATGAAAATTGAGTCAACATACTGGATACGTACAAATGACCAAAATACATGGTTGTTTTCGAACAATAAGGAAGAGAAGATATTCCTTACTTGTAAACAAACAGACGATAGTATCCTCGAGATTTTGGGGACAGGTATGCTCTGGTTAAACCCAGGTTGCGTAGCCCGAACAGACACGGTAAAACTGGTGGCAAAGATAATTGACACGGCCGAAACTCTGCACGGAGTTAATGGTAACGAGAATACCCATACTCAAGCATTGAAAACGAGGGACGATTTTCACGAAATGAGAAAAAAGCGCGAAGCTTGGTGGAGAATAAAGCACTGTTGAATAAGCTAGTGAACCTGAAAAATACTGCCGCGATATCGAGCAGTTCAATCATAGTAGTGGCAATTGTTATGATTTATATTTGGAAGATTCCAGTCGTTGGGGGGGCCCCTCCAAGTAATCACTCAAAGACTGACAACAGGAAAACAAAAGAGAACCAAGCCGACGTTACGTCAGGACATCGAGATGAGGTAGGAGCGTGACCAGGGAAGGGTTACAATGCAATCACAGCCACATTATACTGGAACAGTGAGACCAGCTGTAAGCTTATCAGACCTAACCGAGAATTTGGTTGCCCTACTACCGAGACATTCAATCATTCAAAGACCTCGAACACCGATTCAATCATGAGAGAAATTGAATAAAAAATGAATGAAGAGAAAAAATTGATTTGAAATATATTATTTGTTTAGTATTATATCCATTACCCTAGTAAATTCAAATTCTCGCGCCGCGCCACGTATTATACCTAGTTATCTCTGCGAATACGCATTTTTCGCCAGTTCTCGTCTGATTCCCGATCTGCCCACCTCGTTCGCACAGATTATATAAATAAACATATTTTTTGAGTTGAATCAGGGCGTATTTATTGGGAATACCCTGCCCACCAGCAACAAACATGAACATTTGGTCCTTCGAGCTGGATTACTTTCCGGATTGCCAGGTAGTCGAGTTGATTTTATCCGATTACCCCGGCGTGAAAAGTGAGCACGAGGTGGGCCGCAATCAAACTTTCCCGAAAAAATTTGATTTCCTCCATCGATGGTCATCTGCGCACACCGGATTCACTCACTCTACTACACCTTGCCACGACGAGTCTCATCAAGTGGAAAAAGTGCGGTTGGGACAGGCAACATCAGCTGAGAGAGAGAGGTTAAGTTTCTTTTTTCAAGCCGCACCGGCCGCATAGAGGTATTACAGATGGAGGAGGCAAGCCACCCGTAAAAGTGTCCGAGATTTTGGATCCAGCGACCAGCCCCCACCCTTACCTCCCTGTCCCGAACGCTTGCGCAAGCACATCACAGCCACAACTCTCCGTTAGCTCGAAACGCTTTGGAAAGTATACTGCATCTTCGACATTCTTAATAATCTTATTAAAAATTTCTATGCATTTCAATTCAATAATCCAATGACAAAATAAGCCAATGAATATAATTCAACTCTTAATTCATAACTAACCTAAAAAAAGTAAGAGTATCCCTGTAGAATCGATATTGATAATATATATTATTTCTATTGCTTATGATATTCAATTTTTATGAATTGGCGAATTGTAATTCACAATAAATGATCATATTATGTTAGGATTTGAATAATAATTGTGACCTAGCGCCCGTTCGCACCAGGTTGCACTGAGGGATAACTCTCGCGCAGAGATTGGCTCTACCCGGGCACTTCGTATTTATTACCGGCGCCAAGAATGCCTCGGCTAGCTCACGCTTAGGAGCACGGGCTTCTCGCGTGGGGGGGGGGGGCGGCCGGCGCGCGGGGACTTGAACGGAGTCGCTTCCGCGCGCGTTCTTTCTTGCCGTATAACTTGGGAGTGAGGGGAAAGGACCAGGGCCAGGGCCGGAGCCCTGGCCCAGGCGCGCTCGCCAACACAAACGTTCACAAGGGGGGAGTACTGGGCCGCGACGCGCACAACCTGTCTCTCTCGCACGCTCACTCGTTCTCGCTCCTCGTCGTCGTCGCTGGTGCTCGTCGTGCTGCCGTCGGCCTCAGCTCCCTCGTGCTCGGCTCGTACTCGTCTTCAGGCACACACTCACGTGCTCACAGTCACGCTCACACGCACACTCGACTCGGTGATCGGCTCGCGGTCGCGTCTGTTTTGCTGCGGGCACCGGACAAGAATGCCGTTTCCCGCGTGCTCGCTCCCGGCCTCGCGCCGCCGGAACTCTCGCGCGCCCGGCTCGCTTTCGCGCTGGAGAGTGCTACCCTCCCGAGCCAGTGGCTGCCTGCTACGGCGCCAAACCGGCCGGACGCCAAGCAAGTATAGTTGAGAAAATGTTATAATAGTATTACTGAGTCAAGTCAAGTGTAAGATTGAAATAGTATTGTAATTTCTGTTGCAATTAAATAGTGTTTTATTGTAAAGAGAAGGTGATATTAGTGTCTAATGAGCTCAAAGGTAGATGCGTCAACTGCTTTCATGAAGAGACTGACATAATTAAGGCTAGTCAATTATAGCATTACATAGCTAGCTGCTATTTTTGTAGTAGTTCGGACTGTGATTCAATGCATACATACGCATAATATTTACAGTAGTCACTTAAGGTATAAGAGCAACCGACTGCTTGAGTAGACGAGTAGTCTTCTACATTATATTAAAATTAATCCGTACACAAATTATGATTCCCATATTTTCCTCTTGGACACAATGTTTCTGAAATCCGGTCTAGCAGATCGATAGAGGAGCCCGAGCATTTTCATTATCTGAGGTAAAAAATCCAAAAAAATAGACGCGTGAGCAAGATCTATATTGTCGAAAATCATGTGCAGCCGAATATTCGTCATACGAAAGATTTTGAAGTAAATAAATAACTTAGAAAATGATGATTTGAAGAATATTCTGTATAATGGGTCGGAAGTGGAGGTCAAGAGCTACAATTTGAACTGGCTATGTGTTGGAAGAATTGATACTGTGGAGGCGTATTGGCCATAAAAACAATTATTCGACGTTTGATTCCAGGATAACGTTGAAAAAATAATATAAACGGGTTATCTATTCAAAATCTGATCTTGCAGATTCATAGAGTAGAATGAGCATTTTCATAATTTGAGTTGAAAAATCCAGAAAAATAGACGCGTGAGCGTGATCTATATTGTCGAAAATCATGTGTAGCCGAATTTTCGTCATACGAAAGATTTTGAAGTAATAAACAACTTAAAGGATGATGATTTGAAGAATATCCGGTACAATGGGTCGGAAGAGGAGGTCAAAAACTACAATTTGAACTGACTATTTGTTGGAAGAATTGATACTGTGGGGCGTATTAACCATAAAAAACAATTATTCGACGTTTGATTCCAGGATAACGTTAGAAAATAGCATATTTTGCAACTAGTGCGTGAAATGCGATTTCACGAGTTGCATACGCTGTTTTATGTTATAAGTGATCAAACGCGAATTTCACGCATCGAGATTTGAGTGCGTGAAATGAGCGTTTATGATCACGTATAACATAAAGTAATATAAACGGGTTATCTATTCTAAATCTGATCTTGCAGATTTATAGGGTAAAAGTAGCATTTTCATAATCTGAGGTGGAAAATCCAAAAAAATAGACGCGTGGGCGTGATCTATATGGTCGAAAATCATGTGTAGCCGAATTTTCGTCATACGAAAGATTTTGAAGTGATAAACAACTTAGAAAATGATGATTTGCAGAATATTAGGTATAATGGGTCGGAAAAAGAGGTCAAGAGCTACAATTTGAACTGGCTATGTGTTGGAAGAATTGATACTGTGGAGGCGTATTGGCCATAAAAACAATTATTCGACGTTTGATTCCAGGATAACGTTGAAAAAATAATATAAACGGGTTATCTATTCAAAATCTGATCTTGCAGATTCATAGAGTAGAATAAGCATTTTCATAATTTGAGGTAAAAAATCCAGAAAAATAGACGCGTGAGCGTGATCTATATTGTCGAAAATCATGTGCAGCCGAATATTCGTCATACGAAAGATTTTGAAGTAATAAATAACTTAGAAAATGATGATTTGAAGAATATTCTGTATAATGGGTCGGAAGTGGAGGTCAAGAGCTACAATTTGAACTGGCTATGTGTTGGAAGAATTGATACTGTGGAGGCGTATTGGCCATAAAAACAATTATTCGACGTTTGATTCCAGGATAACGTTGAAAAAATAATATAAACGGGTTATCTATTCAAAATCTGATCTTGCAGATTCATAGAGTAGAATAAGCATTTTCATAATTTGAGGTAAAAAATCCAGAAAAATAGACGCGTGAGCGTGATCTATATTGTCGAAACTCATGTGCAGCCGAATATTCGTCATACGAAAGATTTTGAAGTAATAAATAACTTAGAAAATGATGATTTAAAGAATATTCTGTATAATGGGTCGGAAGTGGAGGTCAAGAGCTACAATTTGAACTGGCTATGTGTTGGAAGAATTGATACTGTGGAGGCGTATTGGCCATAAAAACAATTATTCGACGTTTGATTCCAGGATAACGTTGAAAAAATAATATAAACGGGTTATCTATTCTAAATCTGATCTTGCAGATTTATAGAGTAAAATGAGCATTTTCATAATCTGAGGTGGAAAATCCAAAAAAATAGACGCGTGGGCGTGATCTATATGGTCGAAAATCATGTGTAGCCGAATTTTCGTCATACGAAAGATTTTGAAGTGATAAACAACTTAGAAAATGATGATTTGCAGAATATTAGGTATAATGGGTCGGAAAAAGAGGTCAAGAGCTACAATTTGAACTGGCTATGTGTTGGAAGAATTGATACTGTGGAGGCGTATTGGCCATAAAAACAATTATTCGACGTTTGATTCCAGGATAACGTTGAAAAAATAATATAAACGGGTTATCTATTCAAAATCTGATCTTGCAGATTCATAGAGTAGAATAAGCATTTTCATAATTTGAGGTAAAAAATCCAGAAAAATAGACGCGTGAGCGTGATCTATATTGTCGAAAATCATGTGCAGCCGAATATTCGTCATACGAAAGATTTTGAAGTAATAAATAACTTAGAAAATGATGATTTGAAGAATATTCTGTATAATGGGTCGGAAGTGGAGGTCAAGAGCTACAATTTGAACTGGCTATGTGTTGGAAGAATTGATACTGTGGAGGCGTATTGGCCATAAAAACAATTATTCGACGTTTGATTCCAGGATAACGTTGAAAAAATAATATAAACGGGTTATCTATTCAAAATCTGATCTTGCAGATTCATAGAGTAGAATAAGCATTTTCATAATTTGAGGTAAAAAATCCAGAAAAATAGATGCGTGAGCGTGATCTATATTGTCGAAAATCATGTGCGGCCGAATATTCGTCATACGAAAGATTTTGAAGTAATAAATAACTTAGAAAATGATGATTTGAAGAATATTCTGTATAATGGGTCGGAAGTGGAGGTCAAGAGCTACAATTTGAACTGGCTATGTGTTGGAAGAATTGATACTGTGGAGGCGTATTGGCCATAAAAACAATTATTCGACGTTTGATTCCAGGATAACGTTGAAAAAATAATATAAACGGGTTATCTATTCAAAATCTGATCTTGCAGATTCATAGAGTAGAATGAGCATTTTCATAATTTGAGTTGAAAAATCCAGAAAAATAGACGCGTGAGCGTGATCTATATTATCGAAAATCATGTGTAGCCGAATTTTCGTCATACGAAAGATTTTGAAGTAATAAACAACTTGTAGGATGATGATTTGAAGAATATCCGGTACAATGGGTCGGAAGAGGAGGTCAAAAACTACAATTTGAACTGACTATTTGTTGGAAGAATTGATACTGTGGGGGCGTATTAACCATAAAAAAAATTATTCGACGTTTGATTCCAGGATAACGTTAGAAAATAGCATATTTTGCAACTAGTGCGTGAAATGCGATTTCACGAGTTGCATACGCTGTTTTATGTTATAAGTGATCAAACGCGAATTTCACGCATCGAGATTTGAGTGCGTGAAATGAGCGTTTATGATCACGTATAACATAAAGTAATATAAACGGGTTATCTATTCTAAATCTGATCTTGCAGATTTATAGAGTAAAATGAGCATTTTCATAATCTGAGGTGGAAAATCCAAAAAAATAGACGCGTGGGCGTGATCTATATGGTCGAAAATCATGTGTAGCCGAATTTTCGTCATACGAAAGATTTTGAAGTGATAAACAACTTAGAAAATGATGATTTGCAGAATGATAGGAATAATGGGTCGGAAAAAGAGGTCAAGAGCTACAATTTGAACTGGCTATGTGTTGTAAAAATTGATATTGTGGGGGCTTATCGACCGTAAAATGATTATTTGACGTTTGATTCAAGAAAAACGTTGTGAAAATAGTATAAATGGGTTATCTATTCAAAATCTGATCTTGCAGATTCATAGAGTAGAATAAGCATTTTCATAATTTGAGGTAAAAAATCCAGAAAAATAGACGCGTGAGCGTGATCTATATTGTCGAAAATCATGTGCAGCCGAATATTCGTCATACGAAAGATTTTGAAGTAATAAATAACTTAGAAAATGATGATTTGAAGAATATTCTGTATAATGGGTCGGAAGTGGAGGTCAAGAGCTACAATTTGAACTGGCTATGTGTTGGAAGAATTGATACTGTGGAGGCGTATTGGCCATAAAAACAATTATTCGACGTTTGATTCCAGGATAACGTTGAAAAAATAATATAAACGGGTTATCTATTCAAAATCTGATCTTGCAGATTCATAGAGTAGAATGAGCATTTTCATAATTTGAGTTGAAAAATCCAGAAAAATAGACGCGTGAGCGTGATCTATATTATCGAAAATCATGTGTAGCCGAATTTTCGTCATACGAAAGATTTTGAAGTAATAAACAACTTGGAGGATGATGATTTGAAGAATATCCGGTACAATGGGTCGGAAGAGGAGGTCAAAAACTACAATTTGAACTGACTATGTGTTGGAAGAATTGATACTGTCGGGGCGTATTAACCATAAAAAAAATTATTCGACGTTTGATTCCAGGATAACGTTAGAAAATAGCATATTTTGCAACTAGTCCGTGAAATGCGATTTCACGAGTTGCATACGCTGTTTTATGTTATAAGTGATCAAACGCGAATTTCACGCATCGAGATTTGAGTGCGTGAAATGAGCGTTTATGATCACGTATAACATAAAGTAATATAAACGGGTTATCTATTCTAAATCTGATCTTGCAGATTTATAGAGTAAAATGAGCATTTTCATAATCTGAGGTGGAAAATCCAAAAAAATAGACGCGTGGGCGTGATCTATATGGTCGAAAATCATGTGTAGCCGAATTTTCGTCATACGAAAGATTTTGAAGTGATAAACAACTTAGAAAATGATGATTTGCAGAATATTAGGTATAATGGGTCGGAAAAAGAGGTCAAGAGCTACAATTTGAACTGGCTATGTGTTGTAAAAATTGATATTGTGGGGGCTTATCGACCGTAAAATCATTATTTGACGTTTGATTCAAGGAAAACGTTGTGAAAATAGTATAAATGGGTTATCTATTCAAAATCTGATCTTGCAGATTCATAGAGTAGAATAAGCATTTTCATAATTTGAGGTAAAAAATCCAGAAAAATAGACGCGTGAGCGTGATCTATATTGTCGAAAATCATGTGCAGCCGAATATTCGTCATACGAAAGATTTTGAAGTAATAAATAACTTAGAAAATGATGATTTGAAGAATATCGGGTATAATAAGTCGAGAGAGGTCAAGAGCTGCAATTTAAACTGGCTATGTATCGGAAAAATTGATACTGCAGGGGCGTATTGACCATAAAAACATTTATTCGACGTTTGATTCCAGGATAACGTTAAGAAATTAAATAAATAGGTTATCTATTCAAAATTCGATCTTGCAGATTTATGGAGGAAAATGAGCTCTTTCACAATCTGAGGTGAAAAATCCAAATAATAGACGCGGGCGCGTAATATACGTCATCCGTGATAAACCATTTTTCTCCAATTTTCTATCTGATAAACAACTCAGAAAATGATGATTTGAAGAACGTGTGGTGTGATTGATCGAAAGAGAAGATCGAGGGCTATAATTTATATTGTAACGGGGCGCTTCCTTACTAGGCGCGTGCGGATATTGAGGATTATCGTCGGGGGAGTATTCGGCGACCTGCCGACGTATTGCTGCGCTCGTTGGGGGCGGCCGGACCTCGTGCCGTGCAATGCACGCCCCTTACCTGCTTGCTGGCGCTCGCTGCTGCAGGCTCTCCTCGTAGATGCTCGTCCGGGTAGCTCAGTTCTTTCTCGGTGAGCTGCGCGCTCACCGAGACCGCGGATAGGGGATGGGTTTGATCGGGAGAAACTCGGCTCGATGCATGAAAAAAGACGAAAGGCTCGATTAAAAATGATGAAGTTTATTAAACAAAAGGAAAGTGCTAATCCACAGTACCTGGCAGTGCTAAAGCTGCCAGGGCTTTCGCGCGCTCGCGTGAGCTGAGGGCCGATTTCGCGTATGTCGCCCGCGTGGCGACCGCTTGACAAAGGCGCGGTGTGTCCGTGCCCGCGAAAGCTTGGGCGTACAGGTAGGACTTACAGGTGTTGCAATGCGGCTACGGCGCTGTCCTGCTGTCCTGTTCACGTGGATGGTGGCTGGGTTGTGGTGGCTTCCTCGTGTACAGGCGGCGGGCGCACGCTCGCTTCTTGGAGAAGCTCGGTTGTCGCGGCGGGTCACCGGCCAGCGGACACGCATAAAGGCTCTACACGAAGTGCACGCACGATTCTCGGTGCTCTCCGAGACGAGTCGTCACGGCCGTCGGGGTTGGGGGTGCGGCGTCGCGATGATCGCGGGTGATCTTCTCGTCCGGAAGAAGGCGCAAGGTTGATGATCCGGGAAAGCGTGGTCGTTTGTGGCGCGGGTCGCGTGTTGCTCGCTAGCCGGTAGCGTTCGAATTGTCGTCGGCCTGGCGCGCGTTGGCCGGCCTGTGCGCGACCGCGAGTCGCGCACGGCGTATCAAGTATCGCGCGGGCCCCGCTCACTCGCTCTCGATATGCGGGGCTCGGGCGATTGCGTGGGGCTTGGCGCTATCGCCAGCTAAATACGATTTTCGGCGCGAGGCTCATAACGAGTATGAGCGCTACTCGTTACAATATGCATCATGATGTCTATTGATATCTATTAACAACACTAGGGGGGGTACCCCCCCTGCTCGCTTCGCTCGCCAACCCCCGGATTAGGATTTCTTGGTAGCATAAATACTTTGATAAAATCTTTCTATCAGAAAATTAATTTGAAAATAGGAGATCAATTTTGAAATGGTTACTGATCTTAATATATAAAACGACCAATTAAGTAGTATAAATGGTTAACATAAAAGTAATTAAGTGGTATTTTATAATCTTACGGTGAAAATATTTATAATGAGCGTTTTCAAATGTCGAACGATTCGAGATACGAAAAAGAACGTAATTGAAAAGCTAGTTTCAAGTGGGATCGATTGTTTATTTAGTTTGGTTATAACCTTTCAACGTGTCGCGAATAGTTTGGATAGTTTTTTTATTCTTTTTTTTAAACATTTCTATTCCGTATTTTTGATAGTATATGTGCGCGTAACGCAAGAAATTTACCCGAAATTTTTTGGAAACGTTGGCGAGGGAGGAAATTCTGATCCACGGAGGGTTGTTCAAGTCCAAAATCCTCCCAGCGCTCGAAACCTTCCAGGTGGACGACAATAGAAATCATAAATTTGCATCATCCAGGGTAAATATATAAAAATACTTGAGTAATCTCGACTGGTGCAGCAGTTTTCATAGCTCGCGATGCCTAATCATGGGGGAATTACGCGGGCATCGAGCCTGCAGACTACGAGTGTTCGACCGGCGCATCCCCGTCAATGATTTTAAAGTCATTGATGACACTTTTCGTATAAATTTTCAAATAAATTGTTTAGGCAAAATTGTTCCTCTTATGACTATTCTCCTGGATATATCCAATCAAAAAGTTTTGTGTGGTTTTATGTTTTCTCACCCATTTAACCAGATGCATAGAGGTGTCATTAGGTGGGGGTAAGGAGTTGCTGCAATAAATTTTGCTTACATAGGTTTCGGGGCGCTGATTATATTTTCCGGCCCAAATTCTAAATTTAATTGATTTCTCCTGTATATACGTGTGTGTCTGTGTATACATATGCGAGGCTGCAACTGGAGCCTCGACGGCGCCACCGCACTTTTTCCAAATGTACCCAGAGGCGCGCGGCTCCCCCCACGGGGACAATCACTACGGCGACGAGCACACGCGTCCTTTCTTACTTTTCCGTAATCTTCATTATCGATTGTCCCCGCCAAAGTATGCGGGGCTGCGTATCGGCCGGGATTAGTATGAACGAATAAATCAAAACTTAGATTGGCTACGAATGGCTGAGAAGCCAGATAACTGGCTAGATTGCGCGAACCCACCACGGATAAATAATAATACCAAAGAGAGCAAAACACGTCTTTCCAATATGATATTGTTCCAAGTTTCACTCCGTAGAGAGAAAGAGCACAACTCTTGGAACATCGATTTTTATGAAACTTGATCAAAGAATTTTTACGTATTCAAGTGGATCATATCTCGGGGTGCTCCTTGCCAAGGTTCCCAAATTTTAGGAGCCTTCGAACCCCTCGCAAAGACCTATACTGCTTGACATTTTTTTACTAAAACAGATAAATATATGAGTTGGGAAACCAAAATTAACGTCATAATCGGTGCCAAAGGTTATGTCTACTTTCATAGTAAGAGAAAACTAATTCAATGTCATTCAGAATTTCACGTACTATAAGTAATCCCAAGCCAAGTCTATAGCAGGTGGCGTCAAACTAACTATTGAATCTGGAAGATAAATACCCTTAATTGTTCTTGTGACAATTTCTTGTGAAAATCACGTACCTTCGAAGCATTTTTAGAAAAACCTTATATATGTATATGTATATATGTTTCCTTTTCAGAGTTGTAAATAACCAAATAGATAAAAAGAAAGAGATACGGATAATTCTAAATTATATCATCATAGAAATAAATATAAGTAATCAGATGATCTTGAACATAAATGATAAGTATAAGTTTTAATTGAAAAAAAAAAAACAAATTACAATATGTCAAAATCAGTATCCACTTATATAAAGATTATTGGAGATGGAAATTGTTTATTCAGATGTTTCTCTATGTTTTTATACAGTTCACAAGAACATCATATAGAAATTAGACAAAAAATTGTTTTTCATATATATGATCATTGGGAAAATTTTAAATGTTTTCTCTTACAAGATAGAAGTACCTATATACAAAGTATGGCGAATAGCAATGAATATGGAGGAAAAGTTTAAATAAAAGCTTTTGTTGAAATTTATAATGTACGAATATCAGTTTTGAATAATATACATAACAATATTAATATTTACGATAACAATAATCATGTGATTTCTGATAATGAATTAAATTTATTATTTTCTGGTCAATTTGATAATGGACATTACGATATATTAAATATGAATAATAATAATTTCAAAGAAAACCGTTTGAAATTCTTAAAAAAATTGAACCATGAGAAAAAAGGTCAGATATTAATTATTTAAATAAAAAAAGAAAATTTGATCAAATCGATAATATGAATGAGGAAAGACTTGTTAAAAAAAGATTAAAAGATATAGCTATAAATATGACCGTTGATAGATTAACTAAAAAACGTGAAAAAGATTTAACTGAAAAAATGAATTCTGAAAGATTAACTAAAAAACGCGAAAAAGATAAAGTTGAAAATATCAATCAGCAGCGGTTAATAAAAAAGAGGTTAAAGGATACGTCACAATTGATGCCTAAACAAAGATTATCATTTCGATTAAAAAATCAACGTAGAAAATTTCCGCTTACTAATACTTATTTAAATTTTCACGGAATGAATGAACTATGTAAGCATTGTAATGCATGTTTTTGGTCTACTGAATCAACTCGTATCAAAAAAAGCTATTGTAACGACGGTAAAATTAAATTACCACCAATGAGTGAATATAATAATGATTTAAAACATTTGCTTTTGAAAGATAAAAAATTCAGAGAACTAATTCGTTATTATAATAACAGTTTCTCGTTTGCTACTTTTAAATCCACTCAAGTAAATCAATTTAAAACTGGTATTTATAATTTAAAAATTCAAGGAGAAGTTTATCATATAACACCTAACACACTTAACAAAGTTGAAGAACCTTATTGTGGCCAAATTTATATTTATGACGATATAGATGCAATTAATTTCCGTCTAAAAAAAAATGATAAATTAGTAAGAGAACATATTCAAACAATAACCAAAATAATGCAAAATAATCCATATACAAAAAAATTTGAAAATCTATACGAATTAACAGAAAGCCATGATATTGATGATTACTGTTTATATTTTTCAAGAAATATAAATCATGATAGAAATCGATACAATAAACCATTAACTGCTGAGTGTGCAGCTCTAATAGTATCAAAGCACGGGACTATACCGATTAATATTGATTTATGCGTTTATCCCAAAAGTCCTCCAGAAGGAATTAATACAACATGTATTTTGAATAAATTATCATTCCATTTGGATCCTATGATATTTCCTTTGATGTTTCCATTGGGTGATTTTGGATGGAGTCCTCAATTCAAACAAAATCATAATAGTGATAAAGATTTAACTCCACTTCAATATTATTCGTACAGATTATCATATAGGAAAAATTCTATATTCAATCCAATTTTATTTTGTGGTAGACTGACTCAACAATACATTGTCCAAGCATATCACGGAACGCGGTAGTGTTCCATGCGTCAAGCAGAAGACACCGCAACTATATAATGTTTGAGATTGCACGCTCGACTTTTACATTGGCTTTAATTTAGCCAAAACGACTTTTTTTGGATGCGAAACAGGATTTCATGATCATCTAGCATTCCAATTTAGCAATTGACAAAAAGAAATACTCAAAAACTCGTTCGCAATAATGAGTTTGGAGTACCGTGTCAAGCGATCCACTACTTTTTTCTCCCGACCAGATTTTTGTTCAGATCATTTTTTCTTATTACCATGAAGTTAGCCGCGGTAGCCTGATAAAGCAGCTATGTTCACGCATAGTACATAACACGTTTACATGCTCTTGCTTCCCGCGTAGATTTGAAACCATGGGATTGAAAGTAAATTATTAATGTATTATAGTTAGAAAGAATATGGCAAAACTATTGGCCGTGTCCCATAGATTCAACGAAAAGTACTGCAGATTTTTTCAAACTTACAGAAGATAAGACAAGACATATCAAAATTCATTCCATGTTTTTTTTTATAATTGATTTTACACGGGCAAATGGTAGTTTAGGATGCCGATGTCAGCGTGTCAACTTGAGTTTTATTTGAATAAGCATATACCCTAATACCCGATAATGTCCAGGTAGCTAGTGTCGCCGATGGCAGCGTCCCGAGGGTGCGCTCCTCGTATTCTGACTTGGAAAAGCTGACCCTGGACCCGAACGATGTGCAGGTAGTCAGGGTACCCGATGACGCTGTTCCAAGGGTGCGCTCCTGGAATTTTCGCTCGAACGATGTCCAGGTAGTCAGGGTACCCGATGACGGTGTTCCAAGGGTGCGCTCCTGGAATTTTCGCTTGAAGCAGCTGACCCTGGACCCGAACGATGTCCAGGTAGTCAGGGTACCCGATGACGGTGTTCCAAGGGTGCGCTCCTGGAATTTTTGCTCAAAGCAGCTGACCCTGGACCCGAACGATGTCCAGGTAGTCAGGGTACCCGTTGACGGTGTTCCAAGGGTGCGCTCCTGGTATTTTTGGTTGAAGTAGCTTACCCTGGGCTCAAACGAGGTCCAGGTAGTCGGCGTACCCGATGACGGTGTTCCAAGGGTGCACTCCTGGAATTTTCGCTTGAAGCAGCTGACCCTGGACCCGAACGATGTCTAGGTAGTCAGGGTACCCGATGACGGTGTTCCAAGGGTGCGCTCCTGGAATTTTCGCTTAAAGCAGCTGACCTTGGACCCAAACGATGTCCAGGTAGTCAGGGTACCGGTTGACGGTGTTCCAAGGGTGCGCTCCTGGTATTTTTGGTCGGAGTAGCTTACCCTGGGCTCAAACGAGGTCCAGGTAGTCTGGGTACCCGATGACGGTGTTCCAAGGGTGCGCTCCTGGTATTTTTGGTTGGAGTGCCTGACCCTGGACCCGAACGATGTCCAGGTAGCCAGGGTACCGATGACGGTGTTCCAAGGGTGCGCTCCTGGTATTTTTGATTGGAGTGCCTGACCCTGGACCCGAACGAAGTCCAGATAGTCAGGGTTCCCGATGACGGTGTTCCAAGGGTGCGTTCCTGGAATTTTCGCTCGAAGCAGCTGACCCTGGACCCGAACGACTTCCAGGTAGTCAGGGTACCCGATGACGGTGTTTCAAGGGTGCGCTCCTGAAATTTTCGCTTAAAGTAGCTTACCCTGGACCCGAACGATGTCCAGGTAGCCAGGGTACCCAATGACAGTGTTCCAAGTAGCTGACTCTAGACCTTAATGATGTCCAGGTAGTCAAAGTAGTCAGCTTCCTCAAACAAAAATACCAGAAGCGCACCCTCAGGACACTGTCATCAGCGACCCTAGCCACCTGGACATTATCGGGTATCAGGTTATATCCTTATTCAAATATTCAGTCGACATGCCGACATCATCATCCTAAACCCTAAACCACCATTTGCCTATGTAAAAATAGTTATAAAAAAACATGTGATAAATTTTGATGCCTTGTCTTAAATTCAGATAATAGATTAATTATTTACTACTGATTACATATATTTTTTTTTGTGTATCGCTCATCCATATAAATATTTGCATTTTGGAAAAATATCTATTTAATTTTATTACTGACGCTAATGCATATACATTTTATTGATTATTATTTTTATAATATATTATACTCCGCAAAAAGAATTGAAATCCTCAAAAAAACCTTTTTTAGAAAAAGTAAAAATGTTGCGTCAAGCATGTGGCAGAACTAGTTTATCTCTTATATTGCTTAAAAAAAAAAATGAAATCCATAATAGACACATGAGTCAATCTATTATTTCATCAGTATCCATTCAGATTAATTCTCATATAGTTGGAGTATTACGTATTCTTATTACAGTTTACATACTATAGAAGACGTTGTCAACTTTAACTAACCAATTACGAAAAAACTTACCAGAATGCTCTTAGGTACCTCAGCAATTATTTGAAGAACTAATGACGAACCAAATTGACGCCACTTGGTAGGCATTTTTAACGTCCTAAGAATAATAATATTTCACTAAATCACTGGATGTAAAAATTATCATAGAAATATTATAGAAATATTTATAATTTACTGAGACATATGATCAATAGTTTGAATTATTAATATTTGTCTCTTTGAAAGACAATGAAAGTATTGATAATAGAAGAATATATAAAGTCTATCTGAATTATAGGATTAACTGCATTGCAATTACGATACAAAAATATATTTGAAATGAATCAAACGATTGAGGAGAGGTTGTGAAACCGTTTAACTAAAAATAAATAGGTAATGAAATAAATAGGTAATGAAGAATATTATATGTCAGTTTAATAAGGCATTCAAATATATTCGATCCTACCAAGTGGCGTCAATTTGGTTCGTCATTAGTTCTTCAAATAATTGCTGAGGTACCTAAGAGCATTCTGGTAAGTTTTTTCGTAATTGGTTAGTTAAAGTTGACAACGTCTTCTATAGTATGTAAACTGTAATAAGAATACGTAATACTCCAACTATATGAGAATTAATCTGAATGAATACTGATGAAATAATAGATTGACTCATGTGTCTATTATGGATTTCATTTTTTTTTTTAAGCAATATAAGAGATAAACTAGTTTTGCCACATGCTTGACGCAACATTTTTACTTTTTCTAAAAAAGGTTTTTTTGAGGTATTATAATAGAGCATTGCCGATTAGAGTATTTGAGATATAACCAAAATAAATTACGAGTTGAATGTTATAAAGGTATTTTAGATCATGTTGCTAATAGTGCCTTAAATCGGTCTAAAAATTTTGAAAATAATTTAAAATTTGGAAATTTATTTATTTTGCCACCAACATATACAGGTAGCCCTTGATATATGCATAAGAATTTCCAAGATTCAATGGCTGTATTGAGGAAATTAGGTGTTACCCCTGACTTATTTATAACAATGACAACAAATCCTAAATGGCCTGAAATAATAGAAATTTCGAGAGATTTTCCTGTACCAACGACATGTAACGATATCGCACCTATAATCGCAAGATTATTTCATGCAAAATTTACTGTGCTCCTGTCTGATATAATTAATAATAATATTTTTGGTAACATCATTTCCTATGTTTACGTTATAGAATTTCAAAAAAGAGGTCTTCCCCATGCTCATATGTTATTTGTTCTAGATCCAAAAAATAAATTAAATAATCCTGATAAAATTGATAAATTCATAAGCGCTGAAATTCCTGAGGATGATGATAATCTTCGGGAATTAGTTATGAAGCATATGTTACATGGTCCTCATTCAAGTAATACTCCTTGTTATAACGTTGATACAAAAATATGTAAAAAAAATTTTCCTAAAAAGTTTTCTGATGAAACGATGTTTGATAAGTCAGGTTTTCCGCAGTATTGTCGTACAGATAATCGACATAAAAATTACGTATATAACAAACAAATTAATGGATTGTATATAAATGTAGATAATTCAATGGTTGTTCCTTATAACCCATATCTTTTGAAAAGATTTAATTGTCATATTAATGTAGAATATTGTGCTTCTATTATGAGCATTAAATATTTATATCTGTATTTAAATAAAGGTCATGATAGAGCATACATGAAAATTGATAATAAAAATCAAAATTCAAATGTTACTGATGAAATTTCTAAGTACATCGATTGCCGTTATGTGAGTCCAATGGAAGCATCTTGGCGTATTTTGAAATTGCCTATATGTGGACGATCGCATGCAGTTATTCCTTTGGCCATTCATTTAGAAAATCAACAAAAAATAATCTTTCATGATAATATTAAAATTGATGTAAATAAATTAAATCCAGAAACAACTCTAACTGCTTGGTTTAAACTCAATCAAAAAGATGATAACGCAAAGAAATATTTATATTCAGATATTCCTGAATATTATTCTTTTGATAAAAAATCTGGTTGGTCTCGCCGTAAAAAACATTCTCTTACAATCGGACGACTCATTTCTGTTTCTCCCAATGAACAAGAATTATTTCATTTAAAATTAATTTTGCTTCGAGTAAGAGGTGCAACTTCTTTTGATGACTTAAAAACATACGATAATACTATATACGTTAATTTCACCAAAACAGCTGTAGCTATGGGACTTGTAGAATGTGATAAAGAAATATTCAAAATGTTTGATGAAGCGTGTCATATTATGTTTACCTAAACAATTACGAAAATTTTTTGCATATTTTTTAATCTTAGATAAGCCTGTCTTTTCTCTTAAAATCTGGGAAAAATTCAAATGTTACTTCCATGAAGATTTTTCGGAAGAACCTGAAAATAATTCTCTAAACGCTATAAATGAAATTTTGAAATCAGAAAACTATAAATGTTCAGATTTTGGCTTACCAGATCCTGTCATATCTCATAACTTGATTGAAAATGTAAATATTGGGACTTATAAAAATTTGTTTTACTCTTATCATGAAAAATTAAATCAAGATCAAAAAATTATATTTGATTGCATAAAATTTGGCAATGATAAATTAATTTTTATTGATGCATCTGCCGGCACAGGCAAAACTTTCCTCTTTACTTGTATTATTTTTATTATTTTTTAAGCATAGGAAAACAAATATTATCTATGGCATGGACTGGTATTGCATCCATTTTATTACCCAAAGGTATGACAAGTCATAAGACTTTTAAATTACCACTCGATTTAAATTCTTGTCAAACATTATTCTTCAGAAATATATCAGATAAAATCAAAATTAAAGAATGTGATGTCATAATATGGGACGAAGCATCTATGATTCCCAAAAAAGCTTTAGAAATTGTTGATCTTACATTACGAGACATATGTAATAATAATAAACCTTTCGGTGATAAAATATTACTTTTAGGAGGAGATTTTCGACAAATTCTACCAGTTATTAAATTTGGAACAAAAATCTCAATAATAAACGAAACCATAAGATTCTCTGCTTTATGGAAACATTTTAAAATTTTTAATTTACATCATAATGTAAGATCAAAAGATGAAGAGTTTTCATCTTTTCTACTGAAAATTGGTAACGGTGAAATTAATAATTTTCAAATTCCTACTGAATGGATAACTTTAGACATATGCGAACAAATATACGGTTCTTCTATAAAAAAATCTGACGACTTATCAACCAAAGTAATTTTAACCAGTCGTAATGATGATGTCCGAATAATTAATGAAAAAATCTTAAACAAAATTGACAATGAAAAAAAAATTTATTATAGCATCGATTATGCGAAGCATAAAGGAGCAGACCGAACGCAAAATGATGCTATAATAAATTACCCAATAGAATATCTAAATAAGATAAGAATTCCTGGATTTCCAGTTCATAAATTGGTTTTAAAGAAAGGATCTATTGTTATGCTCATTCGAAATTTATGTACAAAAGACGGATTATGTAATGGCACCAGATTAAAAATTTTAGATTTATATGAATATAATATAAAAGCTGAAATAATTACTGGTGACAGAACAAATGACATAGTTTTTATTCCGAGAATTATTTTAGATACAGGTGAATATACTTCTCTTCCATTTCTTCTATTTCGTCGTCAATTTCCAATTATTCTAGCATTTGCAATGACTATTAACAAATCTCAAGGTCAAAGTTTTGAATCAGTAGGGATATATTTGAATAAACCATTATTCTCTCATGGTCAATTATATGTAGCTCTTTCACGTTGTAAGAATAAGAATAAAATATTTATTCAAAATGAAAATATTGATTGTGATATAATCGAAAATATTGTATGGAAAGAAATATTCGATCAACATTGAAATTCATGTCCAATTTATCATACAAATAGAGTAAAAGAATTAGAATTAATAGGATTCAGAAAAACTTTAATTATATATAATTAACGAATATTTCCACTCCAAAATATCAAAAAATAAAAATATCATCGAAAATTTTAAAACAAATAAAATTTACGTTTATAATATTTCTCCTACATGACAATGTTCATTCTTTTTTCCAGACAATGAAGACAATTAAATGTTTGATGTGCAAGCAAGAATTTGTTAATCTAAAATTTTATAATGAACATTTTAATACGATGCACAAGATTGAATGTTCAATTTGCGCGTCTCTCTTCCAGAATAGATGCCATTTAATTCGCCATATCAAGGAACATATAAATATCAAAAAATATCATTGTTTAATATGTGGGAAATGTTTCAAAAGAAAAGAAAACTTACTTCAGCATTCAAAAAATCATAATGATAAGTAAAAATGTATATCAAGATCTATACATTTTTTATATATATAAATTTTCATATTTCTATAAATTTTTATATTTCTAGGAAGAGATGGCTAATCGCGGTAGTTCAGATAATATGGAAAAAATAAACAAAAAGTTAATTCTCAATAACAAATATAGAGACATTCATATAGAATAATTGCCATTGAACATCAAGTAATACATATAAAAAAATACTAATATGATAAAATTATAATCACGATAGGTAGAGCGTATGTAGTTCGTGTTAAAGAAAAAGAGAATATGAAAATTACAAAGATACAATGGACTTTCAACAATTAATGAACGTCTCACAAATATTTCTGGTAATTATTTTCTTTAATAAACTATTGATCAATATACTTCGTAATAGTTCTCGAAATAACATGATCGTCAGTAAATCAGTGAGCAAATATATCAGTAAATATATTTTATATACTTTTTTTTTACAGAATAACCAAGAAAAGGAATAGAAACTTTCATGAAAGAATATATACGCCGTAGTTTTCATTTGTCAAAATCATCAAGTACGTTATAATTTTTCTATATATAGAAAAATCTATATAATTTCATGAATATCAAAAGAAAAGAACAATAAACATTTTTAATGCGGCCATTCCCTAAATGCCGGTCTCAAGCCCGGAAACGCAGAGAGAAAATGGAAGAATACAATTATATTTTACCTATTCTGTTGTTAAAAATGAGGGATGAAAATGAGGGATAAAAATGAGGGATAAAAATGAGGGATGAAAATGAGGGATAAAAATGAGAGATGAAAATGACGGATAAAAATGAGGGATGAAAATGACGGATAAAAATGAGGGGTGGAATTTCCACGGCGGCGGCGGCGGCGGTCTAGCTTTTAATATAGAGAAGAGAAATTAAACGTACAACTTATTAAAACTGAATTGAATATTGAAGATTATAGAATATCTTGTAGATTTTTTAATTAAAATCCACACGAAAGACTCGAGCGAGCGATAACGAGCGAGAAATTATTGCTAGTCTTTGATATTGTTTATTAGTCTCTTAATTGCTTATAAGTGACACTAGTCACTCGGTGATACTCTTAAGTTATATATAACTGATTACCCTAATTGGAAATGTGAATCTCAATTGGCGGCTGTGA
Organism: Aphelinus atriplicis; assembly: GCA_020882685.1. Taxonomy (NCBI): domain Eukaryota; kingdom Metazoa; phylum Arthropoda; class Insecta; order Hymenoptera; family Aphelinidae; genus Aphelinus; species Aphelinus atriplicis. The sequence goes on from JAJGQD010000041.1 coordinate 205,507, forward strand.
ACTACTACAAGCTCATAAGTAATATTGATGCATATAAGTAATAGACTGCCATTCTGTAAGAGTATATCCGTACTGGATATCTAAGAGGAACTATTTTCTTCAGGAAAACAATATAAATATTTTCTCATATCACTGGATAAAATCATAATTTGGTTACTATTGTTCCACTTATTCCTCATTGATTTTTGAGAAAAGCAATTTTTTGACAATAAAGTATGTGAATTAAATACTTCATCTATGGTATCTATTTTGAAGTTTCATTTCGGGTTAGTTCAAGAGAATTTGACTCTGTTCGTCAACTCTCACCATGGTCCATCCGCATGGACTAACTTTTTTGGAATTCATTTTCCCTCGTATAGCTTGATTTGATATTGGTATTCCATCTTTTTAGGAATAGTCTATTCGCATAAGCTGATACAGTGATTCACAGTTAGATTGTCATCAATGACAATATTTTTTGGAATTCACTTTCTTTCAGGAATTTTTTTATTTTTCTCATTCGATAAGCCTTCTGTGGCTACCTAAGGCTGATTTTGCTCATTCTTGAGAAATAAAAGATTGAGTACTATATCATCAAGTCAGATTTTCCTCCTTTTGCTACAAATGACTGATTAACAAATATTAACAAGTATTCTGAATTTTTCTCATTCGAAAAGCCTTCTGTGGCTACCTAAGGCTGATTTTGCTCATTCTTTGGGAATAAAAGCTTGAGTACTATATCGTCAAGTCAGATTTTTTCACTTTTGCTACACATAACTGATTTTGTTCGCTTCAAGTAAAAACTGAATACTATATCAGAAAGAAAATCTTTCCAAGTTGATATCTATTCCAGGAAATTTATTTTTCCTTGTATACTAACAGTTGATTTTGCTTATTCTCATTTAGAGAATAAGTACTATATCACTGAGTCATCTGATAAACAGGATTAAGGGGTCTTTCCACTGCTGTGTGAGCAGGCTGATCTCGCTTATACTTTGCCAGGAATAAGTACTATATCACGAAGTTCCCTTTCCCTGTTCCGAACGGTTTGACCATCGCATTTTGGATACTATTCTCTTCTAGCGGCAAGGTCGATATTGTAAATGGTCAAGACCTGATTTATGGTCGAAAATTACTCACTTAGTGTAGCAATTCACTTGCTAAGGCTTTCTCACACACACTAGTAGATAATTAATTAACGCAACTCTCACCGGCTTCAGATTTTAGTGGCACTAGGGGGGTACCCCTCTGCTCGCTTTGCTCGCCAACTCCCCCCCCCGTCCGTGTGTTCTTTGAAAGTCAATAATTTCAATGATAAGTGTAGTAATAATTAAATCCAGGGGCGCGCTAGCGCCCCCTCCTGGCGAGTAACGACAGCTGGGGGCAGCGCTACCCTTATACATTAAGTTTGGATTATGCGGATTTTTCAATTTCATAAAATAACTCAGATACGCATCAATTATGGATGTTATCTGGTAGGATATGATATTTTATTCAATTTCCCTAGTATCCAGCCCGATTCACCTCCTAAAGAAGATGCTTTCCATGTAATGAGTCTTGTCTGCTTGGTTAGAATGGCTTAGAATTGAGAAAAAAAGATTTGCGTTCAGTTCATAAGCCACTCGACGCGGCGACGAACGATTTCGAGATATCTCGATTTTCGCATATGTATAGGTATATATGCAACTGAGCTGCCGTAGAGACTCATCATGGCGTCTGCTATATATATATATATATATATATATATATATATATATAGTATAAGCTGGTATAAGCATGGAGTGAAACGCCAACACATGCAACTCGGACGCAGTTAATATATATATAACGCGATATATAACGCGAGATCGTAAGTAGCGGATATATAACCCGGGTCGTCTAGTGCTGCAAATGTGCCAGACGTCGACCGAGCTGTGTCTTTGATTTTCGATTGATTGGAATAGGCTAACCTGTATTAGGTAAGAATTCAAAATTTCTTAGTTACGAATTTAATTACCGTGATTTCTAACAATGTTTAAGAAGATCAACAAGTGTTCTATAACTTGCCCATTTTATCTGAAGAAAAAGGCTGAACATAATGAATTTTAGGTACACTGGGGACATCATCCATTGAGACCCGAATTTTTAGAGTCTACATATATATATATATATTTTCTTTCTTATATTTTCTTATAGAAAGCAACTGGTGATCACTATTATTTGGGTGTAGGCCGTAAAGTCCCAAACAGTCTCCAAACATATGCTCGAGTACCGTGTGGTTCTGCTGCAGTTACAGATGTTAGAACCAATAAACATGATGATACTATGGACAGTTTTGTACTCTCAGAGACTTTCAAATAATTATTTTCACTCTTTGCTGAACCAGGCAATTTATTAATGGATTTGGATGAATATGTTTTCACTACTGAGGGCCATTTACTGCCACTCACTTTAGCATCAGTCAGGACCAATACGACAGTGGTAATTGAGTTTCTCCGATTACATTACATTCTTTCGATAACATACTTTTTTGTTCTATAAATTGCATTGTGAGACTCATATTTTTTCAGGAGATCCAGGGAGAGAAAGTTCATATGGAGGAAACAGATCTGACCTGTCCAAATAGTGTGCATTTATTTCCAGCATCTGTCAGACAACCATTATGAAACATGGTAGAAGATGTATGCCCCAAACGGATGACTAAGAAGCGTTTGAGTGCATCACAATTTCAACCCAGTAATCTTGAGCACTCAAAAATGCTCAGTGATATATGGGAATCACTATTCTGACTCTAGGCAACGGTAGTGTGCAATTATTACATACGTATTCTAATGGAAAACGCCTCAGGATGCAGAGGAGAGTCTTCTCTTCATGCAAGAGGTGGTTGAACTAAGTAAAGTTCAAACTCAACAATTGGAAACCAGCCCTATTCTTTTAACTTTTGTTAAGCCCAATACCAATCCGCAACAAAAAGTCTTGTTGCTGGCTGGTCCGGCGCAATTTGGCAAGGATTTGAAAAACGAAAAACTCACGGGGAATATAGTACTGGCTAGGCCCTCATTAGCATGTCAAGAAATTAATAACGCTGAATCACTGAAGGGCATGATTGTCATTGTAGATAGAGGAGATTGTATGTTTGTCGATAAGGTGAGATAACAAATCCAGTTTCCGTAACATTTTAATCTTTAATCTAGAAGCTTTGATTGTCATACTTCAATAAGAATGTAACTCAATAGTTATTTTCTAGAAACTCTTAGGATAGATTGAGAAAAAAATTTTGAATACTTTTTAATCTCTGTTCAGTTTATCAAAACGTTTATTACTATACGCATATAGAATAAATAATTAATCTCAAATTTAAATTTTAAAATAGTATTAAATATGAAATCTGAGTGTTTATCTATTTAATTTAATTTAATAAATTCAATAACTTTCAGGCTCGGAGAATACAAAAAGCGGTTGCTATAGCTGGGATAGTTTTAGACAATGCAGCTTCAACTAGTACCCAAAATTCACCAATGTTTGTGATGTCAGGAGATGGGAAAAAAGTTGATGACGTCAATATCCCTATAGTATTTTTATTCAGCGTACAAGCTAGTCAATTACTACAAGCCTTGATTTCAGCTCAAAGCTCTTTAGCTGTTACTATTGGTAACTAATGTGAACAATTATTATTATTATTATTATTATTGAACTATTAATTCAAGATCGATTTATATTCTTACAGGTGGTACAGTGCATAAAGACCACAATCAATTAAAAGCTCCAACAGACTTGTCAATGCTTGAACGAATAAAAGGCACACTCAGAGAAATTTTATAACACGACAAATAACGTCTCAGGTCTGTATTACTTGGTGCATAATTCTTATTTTTGTAGAAGGCTTAACAATTTGGATAGTATCTATCACCAAGAGATATAGCACTATTCAAATCTACATAAAAGATTTGTTTGAGAGCTTTATTGTATGTTTTAAAAATATTTCAAGTTCAAAGATAGACTTGATATTTCGTATGCATACCCTAAGCGACTGAAGAGAGTTAGCTTGTATTTTTGTATTTTGTAGTCATATATCCGTACATACGCGAGATTTGTAATTTATATTTTCTTAGTTACGTATTCTTGAAACAATATTGTAATAGTAAGAAATATTTTTGAAGTATACATGAAAGATATGTGCATGTAAACTGCGTTTTTTTCATATAGAATTTTATTTTTTTCTGTACCAAAGTTTGGTTTGATCAAATATCATAAGTAGAATAAATTATATTTGTTATGAATTTTAGGTACACTGGGGACATCATCCATTGAGACCCGAATTTTTAGAGTCTACATATACTTTTTTTTTTTTATACAAAGCAACTGGTGATCACTATTATTTGGGTGTAGGCCGTAAAGTCCTAAACAGTCTCCAAACATATGCTCGAGTACCGTGTGGTTTTGCTGCAGTTTCAGATGTTAGAACCAATAAACATGATGATACTATGGACAGTTTTGTACTCTCAGAGACTTTCAAATATTTATTTTTACTTTTTGCTGAACCAGGCAATTTATTAATGGATTTGGATGAGTATGTTTTCACTACTGAGGGCCATTTACTGCCACTCACTTTAGCATCAGTCAGGACCAATACGACAGTGGTAATTGAGTTTCGACTAAGAGTATATAGACAAATACAATGTGATAATTTTTTGATGAATTGAGATTAATAGAAAACAACTTGATCACGAAAAATGTTTCAAATTGAAATATGTCATATCTTGATGTGAGTTCGATGATTTATATGCATTTGTTTTTATTTACTGAAACATCATTGAACTATATTTATGAACCATATCTTATTGTAATACTGAATTCTTGAATGCCAGGCGCATTTTGTTTGTAGTTTTAATATTCAAACCTAAAATTTGTTCTAGATTTATACTCGATTACGTTAAAATCGGCTGCTACTGTAACATAACTGTTTTATAATTTGAGTTGAATTTGAGAATATATAGAAATTACTGTAAGATTCATAGTCAATACATTTACATTTTACTTCTTATAAATTAAATAGCATGAATCCCAATTATAAATCTTCAAAAACAAGTGTACAAAGACGTATTTGAATGAATTAAAATATTGATTATTAATATTAAGTAAGATAAGAATGCGCTATTACTTAGTACTAGTCTTGCATGTAAGCTCGAAAATTAGTTTTTTAACGAAAATTTGTTATTCATCAAGTCAAAATAACTTGTGATTTTCTCAAATGTTGAAATTCAAAATGAAGAACTAAGACTTTGTATATTGCGCAAATGTAATTTTTCGTAATAAAAGTTTGATTTAATAAGAAAAACGCCAATATAATGATTTCAACCCACAACTCCTCATGAATCCTGGAGTTTATACGAATGCAAAGAATTTGCACATTACGAACTATATTATTTTTGTATGGATCTCAAAATCTTCTGAAGTATTTTTTTTTTTTTGTATACATTACAAAATCGTTTGAATACATTTTCTAAGTATTGGGACTAACTGTCACTCCTTTCTGTATTGAAGAAGAAATTCAAAGTGGGCATTAGATACAGCTAACTGATGTCTCCACTTTGTCCGTGATTTAAAGATTTTCGTTGCAGTGTAGTCATTTTTTTATTGAAATTTCATGGGGCGCTGAAGTGCATCAAGTCAATCTTTGAGTTCAGGAGAATCATCTTGATTATAAATTGTAAAATATATATTATGAAGAATTGGATATTAATGATAAATGATAAACTAATAAATAAAATGATAAAATACTGATTGTTATTGGAAAAAATTAATACGTATAAGTTAAAAAATACGAGAAAAAATATGTATCTCAACTTTTGATGTCTATGGAAGTATGATTCTGAGTATCAGACAACTATACTTTCACTATCCTGGTAATGTAATAGTTATCAATGTACTATAGAAAATCTTGAAACTTAAATAATAATGCTCTTGATAGTAATTATTCTCCTCTAAACAAAGTATTATGAGACATTTGGCTCTTTGACTCGGTTTCTAGATTACCGAGATAAGTTTAAATATTACTTCTATCCCTGTGCACTGTCGATAATTATCATTCGAGTTCTATTAACCCAGAGTGCAGGTGAAGCCGCGACGGAGAATGCTACTATGTTATAAGATAAACTATAATGATACCTAAAGCATCGGTTAATCGAAATTGAACATCATTATATTTTCTTATCAGATTCAGTATGATAAAACCTTTCTTAACCCTTTTCCTCCGAAATAACACAAATTTTTTCAAACTTTTGGCTTCATATCCCTTAATGAAAAAAGCATGTAAAAAATTTATCTTTTAATCAAATTTTCAGTCGAATTTACGAACATGAATATTCTTAGATTATCGGGGGACTCTGAACTTGAATAATAATCAAATCCAGTATTATAAAACCTTTCTGAAGAAAAGTATAAATTTCTGACGAGTAACGTAACAGTACATACATTTGTTAATTATTTGTTTATTTTTTTACGTTTCGGTACTGGTTTTTTGATCAAATTTTCAGTAGAATTTACGAAGCACATGAATCATCTTACATTATCGGGGGACTCTTAAACTTGAATAATTATCAAATTCAGTATTATAAAACCTTTCTTAACCCTTTTCCTCCGAAATAACACAAATTTTTTCAAACTTTTGGCTTCATATCCCTTAATGAAAAAAGCATGTAAAAAATTTATCTTTTTATCAAATTTTCAGTCGAATTTACGAACATGAATATTCTTAGATTATCGGGGGACTCTGAACTTGAATAATTATCAAATCCAGTATTATAAAACCTTTCTGAAGAAAAGTATAAATTTCTGACGAGTAACGTAACAGTACATACATTTGTTAATTATTTGTTTATTTTTTTACGTTTCGGTACTGGTTTTTTGATCAAATTTTCAGTAGAATTTACGAAGCACATGAATCATCTTACATTATCGGGGGACTCTTAAACTTGAATAATTATCGAATTCAGTATTATAAAACCTTTCTGAAGAAAAGTATAAATTTCTGACGAGTAACGTAACAGTACATAACAGTACATACATTTGTTAATTATTTGTTTATTTTTTTACGTTTCGGTACTGGTTTTTTGATCAAATTTTCAGTAGAATTTACGAAGCACATGAATCATCTTACATTATTGGGGGACTCTTAAACTTGAATAATTATCAAATTCAGTATTATAAAACCTTTCTGAAGAAAAGTATAAATTTCTGACGAGTAACGATAGGTTAACAGTACATACATTTGTTAATTATTGTTTATATATTTACGTTTCGGTGTTTGTTTTTTTAATCAAATATCTAGTCGAATTTATGAAGCACATGAATAATCTTAGATTATCGGAAGACTCTTAAACTTGAATAATTATCTAACATTTGTTAATTATATTATAATTTTTATATACTTACTATTCTATATTTAAAGACATACATTAATTCATTATATACCAGATCTACCGAAATCTGAGCATATGAGAGTAGAAAAATCCATTCATATTTGTCCTGGCAAGTTCACATTGATTCTCTTTATTCTATTGAAATATACAGTTACTTTATACATATTATTCTATATGTAAAGACATACATAAATTCATTATATACCAGAACTACCCAAATCTGAGCATATGAAAGTAGAAAAATCCATTCATATTTGTCCTGGCAAGTTCGCATTGATTCTCTTTATTCTATTGATGAAATATACAGTTATTTTATACATATTATTCTATATGTCAAGACATAAATAAATTCATTATATACCAGAACTACCCAAATCTGAGCATATGAATGTAAAGAAATGAATTCATATATTGGTCCTGGTCAAATATTTTCACCCTTTTTGTTTCTCACAATTACTTCTATAAGTTCACGTATCCAGAGATGTGCTTTGTTTTTTATTCTTAATATTTAGGCATTCATTCATTCTTCATTGTTCTTATGTCAAACTGTATTTTTTAATATACATAAATTCATTATATACCAGAACTAACTAAATCTGAGCATATGAAAGTAGAAAAATCAATTCATATTTGTCCTGGCAAGTTCACATTGATTCTCTTTAAATATACAGGTTTTGTTTCGTTGCATACAGTTCCGGCACCTGCAAGAGGGCAGGCAGGCAATCAGCGCCCCTCTTTGCTCGTAACGGCGCACGCACATCCGTGCCGCCGCACCGCTTCAGCGGCTATTTAAGAGCGCAGAACGATTGAATCTTAGTCAGTCTACCACGGCAGAACTCGAGGTGCTCTTGAACCAGCTAATCCCTGGTGTTCTCTCTACCTATAGGTGCTCTGTGATTTCTTAATTTTTTTTGAAGGACGAACAAATTTTCCTCTTCGTTCAGCTGATAAACTCCTCTCAGATGCTAGTTTAACAGTCAGCCTTGCGATGCTTTGGAGTCCCATCTGGTAATCTATCTTTCTTTTGAGGGACGAACAAATTTTCCTTTACGTTCAGGTGATAAACTCCTCTCAGATGCTATCTCAACAGTCAGCCTTGCGATGTTTTGCAGCCCCATCTGGTAATCTATCTTTCTTCTTTTTTGCAGCTGCTCTCTGCAGCTAAATCCATGATTTAATCAGCCACATTCTGTCGTCCAAGTCCTGTGAAGCTCTTTGAAGCCCACCGTCCGCGAGATTCTTCTCATCTCACCATGTGCATCTCGATGTTCAACTTTTTCGAACATCGAGAGGAATCGCGACCCCGGGTGTTTCCGTGTCGCAGCTTTCTTCTTTTTTGCGGCTGCTCTCTGCAGCTAAATTTATGATGTAATCAGCCACATTACTGAATTTTTCATGCTCTGAGCGAGGAATAAAGCTTTCATCATTCAATGAGTCTTCAGCAGTTAATCTGCGACTTCTTTCTGTAGCTAAATCTGCCATAAGTCTAGCCAAATTGTCAAGTCCTTCATCGTAAGGTTTTGAGGGACGAACGGATCTTCCTTCATTCGAGCGATGAGCTGATAAACTGTCACTCCTTCCAGCTGCTAATTTCACCGTCAGTTCTGCCATGTTTTGGAGCCTCACCTGGTAAGGGTTTGAGGGAGCAGTCATTTCAAAACAAAATTAAATTGAAAGATAATCCCTGCTTATCCTTGCTCATACACAATTTCTTGCATTCTATTGCTCACTCGCCGGCAATGTCTTTCGCAGTTCATGATGAGCAGAAGAAACTTAAGAATCTTGTAGCGATTGACAATTAATGGGTTTGTCACTACAGATGAATTTTTTCAAGCCATCACAAAAAAGAAACTCATTGCCCCAAGGTAGATTCCGTCGTCCGTCCCTCGAATCTGCAGTCAGTAATAATTATTAAAATATCTTTCCATGAATCATTTCTACTTTTTAAAATTGAACTGCCTCCAATATGCTCCTTCAATGATAAATTATGTGAGATACAATCTTTAAGGGCCAATCCAATCAAATATTGGATTGACCCTAAAGGTTCCTATCGTCACTGATCTTGGAACGGAATATAATTTACTAATCAGGTATTCGCCTAAAAATTTAGACTATCAATTCCACGGAACATGACGAATGAGTCTAATTATGTTATAAGAAATAGAACACATAAAAATATAATGTTCATGGAAAAATAAATTAGTTTGAAAATTGTTGTCCAGGCTGAGGAGATGTGAATTGATATAATAAATCAATATATACATAAATAAATAATCTCAATCTGTGATAGAATTACATAATCACAGATCACAACTTTTATCACAATTTGTATTATAAAAATACATAAAAAAACTGCGAAAGACATTGCCGGCGAGTGAGCAATAGAATGCAAGAAATTGTGTATAAGCAAGGATAAGCAGGGATTATCTTTCAATTTAATTTTGTTTTGAAATGACTGCTCCCTCAAACCCTTACCAGGTGGGGCTCCAAGACATGGCAGAACTGACGGTGAAATTAGCAGCTGGAAGGAGTGACAGTTTATCAGCTCATCGCTCGAATGAAGGAAGATCCGTTCGTCCCTCAAAACCTTACGATGAAGGACTTGACAATTTGGCTAGACTTATGGCAGATTTAGCTACAGAAAGAAGTCGCAGATTAACTGCTGAAGACTCATTGAATGATGAAAGCTTTATTCCTCGCTCAGAGCATGAAAAATTCAGTAATGTGGCTGATTACATCATAAATTTAGCTGCAGAGAGCAGCCGCAAAAAAGAAGAAAGCTGCGACACGGAAACACCCGGGGTCGCGATTCCTCTCGATGTTCGAAAAAGTTGAACATCGAGATGCACATGGTGAGATGAGAAGAATCTCGCGGACGGTGGGCTTCAAAGAGCTTCACAGGACTTGGACGACAGAATGTGGCTGATTAAATCATGGATTTAGCTGCAGAGAGCAGCTGCAAAAAAGAAGAAAGATAGATTACCAGATGGGGCTGCAAAACATCGCAAGGCTGACTGTTGAGATAGCATCTGAGAGGAGTTTATCACCTGAACGTAAAGGAAAATTTGTTCGTCCCTCAAAAGAAAGATAGATTACCAGATGGGACTCCAAAGCATCGCAAGGCTGACTGTTAAACTAGCATCTGAGAGGAGTTTATCAGCTGAACGAAGAGGAAAATTTGTTCGTCCTTCAAAAAAAATTAAGAAATCACAGAGCACCTATAGGTAGAGAGAACACCAGGGATTAGCTGGTTCAAGAGCACCTCGAGTTCTGCCGTGGTAGACTGACTAAGATTCAATCGTTCTGCGCTCTTAAATAGCCGCTGAAGCGGTGCGGCGGCACGGATGTGCGTGCGCCGTTACTAGCAAAGAGGGGCGCTGATTGCCTGCCTGCCCTCTTGCAGGTGCCGGAACTGTATGCAACGAAACAAAACCTGTATATTTAAAGAGAATCAATGTGAACTTGCCAGGACAAATATGAATTGATTTTTCTACTTTCATTTGCTCAGATTTAGTTAGTTCTGGTATATAATGAATTTATGTATATTAAAAAATACAGTTTGACATAAGAACAATGAAGAATGAATGAATGCCTAAATATTAAGAATAAAAAACAAAGCACATCTCTGGATACGTGAACTTATAGAAGTAATTGTGAGAAACAAAAAGGGTGAAAATATTTGACCAGGACCAATATATGAATTCATTTCTTTACATTCATATGCTCAGATTTGGGTAGTTCTGGTATATAATGAATTTATTTATGTCTTGACATATAGAATAATATGTATAAAATAACTGTATATTTCATCAATAGAATAAAGAGAATCAATGCGAACTTGCCAGGACAAATATGAATGGATTTTTCTACTTTCATATGCTAAAAATTACATTGAAATCAATAAAACTTGAATCTTCAAACTTTGATTTTGATCAATTGAAAAGAATACTAAACGAACGATTCGAATCAAAATAAAAGCTTATTTTCATCTATGTTCATGTTAAAGATTGTTTATTCAGTTTCAGGTAAAAGTGTCATGTGTCAGATCATATTTTTTCGGTTTAGGTTTTTCGCGTGTTTCATGTCAGATTTTTGGTAAGATTTCGAGAAATATTGCAACGGTTGCTAGACACGTAAACAATGGTTCCTATGTGTGAAATGGAAATTTTGTATCCTGTGCAGTTAAAAATACTGGAAACGAAACTCACGTGAATTATTTTTGCCCTTAGCAACGGTTGCTAGGGTGTTAAACAACGGTTGCTGAGGAGCTAATAGGGAGGATTTGTATTTTGTGTCCTTTGCCATCAAAAATGATGGAAACGGGTCATAAATTGTTCATTTCCAACCTTCGTAATGGTTGTTATGGAGCAAATATAACAATTCGGTGTCCTTGGCCATCGAGTGTGACTCAAAACTGATTGCTAGGGATATAAACAAACGGTTGTTTCGATGAATAAGTAGATTAAAAAGACTCATGCAAAGTGATATTTAGCCCTTTTCTTGTTCTGCAGCAACGGTTGCTAGACACGTAAACAATAGTTGCTATGAGTAAAACGGAGATTTTCTATCTTGTGCAGTTGAAAATACTGGAAACGAAACTACCTGAATTTATCTTCCCCTTAGCAACGGTTGCTAGGGTGGTAAAAGAAGGTTGCTGAGGAGCTACCTTTGCCATCGAAAATGATGGAAACGTGTTATAAATTGATCATTTCCAAACTTCGTAACGGTTGCTAAGTAGGTAAACAACGGTTGCTTTGGAGCAAATGCAACAATTCAGTGTCCTTGGCCATCGAGTGAGACTTAAAACTGATTTCCCGGCTTCCGAAGCAACGGTTGCTAGGGTTGTAGACAAACGGTTTCCAACGATATCAACAGTGGTTGCTATGGGAAATGTTTTATCGATTCTCATTGACTTTAATGGTCCCAATGAGCACATAAATGAGGACTCGTGAGAAAACACGTTAGTAACGGTTGCTAGGGAAATAACCAAGAAATTTCGCTAAAAATTGAACTCGGCCTAGATTTCGCCGCGACTAACCTGTGTGCAGAATTTCAAGAAAATCGGACCAATCCTTCGAGAGTTGGGGGTGGCAAAAGGGGGTGCAAAAAAGGGGTGCAAGAAAGGGGTGCAAGAAAGGGGTGCAAGAAAGGGGTGCAAGAAAGGGGTGCAGAAAAGGGGTGCAAGAAAGGGGTGCAAGAAAGGGGTGCAGAAAAGGGGTGCAAGAAAGGGGTGCAGAAAAGAGGTGCAAGAAAGGGGTGCAAGAAAGGGGTGCAAGAAAGGGGTGCAGGAAAGGGGTGCAGAAAAGGGGTGCAAAAAAGGGGTGGAGAAATTTGACGGCGGCGGCGGTGGCGGCGGTGGCGGCGGCGGCGGTCTGGCTTTTAATATAGAGAGATATCTGTCTTGAATTTACAATGGACGCCTTATACGCTATCCAAGTTTCTCTCTATACGAAATTGAATAACGCCTTTGCTAACTTCAAAAAGAAGGGTAGAGCCCAAATGGACAAAAGTGGAGCTCTAACTCGACTGGAAAGCTTAGAGACTTCCTATGAGGCTTTTAGAACTCATCATTATAAGATTTTATCCATTAAAAACGTGGACTTGAAACATGACTATTTCACTAACTCACTAGCGGATAAGGCAGAAGGAGCCTACCTGGACAGGAAATCGGGATTTCGTTCGTTTCTGCAAGCAGTTGAAGATGAGGAAAGAGCTTCGGCTATCCCTCAATCTAATCATGGCGATCAAGTAATTTTGAACGCATCCATGAGGCAATATAATTCCTCGGCTTTTCCACAAGCTCTTCCAAAAATCCAAGTGCCTACATTTTCAGGCAAACTTTCTGATTGGAATCAGTTCAGAGATCTCTTCGAATCGATGATACATAGATCTGAAGACTTAGATCCCATTGTTAAGTTATATTATCTGCGGACTCATGTACAAGGCGAAGCCTTGGATCGTATCAAGAATTTGGAAGTGGTAGCTGAGAATTATACCGTTGCTTGGAGCAATCTTTATGACCACTAAGAGGATAAACGTAGACAGGTCAACCAAACTGTAACCTCGCTTTTCGCTTCAAAAGCAATGAAATCAGAGTCGCATGCTGAGTTACGAAAACTCTATACAAGTACGTTCGACACTCTCAGTTTTCTTGAGTTTCTGGGTCGCCCTGTAACTTCTGATGTCACGGATCTTTTTGTTTTTCTCATGGTTTCTCGCTTCGATGCCACAACCAGGAAAGATTGGGAGAAGTTGCTTGGCAATACTCGAGAACCACCTACTATCGAACAGCTCAAAACTTTTTTGCAAATTCAAATGGCTACGTTAGAGTCAATTGAAAATGGTCTTAAGACCAGCCCTGTAGCCAATAATTCTAGCAACAAAATTACTGGCTAAACAAAATCTCATGCCGCATCCACTCAGCCACACGAGCAGCTGCTAACAATTCCGTGTTGTCCCTTGGATGAAGAAAGTCATACTCTATTCCAATGTAAAAATTTCAGAGCAAAGAGCGTAACTGATAGGAAGAATTTTGTGGTTGAAAAACGCCTATGCTTCCAATGTCTAGGCTCGAGTGCAGCTAAATACTGCAAATCTAAGAAGAGATGTCAGACGTGCAAGGGCACAACTCGCTACTTCATATTGATACTCATAGTGACAATGCTTCCACTCAAGTCAAAAGATTGGAGAATGGTTCCAACTCAACGGACAAAAACACCATCTCGAGCAACGCTTGCACTACTCCAGTGCAATGTCTGGTCAATACACCATCTTCTGGTTTTGTGTTGTTGGCCACAGCGATCGTGAAGGTTACCGGCTTAGACGGCAGTTCATATCTCGTCAGAGGTCTTATTGGTCAATGTTCCAAGTCTTACTTTATCTCAGCTTCATTGAGCCAGAGGCTCGGCTTGGTGGAATCTGAAGCTTGCGTATCAGTCACTGGAGTATGTAAGGGCAACTCAAGCCCTTAGCATGAAAATGTTCAATGACGCTAAATAATTATTGTTTGAAGGGAGCATGAAAAAGTATTAGTTATAAGATCGCGTACATATATGCGCCTGCACGCGCGTGTCACGGTATACATGAATCGTCGGGTAGATTCAAAATGTATGTATAAAGATCCCTGCTAGAAAAAGTCACCTGATTAATCACATGATAAATCATGTGATTTATCATGTGATTTATCATGTGATTTATCAGGCCAAAACGTCATGTAGTTAAAAGTTAGAGTATTGAAAATTGGAATTAGAGAATGGTTTGATTGGGAAGAAACATATGCAATATATAATAGTATTTGAATAAATTTTATTTATATTTCACAGCAATTCCCTGCATACTTCATAACATCAACTTCTATAACTAATTAGTATGGCATGAAAGGTATCGACTTAAAACTAATTGAGTACAAATTAAAGAACAAACGTGGTTTCAGATCTAATAAATTAACAGATTTGGTAATGCGCAGATGAACATTTGATTGTCCACTTCTACTAAAATACAAATTGTCTTTATACTACTCGTTTTAATTATTTGGTCTTTTCTTTCGATATTCTGAACTAATTGAAATTGTTTACAGAAACTTCCAATTGAATACTGTAGTAGAACAATATTAATGTTAATAAACTGTACCCCAAGCCACAGTTGAAACACAAAAATATAATTGTATTGACACCTTCTCAGCATCAATTGTACAGATCTAAATCATATTCTAGAATACAATACTCTATAACATTTTGACCCGAGTTGACTAATTATTCTGGTTTGTACGTACGCATTGACATATAGGCTTTGATGTTGTAATTTTTTCAATCTTACTAGGAGAGTGCCCTTTGGGTCACCAAATGGCACCAAAATTTAAGGGGTCTCGCCTGATACTATCACAGAGATCCCTGAAAGCCACAGGGTCTAACGCTCAGCCATTCTGGAGAAAAAAAATAAAATATAACATGATTAGTTTTCCATTATTGGCGGTACAGGGCATAACATGGTATACGGTACCCCAATACATATCAATACTTGTCAACCACATATACCAATGAACTTTTCATTAATTAGATTCAAAACTGAACTCAATTGCTACTCTTTCTACTCTGTCAAATTATCATCGGCTTATCCTACTCTTTTTATAGGATATATGAGGGTCTCAACATGTTAACCAAGATATCGTGGGAAAACATGTTGAACCGCTTCCCACCCAACAAAACACGCATCCCACCCATGAATATATATCAGAATATATATTCTATAGTTATTTGAAGAAGGGAAGTACCTATAATATTACCTCATTCTTTTCTACAGTCCAAAACAGTTGAATTTTTGACGTCAAACAGTCATATCCATTCAAAACTGTATCTGGACATATACTAACTTCCTAGCTAAAATATCTTTATGGATGCGGATATTTCTCCAAGTCTATGGAATTATGGGCACATGAAACAGAAAAAATGTACCCACTTACCTAAAGTAACATGCGCTTCATTGATATGATGTTGCCATGTTATCCAACACTGCAAGTTTGTTGGGGATTAGTTTTTGCGCAAATCTGTCACTTTTACTTGAATCTCTATGGTCCACCAGCTTCCATTGAATTTGTTGCCTTCAGCACAGGAATAATGTTCTAGAGGATGAAAAATAACACTCCAAGCCACGTACATTCATGATTGTACTCTTGAAGTACCTGAAAAAAAAAACAAAGAATCATTTTCTTTGAATTGAGAGATTAAAAGTAGAAAAAATCTAGTTCAACTCATAGAGAAAGAGAGTTTAAGAGCTACGTCAATTTAATTTGAACAGAAAATAGAAACACAAAATTAAAGGTTAGGTTACATTATTTACTTATCTGATGATTGATGAAGTGATTGATCCTTTCTGCAGCAATCAGCATTCCTGATCCAGTGGGAGAATTTCTCTCAACCCAAATTTTAGAAAGAATTTTACTTTCTCTAGCTCTATTGATAGGAGTATACAGTAGTGCACCGTATTTGAATTTCCAACTGATCACAGCCGCGGTCACTGGCATCTCACAACAATCAGTGATAACTTGTTGCGCCAACAGATGGCCTAGTTATCCTGTTGTTTCGGGATGAGTCAGGATGAGTTAGATGAATATATATTATATCCTCAAAAAAACCTTTTTTAAAAAAAAGTAAAAATGTAGCGTCAAGCATGTGGCAGAATTAGTTTATCCCTTATATTACTTAAAAAAAATGAAATCCATAATAGACACATGAGTCAATTTATTATTTCATCAGTATTCATTCTGATTAATTCTCATATTGTTGGAGTATCACGTATTCTTATTACAGTTTACATACTATAAGAGACATTGTCAACTTTAACTAACCAATTACGAAAAAACTTACCGAACTGCTTGTTAGGTATGTACATACCTCATCAATTATTTGAAGAACTAATGACGAACCAAATTGACGCCACTTGGTAGGATCGAATATCTTCGAATACGTTTTTAAACTGAGATACAATATATTCTTCACCACCTAATTATTTCTAGTTCACACAGTTTCACAACTTCTCCTCGATCGTTTGATTTATTCCAAATATATTTATGTATTAGAATTGCAGGTTGAATGCAAAACTAAGGTTTCATCATAAAGATAATTCATGTGTATATTTTGTCGGCCTTATGGACAAATTTCACGTTCTCAAATCAGTAAGATTAACGATATTGTAAAGTTAATTTTAGAATTGGAATATTGTGATTCTTGAGACGTTGAAAATGCCTACCAAGTGGCGTCAATTTGGTTCGTCATTAGTTCTTCAAATAATTGATGAGGTATGTACATACCTAACAAGCATTTCGGTAAGTTTTTTCGTAATTGGTTAGTTAAAGTTGACAATGTCTCTTATAGTATGTAAACTGTAATAAGAATACGTGATACTCCAACAATATGAGAATTAATCAGAATGAATACTGATGAAATAATAAATTGACTCATGTGTCTATTATGGATTTCATTTTTTTTTAAGTAATATAAGAGATAAACTAATTCTGCCACATGCTTGACGCTACATTTTTACTATTTTTTTAAAAAAGGTTTTTTTGAGGATTTCAAGTCTTTTTGCGGGGTATTATATATTATAAAAATAATAATTAATAATATATATATATATATATATGCACTAAGGACTCACACATTAGCGTCAGTAATAAGATTCAGTAGATATTTTTCCAAAATATTTGTATGCATGAGCGTTACATAAAAAAAATATAAATAATCTGGAGAAATTAATTAATTTATCATCTTAATATAAGACAAGACATATCAAAATTCATCCCATGTTTTTTTATAATTAATTTTACATAGGCAAATGGTGGTTGAGGATGTTGATGTCGGCGTGCCGACTGGAAGTTTTATTTGAATAAGGATATATCCTAATCACCGATGCTGTCCAGGTACCTAGGGTCGCCGATGAAGTGTCCTGAGGGTGCGATCCTGGTATTTTTCGTTGGAGGACCTGACTCTGGACCCGAACGATGTCCTGGTAGTCAGGGTACTCGACGCCGGTGTTCCAAGGGTGCGCTCCTAGTATTTTTGTTTGAGGAGGCTGACTACTTTGACTACCTGAACATCGTTTGGGACCGGGGTGAGCTTCCCCAAACAAAAATTCCAGGTGTGCACCCTTGGAACACCTTCATCGGGTACCCTGACTAACTGGACATCGTTCGGGTCCAGGGTCAGGTACTCCAACTAAAAATACCAGGAGCGCACCTTTGAAACACCGTCATCGGGTACCCTAAGTACCTGGACATCGTTTGAGTCTAGGGTAAGCTACTTCAACTAAAAATACCAGGAGCGCACCCGTGGAACGGCGTTATCGGGTACCCTGACTACCTGGACATCGTTTGGGTCCAGGGTCAGGTACTCCAACAAAAAATACCAGGAGCGCACCCTTGGAACTCCGTCATCGGGTACCCTGACCACCTGGACATCGTCCGGGTCCAGGGTGAGCTTCCTCAAGCAAAAACTCCAGGAGCGCACTCTGGGAACACCGTCATCGGGTACCCTGACTACCTGGACATCGTTTGAGTCCAGGGTAAGCTACTTCAACAAAAAATACCAGGAGCGCACCCTTGGAACACCGTCATTGGGTACCCTGACTAACTAGACATCGTTGGGGTCCAGGGTCAGGTACTCCAACCAAAAATACCAGGAGCGCACCCTTGAAACACCGTTATCGGGTACCCTGACTACCTGGACATCGTTTGAGTCCAGGGTAAGCTACTTCAACAAAAAATACCAGGAGCGCACCTTTGGAACACCGTCATCGGGTACCCTGACTACTTGGACATCGTTCGGGTCCAGGGTCAGGTACTCCATCCAAAAATACCAGGAGCGCACCCTTGGAACACCGTCATCGGGTACCCTGACTACCTGGACATCGTTCGGTTCCAGGGTGAGCGTCCCTAAGCAAAAATTCCAGGAGCGCACCCTTGGAACACCGTCATCGGGTACCCTTACTACCTGGACATCGTTCGATCCAGGGTCAGCTTCTCCAAGTTAAAATACGAGAAGCGCACCCTCGGGACACTGCCATTGGTGACCCTAGCCACCTGGACATTATCGGGTTTTAGGGTCCTTATCCTTATACTTATTCAAATAAAACTTCAGTCGACACGCCGACATCGGCATCCTAAATCACCATTTGTCCATGTAAAATCAATTAAATTATAAAAAAATCATGGAATAAATTCTGGTATGTCTTGTCTTATCTTCTGTGAGTTTGGAAAAATCTGCAGTACTTTTTGTGGAATCTATGGGACACGGCTAATAGTTTTTCCATATTCTTTCTAATTATACATTAACATTTTATTTTCAAAAGTTTTCCCATGGTTTAAATCTACGCGGGAAGCAAGAGCATGTAAACGTTGTTACGTTGGCGTTCTGGATCATATGTGTACCTCTTACTATGCGTGAACATAGCTGATTTATCAGGCTATCGCGGCTAACTTCATGGTGCTACAAAAAAAAGATCCTAACAAAAATCTGATCGGGAGAAAAAATGAGTAGATCGCTTGACACGGTACTCCAAACTCATTATTGCGAACGAGTTTTTGGGTATTTCTTTCTGACAATCGCTCAATTGGGATGCTAGATGATCATAATATCCTGTTTCGCATCCAAAAAAAGTCGTTTTGGCTAAATTAATTCCAATGTAAAAATCGAGCGTGCGATCTCAAACATTATATAGTTGCGGTGTCTTCTGCTTGACGCATGGAACACTACCGCGTTCCGTGATAATTATCTCGAGTCCACTCTATAAAACAGCTGTCCGACCTTTCTTCATTTATGATGATGGGAGCTGGATGATCTCAAGTCCACTCTATATACATACAACAGCTGTCCGACCTTTTTTCATTGTAGTGATATTTTTACAAGGGATTTTTTGGGCGCTAACCTTGCAAGTGCACATCACTATAATTGCTCCAAACAAGAGTAGCATGTATGAACGTTGTTACGTTGGCGTTCTGGACCATATATTCCAGCTCTTACTATGCGTGAACATAGCTGCTTTATCAGGCTACCGCGGCTTACTTCATGGTAATAAGAAAAATTGATCTGAACAAAATCTCGTCGGGAGAAAAAACTAGTAGATCGCTTGACACGGTACTCCAAACTCATTATTGCGAACGAGTTTTTGAGTATTTCTTTTTGTCAATCGCTCAAATGGGATGCTAGATGATCATGAAATCATGTTTCGCATCCAAAAAAAGTCGTTTTGGCTAAATTAATGCCAATGTAAAAATCGAGCGTGCGATCTCAAACATTATATTGTTGCGGTGTCTTCTGCTTGACGCATGGAACACTACCGCGTTCCGTGATATACAAGGGAGGCTCTAGTGATATACCATGGAGTATACGTGAGTGCTATGTAGTGTACTGTATACTACTATGAATAGAGCTGGCAAAGTAAAATTCTATCTAAAATTTGGGTTAAGAAAAATTCTCCCACTGGATCAGGAATGATGATTGCTGCAGAAAGGATCAATCACTTCATCAATCATCAGATAAGTAAATAATGTAACCTAACCTTTAATTTTGTGTTTCTATTTTCTGTTCAAATTAAATTGACGTAGCTCATAAACTCTCTTTCTCTATGAGTTGAACTAGATTTTTTCTACTTTTAATCTCTCAATTCAAAGAAAATGATTCTTTGTTTTTTTTTTTCAGGTACTTCAAGAGTACAATCATGAATGGACGTGGCTTGGAGTGTTATTTTTCATCCTCTAGAACATCATTCCTGTGCTGAAGGCAACGAATTCAATGGAAGCTGGTGGACCATAGAGATTCAAGTAGAAGTGACAGATTTGCGCAAAAACTAATCCCCAACAAACTTGCAGTGTTGGATAACATGGCAACATCATATCAATGAAGCGCATGTTACTTTAGGTAAGAGGGTACATTTTTTCTGTTTCATGTGCCCATAATTCCATAGACTTGGAGAAATATCCGCATCCATAAGGATATTTTAGCTAGGAAGTTAGTATATGTCCAGATACAGTTTTGAATGGATATGACTGTTTGACGTCAAAAATTCAACTGTTTTGGACTGTAGAAAAGAATGAGGTAATATTATAGGTACTTCCCTTCTTCAAATAACTATAGAATATATATTCTATATATTCATGGGTGGGATGCGTGTTTTGTTGGGTGGGAAGCGGTTCAACATGTTTTCCCACGATATCTTGGTTAACATGTTGAGACCCTCATATATCCTATAAAAAAAGTAGGATAAGCCGATGATAATTTGACAGAGTAGAAAGAGTAGCAATTGAGTTCAGTTTTGAATCTAATTAATGAAAAGTTCATTGGTATATGTGGTTGACAAGTATTGATATGTATTGGGGTACCGTATACCATGTTATGCCCAGTACCGCCAATAATGGAAAACTAATCATGTTATATTTTATTTTTTTTCTCCAGAATGGCTGAGCGTTAGACCCTGTGGCTTTCAGGGATCTCTGTGATAGTATCAGGCGAGACCCCTTAAATTTTGGTGCCATTTGGTGACCCAAAGGGCACTCTCCTAGTAAGATTGAAAAAATTACAACATCAAAGCCTATATGTCAATGCGTACGTACAAACCAGAATAATTAGTCAACTCGGGTCAAAATGTTATAGAGTATTGTATTCTAGAATATGATTTAGATCTGTACAATTGATGCTGAGAAGGTGTCAATACAATTATATTTTTGTGTTTCAACTGTGGCTTGGGGTACAGTTTATTAACATTAATATTGTTCTACTACAGTATTCAATTGGAAGTTTCTGTAAACAATTTCAATTAGTTCAGAATATCGAAAGAAAAGACCAAATAATTAAAACGAGTAGTATAAAGACAATTTGTATTTTAGTAGAAGTGGACAATCAAATGTTCATCTGCGCATTACCAAATCTGTTAATTTATTAGATCTGAAACCACGTTTGTTCTTTAATTTCTACACAATTAGTTTTAAGTCGATACCTTTCATGCCATACTAATTAGTTATAGAAGTTGATGTTATGAAGTATGCAGGGAATTGCTGTGAAATATAAATAAAATTTATTCAAATACTATTATATATTGCATATGTTTCTTCCCAATCAAACTATTCTCTAATTCCAATTTTCAATACTCTAACTTTTAACTACATGACGTTTTGGCCTGATAAATCACATGATAAATAACATGATAAATCACATGATTTATCATGTGATTAATCAGGTGACTTTTTCTAGTAGGGATATATCTAACCATATGCGAAAAATATGAAAATCTGAATGATACTGAAATGATGCGTAGAACTATGAAAAATCGAATTATGCGGACATACGGCTCGAGACGCCATTATTACGGGATCAGTAGAAAAAGAACGAACCATCCAGACAAGCTAGATACAGTGCAATACAAGTCAACAAATTATGCGATCTGTTAACTGCATTTGTGGCATAGTTTATTATGCAAAAATATGATTCAAGCTAAATTCGAGACTGCCTAAGTAATACTAAGATCCTCATGTGGAGATATGCGAACGAATCGTAACTCATTATGTAATAACGCAATTTGTTTATTGTTAATTATTATTACATTATATTTCTCACAAAAACGTTACAATAGACATTCGTACGTGATCTCCAGAATCGAATACAAGTTGAAATATGAAAGTCGAATTATTACATCGCGAATAAACCATGTCAACAGCTTATTGATTAATAATGTTAACACGAATTGTGACGTTGATCTATTATAAAATTTAAAACGGTTTGCGGATACGTTACGAGTACTAATACCTCGATTGTCTAACATTGAGTTTTTTTTAAATATAGATGAAGATACCAAGATGTTATAAACAATTAGTTGATTGTTATAAATTATTGAACTTGACAAAAATATCTCGACATTAGGCAATTGGCGTTATTCTCAGACTCTGATAGACGGCGAGCACGCATATGTAGCGACAATAGTTAATGCATAATTAGAGTCAACAAATTAACAAAATTAGTGAACTTCGTAAAAAACGAACTATGAAAGCAAATGTGAATATCTCGATTATAGGCAAATAAGGAACCAGCGTGTGTATGCACACTGTGACGTTTATTGGCATTCATCAAATAAGTACGCTAAAAAACGAGTCAACGCAATACCCTGCGATGGTGCGTTAGACAATATAAAAAGCCGCGCGTCCTCAATCATGGTGATTCTTTCGCGAGCATCGGTAGAGCGCGTATCGGAATACGATCGTCTCCGCGCATATAACATCATGTATTGCGAGCGACCGCGAATTCTATACTTGCGCGATTGTAACATCTTTGTAAATAATTTTCGTAGTACGTAATAAATCAGTAACTTTCTTTTTAATCAATTTCTTCGTAATTTTTTACCGAGTCCGAACCATATTCCAATCACAAGCGCTTAACCACATGTTGGCAGTAGCGTTTTACAATCACTCACTTGCGAAGCATCTAACCTCTCGTAGGAAGTGATGCTACATTTGAGTGCATTACGGTGAACACGTTTTGCCATTTGTCGAAATGTCCACTTTACTCTGCCAAGTCGAATCATGCCTCAACTCCAGACCTCTTCCTCCTCCTACTGATAGTTCCTCAGATTTTGAAGTCCTCACACCCTCTCATTTTCTGATACAACGACCTTCTTTTATTCTTCCGGAACCTTCTTTGTTAACTAGGATATCTCCCATCGGAGAACGTTGGCAAAGAGTCACGCAGATGTCACAGCAGTTTTGGTCCAGCTGGTCCAGGGACTATCTAAAGTCCTTACAGGAACGAGGAAAATGGTCCAGGTCCACTCGTCCTATTTCCGTAGGAGATGTTACGCTACTTCGAGACAACCTGACACCACCATCGAAGTGGCCCTTAGCACTTGTCACTAAGGTCTTCCCAGGCAAAGATGGACAAGTTAGAGTGGCGGAGGTCAAGACGGCCACCTCTACATTCACTCGTCCTGTGGTCAAGTTGATATTGTTGATACCTGCTCAGCATCTCGAACATCCTGAAGACTTCTAGTTAGCGCTCGATAGTTTCAACTATTTCACTTCTGTAATTTCTTTAAATTGTTAACTCCAGTCATTTATAATTCTAATAGCTTTGTTTTTTCCTTTTCTTGAAATCAAATTATCACAGCATAACTGTAGCTTTAAGTAACTCGCAATTTTCAAAGCTTCAATAGGGTATATTGGGTTATACCCACTCAAACCTTTACTTAAGTTAATTTCCAATTATTTGCCTTCTAAGTTAAGTTAATTGATATTGTAATCAATCAAGGTGGGCGGAATGTTTAGTATTATATCCATTACCCTAGTAAATCCAAATTCTCGCGCCGCGCCACGTATTATACCTAGTTATCTCTGCGCATACGCATTTTTCGCCAGTTCTCGTATATTTGCCGATCTGCCCACCTCGTGCGGACAAGTTATTTAAATAAAAATATTTTTTGAGTTCAATCAGAGCGTATTTATTGAAAATACCCTGCCCACCAGCAACAAACATGAAAATTATTTATGATTTAGTATACTGAGAGAGCCACCTTAGGTTAGATAGATGTATTAGGATAGCATATTGCAACGTCTTATTTTAATTCAATATAAAATTTGAATCGGGAAGCGATTCAAAACTCATAAGATTTTATATTTAATTATATAGTTGGTGCGTTGCATCAAAATTTAGATTGAATGTAAGATAATTGGACACATGCGAAAGAAAGGTAGGCGTGGGGCGAATAAATGCAAAAGAAAATTTGGTTTTCTTGATTTATTAATAAATTCGCACTCCGTACGCTCAGAGATTGGTCCACTGTATTAGTGGTACAGCTCAGTATTAAAGATAGGTAACTCTTCACGCCCGTGTGAGGATGGTGAGTTACAACCATTGGCTCGGGCAAACCTACTTTGTTCTCCTCGCGCCGTGTTAAATTGCGTTACAGGCGACGGCGTCATGCCTTTGACGTGCTGGAAACATAAAACTCAAACGAACTTAATCGTGCAGTTAAGCACACGATCGAATTCGGTTGAAAAAGTTATTACTATGTTTGAAAATAATTATTACTAGTTAAATGCAGCCCCGTACACTGCTGTAAGGGCAACTCAAGCCCTTAGTATGTTTAATGATGCTAAATAATTATTGGTTGAAAGGAGTATGAAAGTATTAGTTATAAGATGGCGTACGACTATGCGCCTGCACGCGCATGTCACGGTATACATGAATCGTCGAGTAGATTCAAAATGTATGTATATAGATATATCTAACCATATGCGAAAAATATGAAAATCTGAATGATACTGAAATGATGCGTAGAACTATGAAAAATCGAATTATGCGGACATACGGCTCGAGACGCCATTATTACGGGATCAGTAGAAAAAGAACGAACTATCCAGACAAGCTAGATACACTGCAATACAAGTCAACAAATTATGCGATCTGTTAATTGCATTTGTGGCATAGTTTATTATGCAAAAATATGATTCAATCTAAATTCGAGACTGCCTAAGTGATACTAAGATCCTCATGTGGAGATATGCGAACGAATCGTAACTCATCATGTAATAACGCAATTTGTTTATTGTTAATTATTATTACATTATATTTCTCACAAGAACGTTACAATAGACATTCGTACGTGATCTCCAGAATCGAATACAAGTTGAAATATGAAAGTCGAATTATTACATCGCGAATAAACCATGTCAACAGCTTATTGATTAATAATGTTAACACGAATTGTGACGTTGATCTATTATAAAATTTAAAACGGTTTGCGGATACGTTACGAGTACTAATGCCTCGATTGTCTAACATTGAGTTTTTTTTAAATATAGATGAAGATACCAAGATGTTATAAACAATTAGTTGATTGTTATAAATTATTGAACTTGATGTATGACTGCGATTATGACTTTGATGTATGACTGCGTGTATGTGTGCGTGTGTATAAGCAACGGGACCGTTGCAATATACACAACCCATCATTATACTTACAAAGATGCATAAGTGTTACACCAACATGTAGTGCAACAACTGTAAAGAAGATAAGAATATTAGACCTCTTCGATATTTGACCCTTTATCAGGGTAATCATCTTTATATACACAGTCTATTGATGTACCATATTGTTTGACAAACGACTGTATCGCGATCGGTATAGTCAGACATTGACAGGACAATATCCAACAACTGGGACAAATATGAAAGATAAACGGCGACCAAGAATATAATTAGCGGCATTAGTAACACAGTAAGGGAATTAGGTTTCATAAAGGTATCGGCAAAATTCAAATGAAACTTTAATGTTACGGAAATTGGTTTCCAGAAGGGTATTGGTAGAATTTTGAGGATAAAAAATATGGAAAGAAGTGATTTTTAGCAAATTGTGTCACATAACTTGGTAAAAAATCTATGAGTCAGCGTCGTGATGAAAATTCTGATCCGACGGATCGATAGAGCTGCATGAGCACTTCCCGTTTCCATCGTGAAAAATTGAAAAATGTCGATGCGTGGGCGTGGGTACGTACTTGAAAATCGGTGTTCTAATTCGTAAAATGTTTCGATTCGTTCAGAAAAATACGTAAAATTTTCATATGGTGCGATTTTGAGCATGTTCAATCGAAAGAACATTAAATGGGCTCTTATATGGGTGCGAGGGTAAAGTAAGTACTTTAAAATGGATGTTGTAATTTGTAATCTCATCTGGCTTCCATATCCATGGTTCAGGATGTGGATCCAATGGATACTACTGAAGGATTGACGAAAGTTTACCATCATAACAAAATCTATTTTCGTTTATGTCATTATTATTTCGCTTTCTCAAAGTGAAAGCTTTAGAATGAGACAAAAACCGACATCTCGAATGAGACATCGGAATTCAATTTTGGTAGCCTACGGGTCAAATACATGGTCATGTAAAAGCGTCCGTCTGTACTTGGTAAATAATTCACCAATAAATCTGATAAAGATTTCATTATTCATCAATATTTATGATAAATCATATGAAAGACACGAGCGAGGGGTAGCGAATGAGTGATTCTGGCTAGTTCATCTATGTGTATATGATAGAGGAAATGGAAAAGACGTACGAGCGATAGCAAGTGAGTGATTCTGGCTTTTTTTATTCTCTTCAGTCTCTTCCTTGAGTACTGTTTCATTAGTTCCAAACGTCAAAATAGACTATCACGGTACTCTGACTCCCTACAATGAGTTATTAATTACAGTTCTATGAACAATTTCAAGGTGATGCATTCATGAAAAAAGAACCTTGACATAAGTCCAATTTAAAAAAATCCAAAGTTTCAAAGAAGCACAGATACCGCGATAGCTTAACAACTGTAGAATGAGAAGGGAATTTTTTTTTCCTGTCTGGAGTAGTGTCGGAGAACTTGCTAGCCTGCACTTCGTTGATCTAAAAATGACGCTGTTGTACATTCGATCGAAAAATATTCTCCTATGCCTTGGAATATGTATGATAAACCCTCTAAATCTTATTCCAAATCCTTTAAAGTTGCCAGAAAAAAGAGTTTTTCGAAATACCTCATTTCTTAGCCGTCCAAGGTAAACTGATCACAGAGCCCACCCACCTCATGAGCTTCTATATCATTCCAACCAGAATTTGAATTGGAATAATAATTATCTCATTTTTCTCATTTTATTTACATGTACAGTTACATTTCCTTTCTTAGCCATACCTATTGAAAAATGAGATAATGATGAAAATCCAAGGATCGACGGGAATCGAGAGAAAAGGAAAAGATAATGGATGAGAATACAGAATCTTGGGGTTAAGTTCTTTCTCAACAGTTGAGTTTTTCTATTCCATAATTATCATGAGATGCATACCTGCAATACTGTTAGTTGGTAATGTATGCCCTATAAGTTGACTCAATCCACATTTGGAACTCTTGCGTTTCAGACTATGTGCTGGATATTGACGATTGTACAGCTTATCCCTCTCTGTAACGAAAACGATAAATTTGTTTTATAAAATAGTATGGAAGTGACATGGTCATCTTCAACGTGTACATAGCTCTAGACGAAGTCGCAGATCTATGTTCTGATCTAACATTCGGATGAAACTACCTGCAACGGGGATACAATTCTGACTCGATCCCAACCTCACGAATTTCGAACAACAGCAAACGGACTCTTGTATATGGATACTTCTCGATCTGTCCTTTTCATACGTTAATCGGCACCGAAAGACTGTTTTGGCGTAGCACTTATTTGTATGTGGAAGAGAATTTAATGGCTGAGAAGTCTCTATCGTGCACCAGCTTATCAAAATCGCCAATGTCGACATCATAATTTACTCTTTTATTTTCCAACCAATCTCGTCAAAACTCATTTATCAGTCATCCTCATTCATCATAAATCAAGTTGTATCGATCAAAATTTCACTGTCTTTGGCTAAATGAAGAAATGTTTGGAATGAGACACTTCCACCTAGCCCTCGCTCGTCCCACATTTGCACACACTCATTGCTGTACGCGTTGAACTTATATACCTAAATGGGTAAATTGTTAATGAAAAAGCTGAGGCTCTGGTTGACACTTGTGAAATTGTTACCGCTTATTTGCAATGATGCACACCAATCTACGGAATGCGCGCAACGCACGATGAACAAATCGAAACAACCGCTGTGAAGACAAGAATATTTCATTATCACGCAGGCAATCCACAATGCTATTCCACGCAATGATATACAGGAGCAAACATCAAAATATTCAGCAACATACAATATTAATTAAACGGTTACCAAAATCAGGTTTGTATGGAACGCAATACGAAAAAAGTGTAAAGTATTGCTCATCCAAAATATTTATTCTTCTAAAACGTTTGTTAGGACTCATAAAAACAACAGAAACAAGAATTCACTCATCGAATTTAAATTTTCAACAGCAAAATTCTTGTCCTTTTAAAACTGTAATTTGTTAGATTTAGAGAAACTATTTGTTAATATTCAGTTCGTTTTTTCAAATCTGTGCATTCTGATAACAAGAACTCTTCAAAACTGAGACTAGCAATCTTTGTATTCACAGAACAGTCATAAGTAATAAACGCATCATGTAGTATACTCTCGAAATTGTTTCTCACACCTGCCTCTAGACAAAACACACGCCTCTAGACTCGTATGCGCTACTAGCATACAGGGAAAAGGTGGGTACTCACATATACGATAGAGGCGTGTTGCGCTACTAGCATACGGCAGAAAAAGTCTCGGGCGGGTACTGGCCCATAGGGCAGAAGCGTGTTGCGCTACTGGCAGACACGCTTCGGCAGCAGCCAGAAAGCTATGGGGCTCCTGGCACAGTGTGCACAGTGTGCCAGGAGCCCCATAGCTTATCTACTATAACAATAAGGTTATAATTCGTCCACTAGTGTTTAAAGCACGAATCTTTTTGAAACTAATACAATTTTTCCTTGAGTAGTTTCCGTTAGCAACCCTAATTTCACGTCAGTGAACCTCTTAAGCATCATTTTCAAAATCTGGACTACGTGAATCAGTTTTTTTTTTCAGATTGGCAGGTAAGATGTAATAATCTGTTATGAAAACCCATTCGAAATCAAAGAATTACAAAACTGAAACCATGTCTGTGGTGTATGCACGACTGACAAGTCAGCATATTTTGGGCGTTGAGCCTCGGCGCGCCCGCACTAGCGGCACTTGCATTCCAGCCGCGCAATGAGCATGTATAGTAATGTACGACTCTGAAAAATTAATTATCCTATCATTATATTGAGATGGATTATTGAAATACACCTCACCCGCGATCAAGACATTACGATGGCGACGAGGATATTCGGAATAATAGTGAAAAAGTGACTCAATGGAGCTGCAGGAAGGTGCAGACGTGTCAAGTTATCGTGTACAGCTGCAGAAAGGTGTAGCTGATGTGTAAGGTGCGCAACTCAAAACTGATTAAGGTGCATAGGTAGATGCAGAAAGCTGCAGGCTACATATATTACGTATGGGTAATAAAAAAGAAGTATCTAAAGGTAAAAATGCTAAGTGGGTACATTTAATATACAAAAGAAAATTAATTGAGTTCATAGATAATTTTAAACTTGAAAGCATACTAGACTTACTGCCAATAGCCAGTAGACAGAACCATATGCACAAAAGGGATTATAACTAAAGTCAGAAAATTACCAAAAGATAGTATGATTGAACATTTGAGTAAGTGCAAACAAGTGTAAAGCCAGCTGGTGGCAGCGTGACACTTATACATTGAGATTGGGTCATGGATTTTTCAATTTCACGAAATAACCCAGATAGGCTCAATCCGGTCTGATAATATTGTAGATTGTTCATAAAAATCGAAATTCCTCCACTTTATAGCTTGATTTGTCTCCCGAGAGATACGTTTTTCTTGTAAAGAGTCCTGATTTGTAGGTTAAATTCAGAAAATATTTTCGTTCCAATTCTTCTCCTGTAAATCTTGAATACGACCATCGACTGCGAGATATCTCGCATCGACTCGAACTCGCATGTATATATATATGAGATGCACGTTTGATGTGGTCTGCTACGGCTATCGGCTATATTCTATCATCATAAAACATATATACCTATATGTTGTCGAAAACGAAATCGGGACGCGAGTGTAGTGAAGCGAACATGGTGGACGTCGCCTGAGCAGTGATTTTGGAAACTTGATTAAAATAGGTTAACCTTTTCGCTATTTCTTCAATTCGTCCATTCAAGGTAAAAAATGATTGTTGTTAATTCTTTATTAATCATGTTGTTGAAAATTTTGAGGTTGTTATGGCCCAGCCTTGCCTCGCCCATTTTTGAAATTTTAGATTGACACGAGTCACATCGCCCGATTCCGATGCGCATTTTCCCACATTCTACCCGAGTTGCGCCGAGAAGCGACATTAGAATTAAGCGTACATGTGTGAGTGTAAGAATACGCTGATTGAGACGCATCCATGCGACGGATGGTGAGTTGCACGTAGTGCATGGGAATCATGAGGACAGCTTGCATTTTTGTGCAGCTGCCTAACATTGAGACGGATGGATGTCGGCTATAAGATATTCTCTTATCAGCCTGTGCGAAGCTACCAGCAGCCAGCGGGCGCTCGTGCGGGAATGCTATTCTATAAGTGAGAGTTGCACACGGCAACTGCGCAGCTTCGAATTAGTTAGAAACGGCCATAGGAGATCTTCTTATCGGCACGTATAAGTTGACAAGTAGCCAGCGGGCACTCGAGCGAGAACGACGAATGAATGTATAGACAAATGTATGAAACCCTGCATGTAATGCAACTAGAATTGTTCGCTATAGGAAATAAGCAATTGATCTGGCCAGATCAGAATTTATCTATGTTTATATATTTTTATCGGAGACAGGCCGATGTGCCAAGAGCGAATGGAATCTCTTATGAATAGCGTTTTGCCACGATTGATAAGTGCTATATAAAATATTTGAATGACATGTATAAGTAAACCGATGCGCCTTGTAGCGTATACATAGATTTGTAACGAAGCGAGCGCGCTTCGTAGTCATAAGTATTTGCGCGTGCAAACGGAGGAAAGACGCTGAGCCACGCGCGCTTGTTACCACTCCACGAGGGAGAGGTAATTCTCGCAAAGTGCAACTGCGCTTCCCAACCGTTTTGCACCCTGCGAGCGCATCTTGACGTGACGTCACGACGCTTACAAAAGAAGCGGCCGCGGCGGACACGACGGAGTTAATCTGTGCTAATCACGGATGCCACACGGGTGGCTGGACATGGAGCACGTGAGCGGCGCAGCTCCCCCGCGAACGCGTAGCATACTTACATCTATTTCGAGAGAACAGAGTTATATAGAACGATCCAACCACGCGGGATCGAGTATTAAATATAGGATTTGGTAACGTAATAAAGTTTAGAGCTAGTGCACTTGAAGTGAGTTTATTCACAACACCCCCCCCCCCCACACTACACATGCATCCGGAACCAACACGCATATACGGCCCAGCGCGCCATGGACTACTGGGCTGCCATGCTGCCAAGCTCCAGCCAAGGACAACCAGGCGCCGGACGGATTAAGAATATGTAAGTGACCAAGTGGTCTCACACACGGATAACGGATCGCGACACCTTTCAACAACAAACATTCCAACAAACATAGGGGTGTTTCGCCCAACCACCCCTCTCAATAACGGTCGGGCCTTTACAAGGTTGTTTTACTGACACTAGTTTGAATTATTAGTTTATATAGTTCTTCACAACTTCATAGTTTATGAGCAGCAACATTAATAATTTTTATATATAAGTGATTTCAATCATCAATATTTTCAATATTTCTTGCATTTTTTAATGTTTTCGTCATTTTTCTTCATGTAATTGCATACATCAGTATCTATTCAATGTTTTAGTTTTCATATTATTTTCATATCTCTTTTTTGTCCTTAGAATCAATCTTTCTTCTTCATACATCAACGTGTGAAATAGTTCTAATGGATAGTTACTGAGAACGTACGCAAAATCAAGAGAGTGCTGTGTCACTTCCAACTAGGCGTAAACTTAGATAGATAAGGAACAAGCTGGAGCAGTGAAGGCAGAGACGCTCTTATACGAATCTCAGATCAAGAGGTTCGAACTAACCTATACTTGGAAGTTTCTTTTGCTTTCATTGTAGCAATCAAACTTGTTGGAGAGTGATCAAAAGTGAGTGTTTTCATTCTGTTGTACATCTGTAAAAAATCATCTGTATAACCATTAAAAGATTGGACTGCTGGAGAGTTTGCTCCTGAAGTCAGCTTTTGAAAAGTCCACTCTTGATATAGGTATACAGACAGATATGCACACCAAAAATACTTGAGTATCAATATTTTTAGAAACATTTTAGTAAAGACATTTCTTTGTTCCAGACAGTATCATTCATTCAACAACATGAGTGACGATATTTCAATACACTGCCAAATAATCAGCCAATAGTTCAGCTAGGGTGTGAAACAGCATTCAATGCTTTGTCTCCAAAAGAAAAGTTGTATGCACACTAACTCAGCCAAGCTGCATGGAAAGGTGGTTTTATCGTGTCGCCAACGTCACCTGAATCGCCAGGAATTTGGAGATAATAAAATTATACCTAATCTGCCCAAGGAAAAGTTTGAATCTATTATCTATTATCAAGGAATCCAGAGCTTACAAAGAAGATCAGCTAGTTTACAAACATTTTGGAACAAAGTAAAAGATGCTACATATTTGCTTGAAGACAAATTCAGAAGCTTAGGATTAGGAAGTAAAGACATTTCTACGTACTTTTCTACGAATTGTACTGAAGATGATGCAGAACTTATCAATGAGTATGCAGAGTAAGAGACTAGAGTCTTACAATACTAGATGTTTCAAGACAGAAGAAAAAGGTGATAATTACAAATGTAAATACGAGATAAAATTAGCATCGACTGAAACTAGTAATGATCCTAAAGTCACGTTGCTTGAAGAAATTTTTAAAAATGCCAAGTTTAAGATTACTCGAGGGGATTATGATTTGATTCTTTTATCTGTTGTTGAGATTTTGGAAAAAAGCTAAAGAACATGCAGCTAATGAAACTAAAGTGATCATGCTTAGTAAATATATTGACCATTTTGTAACTGATTCACTCGATGAACACAAAAATGGTTCTAAATATTGGATCAGAGATAAAGGACCGGTTGTTGAAACTTACATAGGTTTCATTGAATCGTATAGAGATCTAACCAGTCAGAGAGCAGAATTTGAAGGCTTCGTAGCAATGGTGAACAAAGTTATGTCTCAAAAATTTGTAACTCTGTATGACAATGCAGAAAAGTTTTTATCTCCACAACCATGGGGTAAAGATTATGAAAAAGATCAATTCCTGAGACCTGTTTTCACATCAATTGATGTTCTGGCTTTCTCGGGATCTGGGATCCTTGCAGGTATTAATATACCAAATTATGAAGAAATCAGGCAATCGGAAGGATTCAAAAATGTATCACTGGGTAATTTTATCCCAGCTCCCATGAAACAAGATGTGATACCTTTTGTATCAGAAGAGGATCAAGAACTACGTAACAAATATAGAGTTGCCAGCTTTGAAGTTCAAGTCGGTCTCCATGAGCTACTGGTCATGGCAGTGAAAAATTATTCAGAAAAAAAAATGATGGCAAACTAAATTCTGATCAAAGTAAAGTTAAAAATCCAATTACAGGTGAGCCAATTACTAAGTATTATTCAGGAGGAGAACAAATCATTCAGTTTTTGGATCAATGGGATCATCTTATGAAGAGTGTAGGGCTGAAGCTGTTGGCCTATATTTAAGTTTAGATGAAGAAGTACCCAAAATATTTGGCAACGATGGTCCTGAGGCAGATGATGTCATCTATGAGAATTGGCTGTCATTATTGTGGAATGGTTGTACTCGAGCTTTGGAGATGTATCAACCTTCAACAAAAAAAGGTCTGCAATCCCATTGTAAAAATTATAAAGGTTATTATAATAATCTTAGGGAAGAAACCAGTTACTTTCAAACACTATATTGACCTCGTAATTTATGTACACATATACTATTTACATTTCGCAATCTTTATGATGCAGTCGATCGTCTCAGAATACAAGTGTTTCGCGTCATGCGCACTTCTCGTCACTATCAAAACTCGCAATTCGTTTAGTTAAATTAACTCATGAAGTTACTTGAATATATTCACAAAGATGTACTAAATTTTGCTGTCGAGCACCGGGGATAATATTAACGCTACTTATCTCTTCTCGACAATTTCTTGATTTGACGATGCCTCAATCACTCGCCTCGAGAATCCACACTCCTCCTCTTATCCGTCCCCTGGAACAGCAGCCATGTATTGTGGGGGAGTGGCGATGACTTCGTCGATCCAGGAAGATCCGAAGCCAAGTCTGCGTAGGTCAGGGCCTTGGAGTTGTATTGGCGCAACGAGAGGTGAGGCGCAAGCAGTGAGGGAGCGTGTGATCGCTTGGGCCGCAGGCAAGCAAAAGGGGCGAGGCATGAGCGCGAGTCGCGGACATAGTCTCTCTGATCTATGCGACAATTGCGCCGTCGCTCGTTCAGTGCCGAATACATTCAACACTTTGACCGCGTCGATACAAATGAGATTTACTTATTCGCTACATCATTCACAAGCTCGTTATGTATTACTGCTCGTTATGTATACAGAGTTTCCTTTGAAGCTGTAGAAGACTTTATTGAAATTGAAAAAACAGAAGCTGGTAAAAATTTGAGATTAACAGTTGATCAAAGTAAAATACAGACTGTTGGTAAGAAAGCTATTGAAGACTTTTTAAAGAAATTGCAAGTGTATAAGAGTATTGCAGATGTCGAGGGGGGCCAAAAAATGTATAATGAATATAGTGAAGTACCCGAAAGTGGTGTTTGCCCATGGGCTAAATGGAGAGACATTGTTTTGGCACATAAACAACCAAGAAAAATATTTGTCCAATCCAACACAACCGTTGATGTATGCAGAGCTGTTATTCTAAGAGTTTATCTTATGTTTCGACAAAAATGATCATATTCAATAATTTTCTTTTGCAGGATCAGGAAACGTTGTGTTGAAGAATTACGAGTCTACTTTCGAGGGAATGATTCAGTCATGAGTTGACAGATTCCCATCTTATAATTTTCCTGAAAAACTCTTGAAGCATACAGAGAAAGATCAGAAATACTCTATTACTGGAGAACTGAGAAATTAATTACTTATACTGGGGATTTTATATTAATTGAAAAATACCTCGACTTCAATCGTACTAAATGTATTCAATTGTATTTTATGTATTCAATGCAATCTTTCATAAGTTCAAATATAATGTCCTCAGGAGGTTGGTGGTTCTAATTCACCCTTGGAGGTATAGAATTTTTTTTCTTGCAATCTCATTCTGCAATGAGTATTGTATGGTCCACAAAGATCGAAAATTGAATTGTTTATGATAAAAGCTGTTGTAATTATGATGAATTGAATTACAGAAACTTATAGATTTACTTTGAAGCTATCAACAACAAGCATTGAATAATTATAATTTTTGAGAATGATTTCTGACAAGGTGAATTTCATTATGTAGATCATGAAGAGATATTATTATATTTGTTAATAACACGAGTTTATTTCCGAATATTCTTTTTCAGCATTTGAGTATAAGACGTCATGAAAGATTTTGATATGATAGTCTTGAAGTATGTTTTTTTGGTGATAAGAGGAATATTTTGAATCAGATAGTTGAATAAAAATAAATAACTTTGTAAGAGCGACTCATGCCCTTAGCATGAAATAATGATGTTAAATGAGTATGAATAATTATTTGTTGGAAAGAGCATGAAAGCGTTAGTATTAGAATACGTACGCATATGTGCCTGCACGCTCGTGACGCGGTATACATAAATCGTCGGGTAAATTCAAAATGTATGTATATAGATATATCTAACCGTATGCGAAAAATATGAAAATGTGAATGATCCTAAAATGATGTGTAGAACTATGAAAAGTCGAATTATGCGGACATACGGCTCGAGACGCCATTATCACGGGATCAGTAGAAAAAGAGCGAACTATCCAGACAAACTAGATACACTGCAATACGAGTCAAAAAATTACGCGATCTGTTAACTGCATTTGTGGCGTAGTTTATTATGCAAAAATATGATTTAAGCTAAATTCAAGACTGCCTAAGTAACACTAAGATCCTTATGTGGAGATATGCGAATTAATCGTAACTCATCATGTAATAACGCAATTAGTTTATTGTTAATCATTTTTACATTATATTTTTCACAAAAACGTTACAATGGACATTCGTACGTGATCTCCAGAATCGAATACAAGTTGAAATATGAAAATCGAATCATCATATCGCGAATAAACAATGTCAACAGCTTATTGATTAACCATGTTAACACGAATTGTGCCATTGATTTATTATGAAATTTAAAACGGTTTGCGGATACGTTACGAGAACTAATGCCTCGATTGTCTAATGTTGAGTTTTTGGTGGATATAGATGAAAACACCAAGATGTTATAAACAATTAGTTAATTGTTATAATTTATTGAACCGGACAGAAATATCTCGACATTAGGCAATTGGCGTTATTCTCAGACTTTGATAGACTGCGAATACGCGTATGTAGCAACAATAGTTAATGCATAATTAGAGTCAACAAATTATCGAAATCAGCGAACTCCGTAAAAAATTAACTATAAGAGCAAATGTAAATATCTCGATTATAGACAAATAAGGAACTAGCGCGTGAGTGCACACTGTGACGCTTATCGGCATTCAGCAAATAAGTAAGCTAAAAAACGAGTCAACGCGATACCCTGCGATGGTGCGTTAGACTATATAAAGGGCCGCCCGTCCTCGAACGGGGTCATTCTTTCGCGATATCGGTAGAGCGCGTATCGGAATACGATCGTCTCCGCGCATATAACATCATGTATTGCGATCGACCGCGAATTCTATACTTGCGCGATTGTAACGTCTTTGTAAATAATATTCGTTGTCTATAATAAATTAGTAACTTTCTTTTTGATCAATTTCTTTGTAATTTTTTACCGAGTCCGAACCATATTCAATCACAAGCGCTTAACCACATGTTGGCAGTAGCGTTTTACAATCACTCACTTGCGAAGCATCTAACCTCTCGTAGGAAGTGATGCTGCATTTGAGTGCATTATACATGCACATTAGCCGGCTGGCCAAACCACACGTTGGAAGGGGCCAAGCTAGGTGACACAGCTATTGAACCAAACGTTGAGGTTCATTGCCCAATGCCGGTGTTTTCATGCCAAACACACTCTTTTTGCATTTACAAATCACAATACACACACAATCTATGTAAGTGAGTGTCCTGTACGAAATCCTGTAATTTTGATTTGATGAATACGATACATGGCAAATTCTTTAAAAGACAACATTTCATAATAAAGTAAATTAAAATATTTGATATATCGCGAGTATATCTGGCGACCGTGAAAAAATGCCCAGACGTACATCAAAAAAAAATCACACTGAAAATTAGTGGGTAAAATTGAAGATGGTGCTCAGCCCAAAATTTGAAACAGAGTCGGGATTCTCGGTAGCAAAGATGAAAATTGATTGCGAAAAATGTTATTTTTTTAATCTTTAATTTTTTGATCGCATATAATGTGACAAAAACTAGTATTTTATTTTTTTTTGGAAAACGCTCGTAGGAGGCGCGATTTTCAAAATGGATTTTGAAAAAAGAACAAACAAATTATTCTGATATAAAACTATAAATTAAAGAAATGTACCAAGTCTCTGGGGAGTAAACAACGATTCTATTCATCAGGTGGCGCGTCAGCGCCACCGACGACAAGTATGCGCAGAAAGCGAGGGGACGCGACAAGCCATTATATACAGCTCGTTTGCGGTTTAACCTCGCACCTGGAAATATTTTTCTTTTAACCTCTGTCCTGCAGTTTTGCGATGGTTACCAGCAAAAACTGCATTCAGTTGCGTTTAATTACGTCAGGAAAGATTTACGAAAATTGACCTGGTTATTTGGGTATAGGAGGTATAAGTCGACGAGCAGACGACAGACACTCTGAACCTCTCGCAAAATCTCCCACAGAAAATTTTTCCCACCATTGACGTATATTACGTGAGAGCTGTTCGAGGCCTATTGCGAGCGTGGTTTTCAACGCAACGTAAACGTATATTACGTCCAGCCTATAGTGATGAAGAGGTATATATATAAACTGTCTTGTAGACCGGTGCATCAAACAGATGTAAAGGAGAACAACCGTACCATTTGCGATAAGACCCAACAAATTCATGTGTTAACAAGTGTCCAGAGACCGAAGTCATGGTCATCTGGCAGTTCTGATTCCACAAGTTGACATTGAATTCATATATTTTATTGAACTTTGATAAGCCTTCCCTCTGGAAATCAAATGTGAACTATTGTATAATATCTGCAAATATTTTGACAACTTGGGATAGCATTTCATGTATACTCCTCCCACAGAAAATTTCCCACAGAAAATTTTTCCCACCATTGACGTATATTACGTGAGAGCTGTTCGAGGCCTATTGCGAGCGTGGTTTTCAACGCAACGTAAACGTATATTACGTCCAGCCTATAGTGATGAAGAGGTATATATATAACTATATCATATAGTTATAGTAGTATCGTCGTAGTAAACAGCTAGTAGGCAAACATATATGGGCAGTCGTGATGAAAAGTGCAAATGTGCTGGACGTTATTTTAGCTACTTCAGCAGCTTTGTCAATCCGACTTTGAATTGATTGAGTTGTTTGACATGGGCTTACCTACTTGCTGTTACTGATATACTTTTCAAGGTAAATTAGTTTCTTTTTTGAAAAGATTTGATTTCAGGTTATTCAGTGACTGGTTAATGAATCTAATCAATAATTTTTTTTTGCAGTTCAAAAATAAATCTGAATGAAGTTAAAAGGCTACAACTGCTCAGTATTTTCATACGGGCCACAGGAGTTGGCAAGACTCATCATACAAGATGAGAAAATAAGTTCTGGCCAATAACAGATTGACTTAATATGAACATGAATAAGCAAGTAGAAGACTTCTATAGCACAGTGAATTTCAGTTGACGTGTTGGACCTTTTCGACAATAACATCTTATATAAATATGCACAAGTCCACAGGAGAAGACGTCTAAACATGTTATGAGTGTTACCTTCATTGACATTTCTGTGGGTGATTTTAGTATCCAACAATTGTGAGATGATCAGTGTAACCTCAATACTGTTAAGGCTTATCCTTATCCGCCAGCTCATATAATTCTCAAAAATGGAAATTCATCACCTACTACCATGGGACTGTTGGATGACTATTTATACCTGTTATAAGGATAGAATAAGTATTGTGATTGAGTGAAGAAGTGTGAACAGTTTAATGCGAAAAACAGCTGTGAACGAAAGCAGCTCATGGATGAAGCTTTACATCTCTACAAGAGGAGACGTCTAGACCTCTTAAGGAAAAAAATTTCATGAATTTTTTTCTCAAAAACGGTGAACTTAAGGAAAAATTTTCCGGAATTAAAAAAGTCTTAGAATAACTCAAGGAACACGATAAAATTTTTTCAGAATTTTTCTCGATTTTTTTTTGAAAAATCAAATTTTTGAATTTTTAAAAAACCAAAAATATTCTCGGAAAATTCTGAAAAAATGTTAGCACGTTTCTTGAGTGATTCTAAGATCTATTTATTCTTGGAAAATTTTTCCTAAAAGGCACCGATTTTGAGGAAAAAGTCAGTCAAGTTTGAAAGATAAATGTTAAATCTCGGCCACCATTTTGTTTTACCAAATAATTTCACAGACAAAATAATCATACTTACTTCTAGTTTGACTATCATTGACCGGGTGCATATGAGTTCTAAGCATTTAAAACCATGTAAACGGAATGAAAAATTAGTTTCAAGAGAAAATTTCACTGTAAAATTATGGGTTTTTAATTTGTCATTGATTTTTCGATAGGTTATCATCGTTGAATGTTTTTTTAACCATCACCATTGAAAAGAGCGACTCTGAAAATAGTAGGGAAGGTATGTCTCAAATTTTTTAGACTATGATTTCATCGAAAATAATAAGCTCAAAGACAGCGCAAAATTTCGGTCACTTTGGGCATTAATGGGTTAATCACAATAAATACTTCTATATATTGCATATGTTTTTCCCTATTCAAAACAATTATCTAGACTTTTTGCTCAATTGTATTGGCGCTATAATATCTCTATTTCATAATATTCGCATTATGAAATTAGGAATCTCTAACTTATTAACTCATTTATTATTTACTTGCGGTCTTCAATACTCCAACTTTTAGCTACATGACGTTTTGGCCTGATAAATCACATGATAAATTACATGATTTATCATGTGATTAATCAGGTGACTTTTTGTAGCAGGGAATGAATCTTCCATATTTTGCTTCTCGAAGAGAAAGCTTTGCAATGAGGCAGAAATTGACCCACCGAATCAGACCTCAGGACCTCGATTTTCGTAATCTGCGAGTTGAAGAACGTAGAAATCCAAAAGTGTCTGTATGTATGTATGTGTGTGTGTGTGTGGGGGGGGGGAGAGGGGGTAGGCGACTATATCGACAAGAAATAGATATTCCAGAGAGATACCAGCCCGTAATATGAGAGTGAGATGAGAAATAGAAGAAATTGAAAGTTAAAAAGACGAGACTAAACCGCCCAAAGCCCTACAATCGTTGAACGTTCTGCCCCACGTGCGTGGACACAACAGGTGTACCAGAGCCGAAAGGCTGCTGGACTTAACAATATTTCATTCATTGAATACCCGACCCCGAAAGAAGGAAACACCTG
Source organism: Aphelinus atriplicis (assembly GCA_020882685.1). NCBI lineage: Eukaryota > Metazoa > Arthropoda > Insecta > Hymenoptera > Aphelinidae > Aphelinus > Aphelinus atriplicis. The sequence goes on from JAJGQD010000041.1 coordinate 246,703, forward strand.
GACATGCGGTTCTCACTGCCCGATGAATCCATGAGATTAATTGGAGGCTTTTCGACTTGATCACTTCCAGAGCCTATGCCATGGCTAACCGACGGATGGGACTAGGGAAAAGGCCCGCGCAAACGACGTGTCCAAAAAAAAAACTCTCCCGTAATAAACGAAGTGGCTGGACGCTGGGAGTTCGGACTGTATAAAGAGAGGGAGGGAGAAACTCATCTTGTGGTGAGGCTACTATCTGCATTTTGTGATCAGTGTATAGGAAGAGTTTTCCTCTACAGTCTCGGTCTCAAGCTAAGCTATTCTGATGTCGCATACCAGTCAAATGATTTTGCACGGCTATCATGTTTATCCACGATTGTATTATATTTAACTGTTAAATTCATGCCAAAACATGATATCATAATTTTATGTAACAGTCACCCGAATATTTCGGTGGCAAGCATATGATGAGGGCACTTGAAGCAGCCCTGATGAGTCCACTTCCGATGGTCGGACGAAGCCTCCATTTCGATACTCAATTTTAAATTGAAATGAGATAGAATGAAGATAAGATTCTAGTCTTCTATTAATTGTGCAATTAATTGTAGTCTTAGGATGATTAATATGTAAATTCTCTCTGTCCTATTATCTGCCACAAACAATTCTGATAATGTGAATACTTAGTCACAAGGGCAAGCAGGTGAGGAATCGGAATCCCGAACAGCACAGAAAGTTATCGCGGCTCTTCACGGGTCTAACGATGTGTTGATTCATCTTTAGATACGTGACCGGATTTTCAATCTATATTTCTTGATCGATGCAGGCGCTAATATTTCCGTGTTTCCTGAGCCCGTTAAGAATTCATTGAAGTAGTCCCTTTTCCAACTGCTTGGACTAAATAACTTCAACATTAATATATATGGTAGCGTCAATGAATAATTTTTCTTATAGTGAAGAGCGAGTTCAGTTTCTTGAAATTTTCGTTTTTGAATTGGAAAGATATAAATATTGTAAACTTCTGAGAATGTTTCCAACTGTAACGCCTACCTTAAATCTTATGTAAAATTCTCAAGAATAAACGTCTTGAACTATTTCGTTACGGATTCAGGAATGCAATATAGCCAATCTGGAACAGCTGCTCAGGATTCCTTTATCATCCAGTTAGGTTCGTAGTGGCGATCATATAAGAGGTCAGTGGAACAAATAACTCAATGTTACGAATACAAAATCGAAATTTGTATTGCCTATGAAATTGCATGCTAAATCGCAGAGAATTTACTATGGAAGAAATTGAAACGATTGTCTTATATGCGCTGGAAGTAACAATCATGAAAAAAATAAGTGCACCAAATGAAAGAAACAATCCGATTGGGATTCAGCAGCTCATAGGATTATTACTTTCTCCAGAGAGGTTTGTAATACAATTGATTGGATGTGAATATGATTCCAACATTCATATCCAACAAACGTTGACAAACGGATCAATAAAATTCGACAAAGAACCTGATAGTTGAACTATCACTTTTAAGAATTAACGAAAAAAGGGATAAAATAGAAAAGAAGCAAAGTAGAATTCGGACCTGTGAGTGAGGTAGACATACAAGCGTTGATTTCAAATAATAATAAGTTGTTATGGAATCCATAAAATACTTTTGGGAAATTTAACACGCCGGATGTAGCGATACAAAACAAATTTTTCGAATCGGGAAGTTCATGCTCGTGTTTGGTAATAACCACGGTGGATTCTACAATTTTTCGACGCGATTATTGTGTGAGAGCACTGTGGCAACCAAATGGTGCCCTCCCACATCCCAGTGGGTTAGCATGCGCATCAGAAAAAGAGAAGGAAGATCCACCGAGGCGGTAGCAAAGCAAAAACGCACTCGCGCAGTCGGCAGTTAGATTCGGTGGCAGAGACTGAGCGTTCGGCTCTCCAACGAGAGTAAGAGACCTTGTAAGAGAGAGAGAGAGAGGGGCAGATAGGCAGAGTTTTTACAAACTATCGTTTTTCTACGAGAAAAATGTAATATAGCAAATATCAAAGTTTACTTTACAAAAGTACTCTTTCTCACGAGTTCATAGCGTTTTTTATATCTACGAGATTCATTTTTGTCAGATAAATGATAATATTGAGCCAAAGAACTTCTGACAATGTGCCTCCAGCGAAGGTAAGTTGACAATGGGAGGGGGCAAGTTGACAAGGATGATTTAAGAAATGAATATTTTTCATTTTTTGGAGGGATCTCTTCTGTTTTGCAGCCAGCTGATTTCGGACACAATAATATGTCAAAATTGCTGAGCTCCTTCTCCTATAAACTCGATTATTATCTCGCTTCCGGCAACGACTGTATTGTTTCAAATTTGTTAGATGTTAATGGCAATGGAGCATCATTTTTTCAACTACTTCCAAATTCATACGGCCTATCTGTTGTGAAACCTGCTCGTGACTCTAGCCGTTGTTATTTCCCGATTTCTGACCATTTCTAAAAAAAGTATATGTTACGCAGTATGCCAACATGCCCCCAGAAATCTCTGTCAACTTACCTCCCATTAAATAACATTAAATAACAATAAATAATATAGAACAAAAACTACTTGGCTTTTCAAAAAAATTTGTTTACAGAATTATGGAGGTGGTGAAACTCTATATGACTCATCATTAACAATCATTGATTACAATCTAGACTTGAAGAAAAACGAAATTTTCTTAATACTTTTTTTTTCTTCCAGTCAGCAAAATTTTTTGAAGTCACTTCATTCTTCTCCAAACAGCGCTGGACATCTGGTACTCAGGACAAATATGTGTAGTGGTAATGCACACAAATCACGTTCAACGATTTTTTTCCCCATCGCATAAATGAGGAGATATTCATAGTTTTCTTACTTACCTACACTGACAACCTGCCCCTCTCTCCCCTAACATCATTAACTAATGAAACCATGCTTATTTTTAAGATCTGTTATATTCCTCCATATCCTCCCACCCAGCTGAACGTATTCTGGCTGGAAGGTGGCCCCGACAAGTGAATTGTTTCATTGTTGGGTGCTACTAGACGCTGTCGTGTCCGGCTTTGAAGAGGACGGATTATCTTGAAGTTAGAGAAAGGGGTGACGTTCTCGGCCCTGGCCTATTTCGTATTTACTTACCTGGGATCTAGATACTACTGTTGGGTGCTGTTGTGCGCGCGCGAGATGTTGGGTGTTGTTGTGCACGAGCGCGCTGTTGGGCGCTGTTGTGCGCGAGTGTTCGACACACGAGTAAGTACAGTTGGAATAAATATTAGATAACAGAATAGAGAATTTAGACTTTACTGAATGAAAGAACTTGTAATACGTTTAGTTTGAATTGGTATAGAATAATTATGATTCTTATTTATTCCTGGATGCGATTGACAAGATTTGATTAGAACTACGAGTAGCATTATAGCCTATCCTGCTTATAGTTATACGCAACTTACAGTAGGAGCTTGTAGATTTTGTTTTGTCGTCTTACTTATAGGCACACACTGCTACTGCGTTCGTTCGCACTATAACACTTAATTTACACTTAACAATCCCTACACTCAACGTCGCTTATGATGCTTAGACAGAGGGTTCTGTGGTCGTCCACTTGACGCCGGTTCCAACAGCGGACAACCAGAGCTTCTGCTTCCCTTGGATAGGAGACGGCCGAACAGAGAGTTAGTGCGCTGAGGCCTTCTTGGGGCTTGTATTTAATGGCTCGGCTTCTATCCGGGGGAGGAAGTCGCCCGATCGGCCTGGCCAATCGTTGAAGGTGTCGATTCGTTTGACGTCAAGGTGGCGACCGCGAGAACAACCGTCTGCACATTCCAAACATCGACAACGGCAAGGTGACGATAAGCTGACGCATCGATTTGGGCGCGTGGCTTCACTACATCCACTCAACTTATATAAATATATCTTCCAGAACTTTCTAGTAATAGTTCAGCGTGGTACACTACAACGCTTCAATGAATTGAAGTTAGAATAGGGATACAGATCAAGGATGTCATCTTAAACATTCGGTTGCGCTTGCGCAATTCGACTCGTCCCTGAGTGGCTGCCGTAACGAACCGCACTGCTTGAATTCGAGAAGAGGGAGGCTTCTCGGCCGAGCGGTCTGGCATGTAAAACCGTGCATCTACTTGACGATTTTTAAGTTTGATAGAACATCAAATCCGACCCACAAACAGGTGTGAGATGGATAATTCATGCGAGACTTGTTAACTTAAGTAGTTCCTGAACCGTAGGTAGCCGTAATAAGAACAAATCCTCTTTCAGGGACACAATTTGAATACAACTTGATGGCCGAGCGTTCTAACTTTTTGCCTCGCGCTGAAAAGATTGCTGGTTCGCGCTAGCTGCCAGGAATTTTTTTTTCTCTGTAATTATTAGTCTTGAAACAAGAAACAACTGTGATATGTGTGTGTGTGGCAAATATTTTTTTGAATAATGCACAATTTAATTTATAGTTAGCAACATACCAATAAATCTTGAAATCTGAAAATATCACTCTGTGATGCGTTTATAATATGATTATGATATTTTGTACATCAGTCAATTTATTCACAGTTGATCAATATACTAGAAAAAAAATCGTGAAACGATGTGTGTAACATCACAAAGCAATTTTCCGAAAAGTTACACGATTCGTTTGTATGTTGTTTAATTAAAAATCAAATTTTGTGAAATTTAGAAAATTATATTGACACACGTTAGTTTTATACCTTGTGAAAAGTCACCGTAATCATGAAAACAATGGAAAAAAATGTACCAGGTAGCAGCCGCGGATCAGCGATCCTTGTGGTGTGAAGCAAAAAGCTAGACCACTCGGCCATCTCACTCCTTGTAATACATTGTATACAAGTTGCATTTAAATTGTATCCCCAAGAGGGGGTTTGTCTTTATTACGACTACCTATAGTTCAGGAACTGCTCAATTCAATGAGTCTCGCATCAGTTATCCATCCCACACCTGTTTGTGGCCCGGATTTTAAGTTTCATCCAACTAGAAAATAATCAAGTGGATGCGCGGTTTTATATGTCAGACCGTTCGAGTGACCGTGCGAGCGAGTCGCACTGCACAGGCGTGGCCGGATTTTGGAGCTGACATCGTTTGTCCAGAAGCCGATAGCTCTTCTTGTAAGCACATGTTAGAGAGGAAGAGAGAGAGAGAGAGAGAGAGAGAGAGAGAGAGAGAAAAAAAAATTCATGTAATTGCATAAAAAAGAGACATATTGCTGCTATATATAGTACGAAGCCTGAAGTAGCTTCACCTAGAGTTGAGGGTGTGCTAGAACCTGCATTCCAGTAGAACGGTCTTGGATAATGAATAATTTATACCATTCTGAATTAGGGAGCTCAATATCATAAAATATTATTTCCTCTCACCTGAACTGATCTCTTGACCAGAGGGACCAGATGTTGTCCCAGATATAGTACGTTTATGAGGCCATTTCTTGTCGAAGCTTGCACTCAGAGATTTCATGGGAAAATCATCCTTACTGGATTGAGATATAGCTTCTCGTGCTCTCTGTAATTTCTTGATGAATCCTTCATCCCCAAAATTCTCTAGATCTGTCGGTATCAAAATATCAATGGACAATGATTGATCATGTTAATATGGTATTGAAAATTGTTTCCATATCTACGACAATACTCCGGGGAGGAAGCTTCTGACAGAATACTGAATAACTTAGCAACCAGGACATGGGGCATGAAGTCTACCGCAAAATTCCCTCTCCCCATTCCTGTCAGCATTCATGTACTCGTTTCATTAACATTAATTTTCATCACGTTATCCACTCCCCTTCCCCACACTTGGTGAATCTTCCATACTTTTACAATGAAACTGGGTTATTGCATCAGTTCTACTTTTGGTGGAACTTGAATCAATCTGGATCAGTATCGAAATTGAGCTGAACCAGCGTTAGCCTTCAAGTGCAAAGACAGATTGACATTTGATAACAGGTCATGCAACAATTTCTTTAAGGTGTACTTTGAAAAAATACTAGTTCTGTAAAGGACTAATCACACTAGTTGAATACTTGTCAGTTGATTCTAGATTTTTCTACTTTCTTGTGTTATTATTGAAAAAATATGCTGGAATATATTAGGATAGTGTATATGGGAAAAGCCAGAAAAGGAATCACGGAACGCAGTAGTGAACGTAGTAGTTATCTCTTTATTGCCTAAAAAAAATGAAATTCATGATAGACACATGAGTCAATTTATTATTCCATCAGTATTCATTCTGATCGATTCTCATATTGTTGGAGTATTACATATCCTTATTACAGTTTACACACTAAAGGAGACGTTGTCAACTTTAACTTAACAATTACGGAAAAACTTACCGAAATGATTTTTATGTACCTTATCAATTATTTGAAGAACTCATGACGAATCAAATTGACGCGACTTGTTTTCCCGGATAGGCTCAATCCGGTCTGATAATATTGTAGAAAAATCGAAATTCCTCCACTTCATAGCTTGATTTGTCTCCCGAGAGATACGTTTTTCTTGTAAAGAGTCCTGATTTGTAGGTTAAATTCAGAAAATATTTTCGTTCCAATTCTTCTCCTGTAAATCTTGAATACGACCATCGACTGCGAGATATCTCGCATCGACTCGAACTCGCATGTATATATATATATATATACAAGGTTGCACTGGGTTGCACGTCTGCTGTAGTCTGCTGTACGGCTATCGGCGATATTCATACATATACATATACATGCCTATTTTGTTGAAAACGAAATCGGGACGCGAGTGTGTGGTGAAACGAACGTGGTGGACGTCGCCTGAGCAGTTCTGATTTTGAAAAGTTGATTGAAATAAGCTAACCTTCTTGCTATTTCTTCAATTCGTCCATTCAAGGTGGAAAATTATTGTTGTTGTTGTTGTTGATTCTTTATTAATCATGTTGTTGAAAATTTTGAGGTTGTTTTTCTGATACTAGTTTGTGCTTCCCTTTCCTTTCTACATTTGCCTTTATAGGATCACAGGTTCTAAAATTCTTTTTCAAATTCTATATTGAATTGAAAAATTGATACTACAATTGAGATGAATTCTTAGACTCTGCGAGATTAATTATTAAAGGGAAATTTTTAAAATAATATTCAAATTTCACAATAATTCTTAGGGAGGAAACAGCCAGAATTTAGTTTCAGGAATTTCACAAATGCGCGTGCACCGCTTTCTGGGTCTGCTGATGCAGACCCAGAACACCACTACCCGGACTCGACAAATCTAAATCTCTCCGCGAGAGCACACTATAAGGGTCTGCTGATGCAGACCCAAAACTCCACTACCCGGACGCGACAAATCTAAATCTCTCCGCGAGAGCACACCGGCCTAACTTACTACTCACAAGTGTCGATCTCGCAAAGCTGCCACTAGTTCCTCCGTTTCCCAGGGTTGACAGGGGCGGCAAGGTTAGCTCGATCACTGCTGAAACGGATCACGAAAACTAGACGTCTAGCTAGCGCGGCGGTCAAGCCAGAAGTGACAAGCGACTTCATGACCGTGAACTTGCCGTTCATCCACACACAGAATTAGTGAAACAAATGAATAACTACCCTTTTATATATGTATTCATTCTTTTTATTAATACATTGTTCCTTTCCTCTTTATTTTAAATTATAATGACCCCGTCACGACTCAAGAAATCAAATTTTCCTGAAAAAAGGTACAAATTACATATATATTCTAAGATCCGTTTTGGAATTCTATATTGAATCAAATAAATACAATTGGAATAAATTGTTATTATTCTATGTATTTTAGTGAATGCATTCCAGTCTTAAGAGTATCAAACCTTTCTAAAGAAAGGTACAAATTTCTATCGAGTAAAGAATGGTTCTATAAAGACATTTTTGTTCAGAATCCAAGCTATGGAAGTATCGAGATCAATTCATTTTCTGGCAAGTTCATACTAATCCTCTAGTAGACTTCAAGATTCGTTTCAAAGCATCATATTCAATTTTATCACACTGTATTAGATCCTGAAATAGAAATAATGATAGTTACTCTTTGCAGCTAATTTTCTTTCCTAAACATTGACCAATCGAAATAACATAGTATAGTTATTGTATGAGTGTTTCAAACGCAAATTATTCAAAAATTTAGAATCTAAACTATGAGAGTATAGAGATCAATGCATATACTGGCAAAGTCACATCAATCGTCTTTTAAAACCTTTAAGAAAATAAAAGATAAGAAAATAGAAAACGCTGGAATTAAATCTTGTATTCAGGTACCTTGAGAAATACATAGAAATTTTCGTTTTCATGGCAATCGATGACCTAAAGATAAGGATAAAATAGATCACATGTGCATGTTCAAAATAACATATATGATAACTTTATCGATACTCTTTCGATTCGATATTATTGCATTCTATTACTCACTCACCGGCAATGTCTTTTTGTAGTTCATGATGAGCAAATGTACGAATATTGATGGGTACGAACAATTAATGGGTTTGTCACTACAAAAGAATTTTTTCAAGTATTCACTGAAAAAATCTTAACCCATTAACGCCGAAGCGTACCGTTATTTTAGTGAATTTTCAACGCGATTATTTTCTATGTTATCTGAGCTAAATCCATTTTATTCGTACATATTCCAACGTAAAATTTCATGCTCTTTCAGAATCTGGGCTCAAAATTTTGATTGGACATCAATAAAAAAAATATGGCCGATTTATACATAAAAAATGCAAAAATTTTCGGGAAAAAAAAATTTTCTCGATTTTTTTTCGCAACGTTTCCGCTATAGATCCATGCTCTTATTGTGATCACAGGTGATCACGATAGTTGAAGTTTATTGAAGAATTTTTTTGTAATCGTTAGACCACTTCTCTTCACAATATGGTGGCAAGAACGTAAATATTTTACAACAACCTGAGCTAATTTTTTTCTCGGAAACTATCGAGTTAAGCACAAAATATCTAGGAACAAAAACATCTTAGAATTGGCCGAAATATTTACACTATTAGTACACTCAAATTTTTTCATAACCTTTAGAGATGATTTTTGGTTTTTGAATGATCATTGGTTTCTGATGAAATAATAAATTGACTCATGTGTCTATTATGGATTTAATTTTTGCTTTCTCAAAGAGAAAGCTTTGTAATGGGTCAAAAATCGACCCACCGAATCAGACCTCGGGACCTCGATTTTCGTAATCTATGGGTCGAAAAACATGGAACTCCAAAAGTGTCTGTATGTGTGCGCGTGTGTGTGTGCGTGTGTGTGTGCGTACCTGCGTGCGTGTGTGTGAGTGTGTGTGTGTGTGTGTGTGTGTGTAACGTTTTTTTTCGTACACGATAACTCTCGAAAAAATGGTGCGATCTTCTTGAAATTTTGCACAAAGGTTAGTCGCGGCAAAATCTCGGCCGAGCTCAATTTTCAGAAAAATTCGTTGTTTATTTCTCTAGAAACCGTTGATAAGGTGTAAACTTTTTCGTTTCTTTCATCTACGACAACTTTCGAAAGAATGGTCCGATCTTGCTGAAATTTTGCACACCGTATAGTCGCGGCAAAATCTATCACGAATTCAATTTTCAGCGAAATCCGTTGGTTATCTTATTAGCAACCGTTTCTAACGTGTTTTCTCACAAATCCTTATGAGTGCTCATTGGGGCAAGCCGGAAAATCAGTTTTAAGTCACACTCGATGGCCAAGGACACTGAATTGTTCTATTTCCTTTATAGCAACCGTTGTTTACCTCTCTAGCAACCGTTACGAAGGTTGGAAATTATCAATTTAAGACCTATTTCCATCATTTTCGACGGCAAATCGATTCGGATTAATTACTCATTAAAATCTGAGATATTTTTTCCTGGCGAATAATTCTCGTTGAGGATTAATTTTTTCGGAAATTCAATTTTTTCGCAAACGGAATAAACGTTTCGGGGATTAATTACTTATCAGAATCTGAGAAATTTTTTCCTGGCGAATAATTCTTGTTATGTATTAGATACTTCGGAAATCAAAATTTTTGTTTTCTCGAACAAAATAAAATTCTTTAACCAATTTTTTTTGTCTTTTTGGAAAATTTAAGGTTCTTTGTCGATCAGTATAAAATTTTTGTTTTCTTTTTCTCAGAGGTCATTTCGTTTTTGAACAGAGTCAAACTAGTTTTACGGGACTGACGTTCCAAAGATAACATTACAAAATACAATAATAAACTTCGAGACTGCAACAATTTTAGAATAAGTGCGAAAAACCAATAGCAAACGATATTAACGCAAACACCGACTTTTCGGCATTCCTGTCCGTAACCAAGAGACTGAGTGTGTGTGTGAGAAATTACATAGCGTGTAAGAGTGTGGAGCGTTCACCAGATTTGCGATATAGCTAATAATTATTCGTAAGCGTACAGTCACCGCAGGAGTAATTAAGAGATATTCGACGATTCGAAATACATCTATCAACAAGCGACATGGCATCCAACTTTAGCATCGATTTGACTGAATGGCTGGAGAAATTGACAGACGCGGAACTTGACGATGCGATGACAAAACTCGATCTGCGGATAACCGAATCAACACCCGCGAATTTAGTAAAGTTAATGAGGCGGCTACACGGGGACTACACGGTAGCCGATTTCATACAGCGTCCGGAGATGGGGACAGAGGAGCTGATCACCTACCGAGAAAATCGGCTGATAGAATGCACACAGTATCTGGGAAGCTTTCGCCCTGCGACGCTGAATGAAACGGCAGCCCGGATACAACAGAGTAGGTTGGAGCAGTCAAGGCTGGCAGAAACTGAAATCTCCGCAAACAGCACACATCTGACACTGAACCAGACAGTCGCTGACCCGACGGACTTTCTGCTGACAGAAAGAACTAGCGCTATAGTAATGCCTCAAAACGCGATTACGACAACAAACGCAATGACACATACCCCCACAAACACAACGACGTCAGCGCCTACCATACCAACGGCGACAGAACAACAACTGGTGCACGTAACATTACCAGATGGCACCACGGCATTGAAAGAGAAAGCGATAGTCGCGGAAATGGCCAAACTACAAGAGGCCTGGCGGGAATTCGGAAGGGAAAGAGCTTATGAGAGAACGCAGACTCATAAGCAGCACGAGAATGCAGAATGCGCAAGTCTCCAATGAAGCGATAACGGACGGACATCCGGACATATCAACGGTGCTGACAAGCAAGAGCACAAACCCTAATGCGCTGGCGAACTCAACCCAAAACGAGACAATACCCACAAGGAGGGTTAACATGCAGGATACGTACGACATAAACTATTATAAGAAAGACGATCCGATCCGCACAACAGTTCCGCCACCGACGGTGCAAAGCGATCATCGCGCACTGCCAGACCCTCAAGACCCGATTTACCCAATCTGGGGGAGGGGGGCGCACAGTATGTATACTGGGCGTGAGTCGGCTAATAATGGGACAGCGGGACGCCGTAGTAACCTCAATAACTCGATCATAGATGTAGGGAAAATTGTCAGGTCCTGGAAAATTGGATTTTCGGGCCAAGCGAAGTCGACCAGCATCGAAGAGTTCCTGCAGAAGGTAGAGAAGTGCAACAGGTCATCCAACCTGTTAGATGCGGAGCTAATTAACGGCATGACAGAATTACTGTCCGGGGTAGCGTTACATTGGTACCACCAGACGCAGCATCGGTGGAACACTTGGCAAGATTTTTGCAACTCGGCACGCCTTATTTACGGTGTCGACCGGAATTTCCAACAGCGACTAAGTCGCGAGGTGGAAAAAAGGACTCAACATCCTAGCGAGCCGGTGAGGGACTACATTATCTGTCTCATGACGATGATGAGCAAGTTTCAGCCCGCTTGGCCCTGACCGCAACAAATTAACCTTTTGTACGCCAATCTACTACCGGTTATACAAAGACAAATCAAACGCGAAACCATTGCGGATGTCGACACGTTAGTAGGCCAGGCGAGGGAGGCTGAGTACCTAATCCATGCGGAAAAGTACTACCAACCGCCTCCACCGCCGGCAATGAGTCTTCTGCCGTAGACCGCATTCGAGGAGACTGACGCACGCGGGGAAGGAAGGGTGTCACCGTCCAAACCGAACGTGGCGGCCGTAGAAATACAAAAAGCCGCACCCTCAATGAATGAGATCATTGAGTTGGTAGGAAAGGTGGTCGGGCGACAGATCAGCGACCTGGAAAAGAGACTGAAAGCGACAGGCCCTAATAGCCCAGCAAACATAGCCCCGCACCCAGGCCCTGCCACGCAAACTTCCAAGTCCGCGGGCTCCAAACGAAAACCGAGTCCTCGTAGCAGCGTATTGATAACACTTCTACCGCCAAAGGATGAGCGGAACAAAGATAAACCATCAGGCCCGGATAACAGTAAATGCTGCTGGAATCGCGCTCGGAAAGGGTACACGGTCCGTAAGTTCCCCGAGTGTAGAAAGCACTACGCTCCGGGAAACGGCCAGGGGAGCACAGCCTAAAAGAAAATGCTGTTGCTCCCTGCCACGTCGCTGAAACCTCGGAGACTGAACCCATGTACCCGGAAGGGACTACCGTTGGGCCCTTACTGTACACGGCTACCGAGGAAGGAGCGATCATGCCTAACGATCTCTCGCGCTTGCTACTTCCACACGTACGCTTTTGGATTAACAAGGTGAACGTGGGAGGCTACACGATGCGAGCAATGGACGATCCAGGAGCGTTCAGGACGTTTATGGGTCCCATGGGACTACAGATTACGACGGAAATCGGGGCGGAAATCCATGAATACACCGGACCGCTGGCAAAGCAAGCCGCGGGTGATCCAGCCAGGATCATGGCACAACTGGTGCTGCCAATTAAGATAGACAATGTAGTGCACGACATGCCAATCTTGATTCTTGAGCGATGCCAGTATGACATCCTGCTCGGATCCGATTTCACCCAGATGTTCAACGCAAAACTGGACCCATGGAATAAGGAGATGTCCATAGTAGGCGATCCTGATCCAATCCCCATCGAATTAGCGGCGCTATGCGCTAGCTTACCTCACCTTGCGTCTATCGGTATAGCAGATCTAACCGAGTTAGAGGACAGAGAGCTCGCGACTCTCATCGGAAAGTATCGCTGCGTCAATTGGAAAAAGATAGGCTGCACTGACCTCATCGAACATGAGATCGAGATACAATCGTGCAAGCCTATCAAGCAGAAGTACTATCCCGTGTCCAAACTCTTGGAAGAAGAGATGCACCGAAAGTGTAAGAATTTGCTAAGAGAGGGAGAGATCGGACCTTCCAATAGTAGCTGGGCAAGCCCAGTGTTCATGGTTAAAAAATCGAATGGCGAATATAGGATGTGCATTGACTACAGGAAGGTCAATGCCGTCACTCGCCCTAGCGCCTACCCGCTCCCTAAAATGGATTCGATCCTACGGAAGCTAAAAGGGGCAAAATACATATCGACCATCGACCTTAAAAGTGCCTACCACCAAATCAAAATGGCAGCGAACTCGAAACATTTGACAGCCTTTACGGTACCAGGCTTAGGTCTTTTCCAGTTGTTGAGGATACCATACGGGGTAGTCGGCGGGCCCGCGACGTTCCAGGAATTAATCGATAGCCTGATTTGGCCTGAACTCGAGCCTTACGCGTTCGCCTACCCCGATGACATTGTAACGTCGGGATATATGACGCGGCGCGCGTGCTTAGGAAATCGCGAAATTTTGAGCCAAGCTTTCGCTTATAGCTCGGGTTTTACCGGAAAAATCAATGATTCGTTTACGCGGGTGACTCGTTTTTAGTGAAAATAAAAAAATACCCATAAACCAGAAAGAAATGATAGATAAAAAATGAATTTACAAGCGCGAACCGTGAATTTAATACTAAAGACCTGCCTAATACCCTCTGAACGACCGTGTCCTACACATTCTCGAAGCACGAGAGGTGTAAAACCCGTCCAGGGTTAAAGAAAAAGGAAATAGCTCAAGGGGCGATGAAATCGTGGTGGTGATTTCACCGCGAAAGAACCAATACCGCCAGGTGCGAACACTTGAGGGTGTGGTTTCTTTCAAAGAGTAAAGACAAAGATAAATAAGAAAATCAAAGACAAAAACTCACTTCTATATTTTGGATTTATTGAAAAAAGAAAATAAATCTTCAGCTTTCCTTGATCAGGAGGAAAGCGTGACTGCCAAAAACAAAAGGGGACTTAGCCCTGTGGGAACTGAGCCCAAATCAGAAGGGAACTTAGCCCTGTGGGAACTTAGCCCAAATCAAAAATGCTCCAAGAGCAAGCAGTTGACCGCGACTTGGCGGTGCGAGAGTGAATCTCGGACTGACGCTTTCCTCCGGCGACCGTATACAAATTTTCTCGGTGGTTTTCCGATTCAAGGGCGGGGTTTTGAGGACAGGCCCTCTAACTCCTCCCTTGAACCAATCAAAATTAAGTTTATGAAAATAAGGTTAATTGTTTAAACTAAGGTTGGATTCAGATAGATATTGATGTTTATGATGAAACGCACATTTCGCGCCATCCGCATAAATGAAATTCGCGTGTTGAACAGCGTTTGAATTCAGAAATTCGCGCGTTCTTGAATAATGCGCGAATTATACATTGAATCTAGTAACTAAAGGTTTTTCTTACAAGTAGAATATAATATCTAATGATTGCCGAAGTTTCATTCCATTCGAATAACCGAAAGTTATGATAATTCGCGAATGAAAATAAAATGCATTTTTTTATGATGCTCGGTCGATTGCGAGCGAACAAATCAACATTTTTGAATTCTGAAAAGGCCAAAAGTTTCGTTAGAAGATAAGGAACAAAAAGTTATTCGAGTGTGAGACCGTCACTATTGTTTAAACATACGTAATCAACGATACGCGGGGAAATTTTACATAAAAGCGCGGATTACTCGCTTATCGGTTCGTTCGATCGAATCGAAACTTTGGCAACATAATTAATAGCTAAAGGCGCTTAAAGCTATGTATAATTAATAACAATATTTGTTAAACAATAGGAGAATCTCCTAGGGAAATGGGAATATCAAGATAAAATTTATATCCTCTGAAAGTTCAGGGATTTTTAGGCAGATTGCCGTATTGAATAAAAATGAAAATTAATAACTATTAGCAACAAAGGGCATAGCATCCTTTTTCAAGGTGACGCGCAGGACAATTCGTATCGCGGGGAAGTGCGCGTCATGGGCGTGTTCAAACTTAGCGTCATCTAGAGGGGAGCAATCTTCGCGGAAAAGCTATAAAAAATTCGGCACGTACGCCAGTTCGGTCGGTGGTCATTGGTGACCGCTTTTCCGAGGCGCGTGCGGGAGGGGCAAGGTGTATTTAGTCAGTCGTCATTGGCGCTCTGATTTTGAGGAGGCCTAACGAACTGACTTCCCGGCTTCTGGCGGATGCATAAATTGCATTTTGACGGGCGGCCATCGATGCTCGGCGGAAAAACCTATTGTCTAT